>JBBPDA010009948.1:0-16736 GCA_037974385.1 Arnoldichthys spilopterus | reverse complement strand
CATGTAGTGAAATGTACCCTGAACGTTCCTGAGACTGTGCATTTATATATATAAATAATAGGTTAAACAGAAATTTAAAAGTAAAAATAGATAGGCAGGTAAGAAAAAAAGAAAATTTATAATAAATAGGAGGCTAAACTATAAACCTAACAATAAAATATAAAAAGTTACACAGTAAGTTAAGCTAAATGTGCAAATAGCTACATGTGCAAGTAACAGTGCAATTGTCAATATACAGACAGTCCTGCAGTGTAGACACGGATTAGTCCATAATGCTAATGCTGACACACTGGACGAAGAAGATAAAGTATTGGAGTGTGTGTCTGTGTGTGTGTCTGTGTCTGTGTGTGTCTGTGTGTGTGCACCCTCAGGAGCAGCTGGAACATGCTGAAGTGAGCACGGCTCTGCGGTATCTAGGCCAGTACTACTTCAAGAACAAACTGTACGACGAGGCTTCTCTCTGCGCTCAGCGCTGCTGCGACTACAATGATGTGAGTCTGTATTATATGGTTCTGGAGTCTGATGCTACAGAGATTCCCGTCTCTGAATCTATGTGGCTGTAACACTGCTGAACGCACGGAGACTGATCTGGATGTTTTTCGGAGCCGGTTCAGCAGTGGGACAGTCTTCACGTTGCTGCTGTATATGTAAATGAAGTAGAAGGAGTTTGGGAAAGATGGAGGCCTGGTGTCCACGGTGCTGGAAAGGATTAAACTCTGTTCCGCCGTCGCTGTGTTTCAGGCTCGTGAGGAGGGAAAAGCTTTGCTGAGGCAGATCTCAGCCGTACGGGAGCAGGGCGAGCCGTCCACTACTGACCTGTCCATACCCAGCGTCTTCAACCCTCTGTCCAGCAACACCACCCCAGTGAGGAGAGTGTCTCCGCTGGACCTGTCTTCCGTCACCCCGTAACCGTCCCTGTGGTCGAGTGGTGTTGGGTGATTGTGGAGCAGGTGTTGGGCAGGACTGGAGTTGGTGTGGTGATTCTCCTGCTCAGATGACCCTGGAGATGAACAGTGGTGTCCACACTGGTGTGTTTGAGCAAACTATGCTAGTCAGGAGTAGATGCGGATGCTCCTGATGCTCCTGACACTCCGTCTTCTGGATTTCTATCTATTGCTTTCAGTGTTTGAGTAGATTCAGTGTTTATAGAAGCGTTGTGTTCGTGACTCGCTCAGTGTTGGATAATAGAGAACACAGCTCAGCGCATGTGCCGTGGAAACCAATGACTCCGCTCTAATTTACAGCTTCAGCTACAACAACCTTTAACCAAAGACATCTGTTTTGCATAAATTTACATAATTAAGCAACTGCCCGTTGGTCTTTGTTCTGTTGTGGGTGAGCAGGTTTTCGGTTCTTCGTGGTACTGATGTGGCAGAACTTGTCTGGCACAGTTTCTGTGTGAACGGAGAGACAGCAGAGCTCGGTTCCCAGGAGGGAGGAGCTCAAACTGAAATGGATTGTTTTGAGTCTGGACACGATCGTAAACGATGATGTTACATTTATTATAGTCGTTATTCAGAAACACTGAGTTTATGTAATTTTACTCCAACAGATCATTACAAACATTTCACCAGATCTTTTATGGATCAGGATGAATTTAAAGAGAACATAACAGTATTGAGCCCATTACAGTGTGAACACAGTCGTGTAGCAAAACCTGGTCATACAGAAGTGAATCACAGATCAGCCAGAACATTAACACCACTGACAGGTGAAGTGAGGAACATTGACTGTAGTTATTTCATTACAATGGCACATGTCGGGGGTGGGATATATTAAGCAGCAGTGAACGACTCAGTCAGTTCTCATAGTCGATGTCCCATCAGTTCTGATCCCACAGAAGAGCTACTGTGGAGTAGAAAGTGATGCTGACTCTAATAGAAAGGGGTCGGGACACACTCAGCGTTAGGCAGGTGGTGCTAATGTTATGGCTGATCAGTTATGTTCTGTGATGCGGGTGGACGGGGAAATGTAGTCACTATGTGAAGTGTGATGGTGAGCACATGCACCACAGCAGTGTATCATTAACACACTGTGTGAACTGAGGGTCAGTAGGCGGCGGCGCTACACACTGTTCGTTTCACACACAGGGTGTTTGCATAAAAACAAGGGTTGATTCAAAAACACAACACGAGCATAAAGATAAAGCGAAGGTGCAGAACCAAGTGTAACATGAGCTGTTTTTACTACTGAACAGACTCAGTTATTAAAGCCATCTGCGTACAGGAACTTTACAGCTTTACACTGCTGTTTACAGTGGTGGTGAGAGGAACCAGACGTACTTTCAGCTCCTGCAGAGACCGGACGTGTGCATGGTCAGCGCAGCTCTGTCTATGTTTGTGGTGTAGACATGAAGTTCCACTACAATGCACTTCACATCATAATGTACGACTGTAAGATTGTAAGAATGTAAGATTTTCCCCAGTTTAACACCTGGTCCCTCAGACCCGCGTGAAACAGCAGAAAGTGCAGCACTGTGATGAATTCGTGTAGATACACACAGCGTCTCTCCCAGGAGCCTGCAGCGTTAAAGCGAACGGCTCGTGTTCCTGCTCTCCTGCTCCCACCCTCCCTTTAGTATCTGCCCCTGCGCGCGAGTGCGGGGCTGGGGGGAGGCGAGGGCTGGCGGGAGCGCAGCACGCTGGCGTAGGGGGTGGTGCTGGAGTCCCACTGTGGGGGTTTAGACGGGGTGCGAGAGAAGAGCGAGCGCAGGAACGGTTGTTTCTGTGGCGGTTCGTTCTCTCTGCAGCCTCGTCGCTTGCAGGAGCTCGGGGTGGTGGACACCAGGGGGCGCTGCAGCTGCGCCAGGCTCTCGTCTTTGCGGCGCATTTCAGCCTTCACCAGCTGCAGGCTCGTGTGCAGCTCCACCAGCATTTGGCCCTGAGGGGAGAGAGGAGAGAAGGGAATGAGACATGGAAAGCAGATGCAGCAGATTCTCCCACTTCCAGACTGGAGCAGTTACAGTGGAGACCAAACGAGACCAATGGGAAAATCCAGCGACTGCAGTGAGCAGAAGATTCAGAATTTCTGTGTTTCCCTTTAGCTTCAGTGATTCTGCTGATCACATCAGATCACATCCACCGGAGATGCGTCCGATTACACACAGCAGTGAGAGGCTGAAACAGAATAAGTTTGGAAATTTCTCTTTTCTTTCAAACTTTCATTTATTTCCAGATTTAAAGGGAAAATGTTCCAAATTTTCATCGTTTGACCCACACTGTATTTACGCTCTGGTCTAACAGTGTGTTGTGTTGCAGCTGTTTGCTGCCTCAGCGATGCCGCTTGGCTTCAGGACGAGTGCAGATGTTTGGGGACACAGACTGTGCAGGTCCCACTGTTTAATGTTCTACCTGTTTGGCGAGTGTGGTATCGGCAGAGCTGAGCGCCAGGCGGAGCTTCTCTCCGTCCGTGTTCCGGCAGCAGGCTCGTTCTCCAGACTGCAGCTTCAATCCCAGCAGGTGCAGATCTGCTCTCAGCTGCCTCAGATTCTGCACACAAACACACACACACACACACGCCTCCATAAACTAATACTGAGGTGCAGTGAAAATGTAGTTTAGTGAAGGAAAAAAACGTCATAGCACCACACACACACGACTGACCTTCTGCCCCTCTACCAGCTTACGGTCTGCTGTGCCCGTCAGGTTGCTGGGGGTGGCAGTCAGGGGGAGTTGCTCTTGGCAACGTGTTAACTCTGAGGAGAGAGGTGAGAGGGCGGAGTCAGTCTGTGAACAACTGTGTTGATTTTGCTGTAAAACCAGAAATGATTTCTCACCGATATGATTAAAGCTCAAAGACAAATTTATCTATAAAGCACATGTAAAAGAACCAAGGTCGAACGGATAAATACAGATAAAAGAAAGTTAAAGTTATAATAAGAAACTTTTCTATAAATCATGAATAAAACAGACGAGTGTCTGGCGTCAGTGAGCAGAAGTGAGTGTTTAGTGTCGTGTGTGTGTGTGTGTGTGTGTGTGTGGGGGGGGGGTTTGGTCCGTTTCCGTTTCTTTTTGTTTGAGAGAGTGTGTAAACGCTCCCATGGATGGAGGAAGGATCTGAAGTGTAATTTAGTAAAGTGTAAGCGCTGTGTGTGTGTGTGAGAGAGTGAGTGAGTGTGTGTTTCTGTGTGTGTGTGAGAGAGGGTGTGTGTGTGTGAGAGTGTGTGTAAACGCTCCCGTGGATGGAGGAAGGATCTGAAGTGTAATTTAGTAAAGTGTAAGCGCTGGGTGTGTGTGTAAGTGTGTGTGTGTGTAACACTAATGTTCTGCACAGTTGAGGCCAGTCGTTTAGATCTGCGGAGCCTCTCCGAATCCACAGGAGTTACTACAGAGGCTGCACTGCTTTCCCCCTTCTCATTCAGAGCAGCGATCAGTTCTCTGATCTGCTCATCTCGCTCCTAGAGCAGCCAGAAACCAAAAACTCAAATATCAATGACAGAGGGAGTGTGTGTGAGTGAGAGGGAGTGTGTGTGTGTGAGAGGGTGTGTGTGTGTGTGAGAGTGAGAGGGAGTGTGTGTGAGAGTAACACTAATGATCATCTGTCAGGAGTAAACAGAGCTCAGTCCCATCTTACCAAGTGTTTTCAGTCTCAGCTCTGTCCGTCTCAAGTCCAGCTCAGCTTTACACTGCTCCAGCTCAGCTTTACACTGCTCCAGCTCAGCTTTACACTGCTCTGGTTCTCCACCTTCTGGCCCTGTGTTTTGGTTCTGCACAGTTGAGGCCAGTCGTTTAGATCTGCGGAGCCTCTCCGAATCCACAGGAGTTACTACAGAGGCTGCACTGCTTTCCCCCTTCTCATTCAGAGCAGCGATCAGTTCTCTGATCTGCTCATCTCGCTCCTAGAGCAGCCAGAAACCAAAAACTCAAATATCAATGACTGAGACACAAGTGAGGAACGAGAAGCTGATGAGAACAGAAAGCACATTCACCTGCAGTTCTAGACTGTAGTACTTCTTTAAGCTGTTTTTCAGGTTGTTGATCTTGTTTTCACATCTCTCCTCCATCAGATCCCGTTCACCCTCGAGGGTGTCACTGCGGAGCAGAAAGAGGAAAACATGTCAACTAAAATCCACACAAACCAAAAGCACTTGCAGATGCAGCAGTGCACAGAGACCTGACGCCGTTCAGTAAAGCTGCTTGTGTGCTTTTCTTTCTTTAGTAACTTGAGCAACAGCAAATACAATATATTGTTCTGTGGCGTCGACCCGAGGAGGACGGGTTCCCCTTCTGAGCCTGGGTTCCTCCTGAGGTTTCTTCTTCCAGCTCAGGGAGTTTTTCCTCACCTCTGTCTCCACTGACTCACTCTGAGAGGCTCGGGTTCTGTAAAGCTGCTCAGTGACGTCAGTTGCAATAGAAATAAACCTGACTTGACTCGACCATGACATACCCCGTAAATCACACCCGCACCAAGTTTATCCCCATTGACTCCCACACCCCCAAAGAAAGTCAATTATGTCTTCTGGGACTCCCAACCATGGCTCTCTGTGGCATGGAGATCCAGCTTGTGCTCTCTCCATGACAGGACTGAGGTGTAGCCAGTTACACCATTTTCCAGTGTCAGCCTGAAGTAAGTGAAGGTTCTTAAAGCGCCACTAGAACAGAATGATGCTTAAAGGGATGTAATAACAGCTGTCGTACTGAAATAAAACCTTAAAATACTTGTTTGGGCTCTATTTTCTAGAATTACTGCTACTTTGTACCTGAAATCCTCTCGCATTCGGTTCATGATCTCCATCATCTCCGAGCAGACCTCCTCTCTGACTCTGGCCTCCAGGTCCTCCTTCTCCTGGCGCTGACGCAGCACCTCGCCCTTCAGCACATCTATGGCCTTCAACAGCTCCTGTCAAACAGCCAGTGTTCCAGTGTCAGACAGCAATGTGATTGGCAGGTACGGTCTCTCCATGCTCCTCCTTCTCCAGCCTGCCCCCGGGAGACGCGTAGTGGGATCGTGGGGCTGAATGATGTTTACATTGCTGATACACTTTCTTGTTTAATAATGAGCAACATATTTAATTTACTGCAAAATCATTTTCTGTTTTTTACACATCAGTGACTACATCACATTAAACAGCTCTGCCTTTCCTAGTGCACTGAAAGCTCTGAGAGGGAATCAGTGTTGTGATCCTTTGTCTAAGGGGGCAGTGTCCTGTATTTACAGCCATTTGTGCAGATACATATGTAGACTTGGGAGGAAGACTCGGATATTGGAGAAGGTTTCTTTTTGTTGAGGGTATTTGCAGCTTCACTGGGACTTGTTCTACTCTTTGGAATGCTGCATTTAAAATCCTTATCTCCAACCCTCAGTGGACACATTTTCATTGTGGTGAGGTTCAGAGAAACAAACTAAGCCTCCACTGACTAACCCAGCGCTGGGCTCCTGCTATCGCCATAATCCTGAGTTCAGCTTGATGTAAAATATTTCTGTTTTGCAACTTGACTGATGTGCACAGGACGTATAATATTAATGATCAATATCTCCTTTGTCTCCTCCTCGTTTTCTTTTTTCATAATCTGTTGATTCTTGTAATGGTACATACATCTTGTTTAAAATAACAGTTAAGTGAAAAAACAAAAACACCCAACACATTTCTGCTGCTTTCCTGTTGATGTAAAATACACTTTTTGAAACAATTCCAGAAAAAGGACAGAACGATAAAAACGCTTATTTAACGAGTTCAGCACTTCACTCATCACATCAAAGCCATTTCCCACTTGTAGCAACAGCCACACACATGTGTTCTAAAAGAAGGCTCAATTCCTGACCTCAAGGTCGAACATGGTGAGGTCCCCTTCGTCATCGCTCTCGTCCTCATCCTCCTGCTCCATTAACGTGCTGTCAGGGTGTGCAGTTTGATCCCGAAGGAGTGACAGGATGTAGGCCACCCGTGTTTTAGAAGATGGACCATGTACCAACTGAGTACAAACACACACACACACACACAAACACACACACAAAGTCAGGTGTGAAGAGATGCAGGAAGGCTGCAGACAGAAGCAGATCTGTGTCTGTAATTACCTGAGTGGCAATAGCGGAGAATTTCAGGGCCTGCAGGGTCTCGTCATAGGTGGAGGCACAGGGGTTAATATTGACCACCATGCACGAGCGGCCGTGGCCACAGAAAAAGCTCTGCAACACTCTGGTCAGCTTGCTGTCTCTGAACGGCACCACCTGCGGAGGACGTGACCTGCAGCAGGAGGTCACAGCAGAGATGAGCCTCAGCAGAGTCACACGCTCTCTGCCTAAATCATCACACACCTCAAACTGTGCAGGTGTTAATCGCTCTGTCTGACTCTGACTCGCCGATCGGAGGCAGACGTGCAAATGATTGGCAATGCAGTGTCAGGAAGCAGATTTGTTAACGTGCCCCACACGGTTTAAGAGGCTGATGGTTTAGCACCGAGTACAAGGTTCCGTTACTTCACCACACTGACCTGTTGCTCTGGTTGTGTCGCAGGGCACTAATGCAGCGTCCCAGGGTGAGGAGGGAAGTGTTGATGTTGTTGGCCTCTTTCATTCTGTCTCCATTCTGCTGGTCCTTGCAGCGCTCTGACCCTGCCAGGTCACACACTGACAACCTACACACACACAAACAAGAGAAAGAAATCATCTCCAGCTTTGATCTTTATTTAGTGTTTCATTCATAACTGTTTAGACCAAACTAGTTAACCCTAAATCCGGGAGAAACAAGTGCGGAAATACAGAAACGATCATGTTAATACACCGGAAACATTAGCCAAACTCCACCTCACGATTTCCCAGTGCTTCACTGTCTTTGAAAGGCTGAAACTGACTGAAGGGTGAATGAGGCTTAAACAGAGAGAAACAGCCTTTTACACGAGTTCAGTGTGGGGGTTTACACAGGGCCAGTGCTACTGTCAGGGAGCTACTGTGACCTAAAGGTCTCTGGTTCTAATCCCAGACTGGCTTAAGCACCACTGAGGTTCCTGTAAGCAAAGTTCCATCCCCACGCATTTCCCCTGCCCTCTGCTCCTACACGGAACGGTTAAATGCAGAGGGCATTATTGTTGTGGTGCACTGTGTGCTGTGGTGTGTTCACAATGACTCTCACTTGTTCAGCTGTAGATTTCAGTGTTGAATGAGAGTCTGCTGGGGAAGCGAAGCGCGTCAGTCAGTCAGAGAGAAAAGCTGCAGTAGAGATTATTGCTCTATGATCAGAGTCTACAGCTATACATCTTCACTGTACGTCTGTTTCTCTTAAACAGCTCATTTCACACCAAACCTCTGTGGCCTGAACTCCTGGATTTCGCAGGAACTGGTGGAAAAAAACGCTGCAATTTCCCTTTAATAAGAGTTGATGCGACTCACTCGCTGATTTGTGTTCTTTTCCCCGTCTCTGTTTGTGGATCGATGTGTAGCACTCGGATGGTAAAGATACTGTGGCTGAAAGCAAACAGCAACAATTCAGTGTTAATGGATGAATGAAGAATGTAAAGTACAGTGAAATGTGAAGCACTGCTGTGTAAAACCACCACAAACAGCAGTTCTGTCAGAAGAAGAAATGTACATATATTAACATTTTAAGTCAAATATCAAGACAAATATCATTTCTTAAGTAAATTTCCCAAAATGTTCCATTTTACACATAAACGCAGGCACAGTTTAGACGATACATACGTTTACTTACATAATTACACCAACAAATGTACACAGTGATGTTTAAAGCCACTGTTTCATGCTTTCTCCTCTCAGAGCACAACGTGTCTACACAATGCAGTAATTCAGGGGGTCCTAGCAAGTACCTGCGACTGGAGTTGTGGTTGAGGTGGGTGCTGGCAAAGCTTTGGTTGCACCGTCCGACTTTGAGGACTTTCCAAGCCTCCTCTGCACTCCGAACTTGAACCCATGTCAAATCTATCGACACAGCATGAAATATATGGAGACCAGGAGTGTGGACATGTGACTGTTTCAGGGAAAATCTTCATGAACATCACATGGAAATGTGTGTGTGTGTGTGTTCCCTTACCCTTTACATAGGGATTTCCATATTTATCGTCGCTCAGTCGCAGCGTGGCTCTCTTGCGGGTCTGAAGAGATGGCAGAGCCTCCAGAAGATCATACAGGAACTCATTGTAGATCTCATAGAAAGAGACCCAGATAGAGAACTGTAGCCCTGGCTCTAGATCATCTCCACTGCTGAGTGACAGAGGATCCACTTCCAGGCAAACTGTATCTGAATCTGGAGGGAGACGGGTGGGCTAAGCTTAAAAACGTCTACAACTGTCAACAGATCTAGAGGACGTGACTTACGACCAGCGGAACTGACAAAACCTGTTAGTCTAGATCAGCATCCACATCTCCACTGCTGCTCTTACTCAACACCAGGCTGATCCTGAGGAGCTCACGGAAATGCCTCAGACTTTCCCTCAGCAAACGCTCATCACATCTGCACTGGCTATGATCTCAGATTTGATTTTCTGATACTTCTGAACTTCAGGAACAGTTTAGGATCTAATCGGTGTTGTATTTATTAAAATATTTCCTGACAATTGTTTTGTTAAAGGACACAGGTGTTACTGTTCCTCATGAACCCAGGATGCACCCTTCAGTCCTAGGAGGACACAACAGGAGTATGTGAGTGGCCGTGATTCCTCATTTCTACAGATTACAGTTCACAGAAGATTCTGTACATGTACAGATTTATATGTGGTGTCGGGTCTAGATGTTCTAGATTTACGAAACATACACCGCGGTAAGAATGAAGAACACAGGTGTTATTGTTCCTCATGAACCCAGGAGTCACCCTCCATTCCTGTACTAGAAAATCAAGGTCGACAAGATTATCACCTTCAAGCCGAGTGACCGCAGACAGGCCGTCGATCCCGCTGTCCCAGCTGATACTGGGACCTCCACGCAACCGGGGGGTCTCCTCCTGACACAAACAAAGAGTAAGTCACAGAGGAAACGAAAAATTAAAGCTGATTTTTTGTTTTTTTTACAGATTTCATGCAGGGTCACTTTTATAAACACAAACTGAAGCATGAAGTCAAAGAAAAAGCAGAACGAAAAGAGGGAAATACATCAGAGCAGGAAGACACTGCTGTTTCAGCACCGCTCTCCAATGCCTTTACCTCCTTCAGCAGGACAAGCCTTCGTGCTTCCTCAGCTCGGACCTCGCTAATGTCCAGCCTGCGGACCTCCTGGCTGAGCACTGGCTTTAGGTCCACAGCAGGGTAGAGCCGTCCTGAAATCTTGTGGAACACAGAGACTAGTGCTCGAGGGAGCATCCCTGCTTCTCCAGCTGTCCCTGTGGTAGAAAAGTCCAACTGTCTTCATCTCTTACATTTTTTTAACTGTGCCTTGAAGACTAATGTACATGAGCAGTGTTCTGATATTACTAAATAAGCAGTTCTGGCTGAAACACTCCTTATAACTTCATGGTGAGTGGGTGGGGCCAACCTTCTGTAGCATAAACTCGAATGGATGGGAAGATTTAAAACTGTTCTTTCAAAGCAAGCTGGTTTTGAGTGTTTGGACTGTTCTGGAACATTGTTCTAGTAAATTAATATTCTGGACCTTTAACAATTGAAACTATTAAACAACAACTTGGACATTTGTTTTTCCGGAATAGAAGAATGTATACTATGTTAACATTAAACCTTTTTGTTTATTCAGATGTACAGTTTCTATCCAGATTAGCATATATAGAACCCACTGACTGGAGTAAATGTGTTAAAACTTTAACAGTGTTTATTTTACTACATCAGTTTCTTCATAAAGACACCAGATAAAAAACACAGATCATGTCCATCGCTACTATCTGGCATCATCTCTTCTAGTCCTGCATTTGTTATGCACACACAGTTGGAAGAGACTCAGAGAGAGGTTTACCCTGTATGGTGTAGGTTTTGCCAGAGTTAGTTACACCATATGTGTAGAGAAGCCGATTTTCTCCACGAAGAACATCACGCACCATCTCCCGCATGGTTTGGTCATACATCTCCTGCTGCGAGGTCTGAGGTCCAAAAATCTAAGGAGATCAAAGGGCTCTGGTCAAACATTACATCAGTCCTCAGTGCATATTGCAGGGGCTCACGTTCCCAGTGTCTCAACTAACACATCATTAATGAATAATCTCCTGAAGGTGTATGTCAAACCCTTGGCCTATGGAATATGTATATAGATCAGAATGATGTTCTAGTTTAATGGCTGGAGATCACAACAGACAGAACAGAACATCGCTTTTACTACATCAAAACCCAGAACAAACTCTTCCAAGACGGAGGGACCAAGAGACCGACAGCACCCGGCAGGTACACTACCCTCCACATACTACTCAAACTACACAGTTTGGGGGCTGGAAGTCCTAGTACATTCCTAACCTATATAATAAATATAGAATATTCTATAGCTTAACATGTTTAACAAACAGGAGAAACAGAAATGAGAAGGACATCACTTATCAACATGTTTCTGTTTAGTAAATCCTGTTTCCTTTACGGTGGTTGGTTTACCCGTGTAAAGCTGAACTTGTGCATGCTCTGGACAATCCCTCTCTCTGCACTCTTCATGTTGTGGGAGTCTTTGGGTGCTTTTAGGAGAAGAGTATCTTCAGTCTGCACGGACACACAGCCCTGCTTTCACACACACACACACACATATTTAAAGTAAAAACAATGCAGTATATTTCTGTCTAAAACTGCTTTAATAAATCAACCCGACTGGTTTCATCGTGGCCAAGTATCCAGTGTTAAGAATAAAAAGGGCAAATACAAATTAAATAGAAAATCAATTATTCTGAAGATATTTGTGTGTTTAGCTTTATTACATATAAGCAGTGAAGGAATAAGAAAAGGAGAAATTAATAGACTTCAGCTGTGACCTTCTTTCCCAATAATTCTCCCTCACCTTCCACAGAATGTTCAACATTTCTGTATAATTCAATCATTACGATGTAAACAAGTCATTCAGAGCAAACTGTACACATGCTAAAGAAAACACCACCGTTGGTTTTAGTCATTCCATTAACGCTAACTGCTACCAGCATATAGTGCAGTTAATAAAAGAGGTTTTCTATGTTTGTGGGTTTTTGTGATTATCACTGCATATCTCATTAATTACACTGTGCTATATTCACTCACAGTCCTGCGACAGCGTCAGACATCGGCTCCAACACCTCACCTCACCACAAAGTCTGATGTGAAATGTCTTATTGTGTAGTTAAAATCAAGCACTTTGACTTCACCTGTTCTTCTCCTCTCTCCTTCTCCACTTCTGTAAGAGGACGAACCCGCAAAAACACCTTCAACTTCTCCACGCCATCATCTCTGCTCCCCCTTCCGTCCAGTAATGTTTGTGGCTAAGTCCAGGAGAGCGATTCCATAACATCAGAGTAAGATTAAACTTTTTCACAGTAAAATATACTGTTCTAAAAGTTCCTCAAACTGCTAAAAGTTTCCACACATTCACAATGGATGAAACGTACCACTTTTGCTGGTGTCTGAGGCTCTGCTGCAGGAGCAATCCCTGAAATCTCCTGCAGAGGAGCTCCGAAACGCTGAGAGCGGAGGAGCGATCCAATATCTGCTGCTGTTGACTCAAATATGGCACCACACTCCTCCTCGTCTGACAGGATAACACCCGGCGATGGCAGAATTGCAGACATTGCAACACCCTGGTAACACAATCATTTACATACATAACTACAACTCAAATGACGGTTTTACACAAAATGTGACAAATCTAACATCCAAAGAGTGGACAGAAAACATTATTCTTAAACAACTGCAAAGTAATGACTAAATATGAAAGTCTAGAAACAGAATAAAACAGCATTTTCATGTGATTTTCTAAAGCCGGATGAGGGGTAAGAAGATGCCACAGCCCTGAATCACTGAGGCTCAAACTCCAAGCTGCTTGTGAAGACTCCTCCATACCTTAGGTGGAACACACCTGGACTGAACTGGATCTCGGTCCTTTATCGTTTTTAAAGATAGTGAAACATCTGGGACAGAAAGATTCTGATTTCCCTGTGTAAAAGCAGAATGGTGGCTAAGCGGTCATCCCTGTTGGACAACATCTCCCACCCCATGCAGGAGACTCTGACAGCACTGAGCAGCTCCTTCAGTGACCGGCTGCTGCAGCCATGGTGTGGGGAGGAGAGATTCACGAGGTCTTTCACTTCAGCTGCTAACAGACTGTACAACCAACACCTTACAGTTTGATCTCACACACATAAACATACACACATAACCAAAACATCGCAGACTCAAAACTGGAATATTTACTTAACGTGCAATACTGGAAACTCTCATGTGCAATATTACTTCACTGTGCAATATTCAATATTCAGTGCAATACACTTCCGTGTAATATTTTTCATGGTGCAATTATTGTTCTGTCTTTTTGTACACTTATGTCTACTTATATTTTTGGTAAAGTTTACTTTTTTTTATCTTATTGTGCTGTATAGTTTTTTTAATTATTGCTTGATCACTGCTCTTACCATTTGTACTGCTGTAACAGTGTCATTTAAGAGAACCTTTATTAGTCCCACAAGTGGGAAATTTACATTAAGATCTAATCGTTAGTTTAACTTGAGATAATAATTATTGATATATAATTATTATTGTGAAAGTGGTGAGATTACAGTTTAAAACAGCTGCAAACACATCAAACCTTCAGCCACAGTCTGGACTCAGGAACAGTGGATTACAGAGAGACCTTTATGAATGTGAGGAAAAAACCTTAACCATGATCATTAACTAACTACAGCGCTTTATCTGCTCACCACTTCACTGTATTTACACTTCTGAGCTCGGCGACGCTATCACAGAAATGCTAATGCTAACCCTTAAACTCCAGGCTGCTCTAAACGTCTCGGATTTGCTCCGAATTCTCTTACCTCCGTCTGTCCTTCCTTTGGCAGAGAATCGCCGAACTGAACGATAAATTCCCTCTATATCTAAGTTTAATTCCGTTTGTTCTGTTAGCTTTACTTGCGCTAAGCTAACAGCACCCTTACTGCCGCGCAACCCACTCAGCTAATGCTAACGCTAAACCTCAGGGTAACCCATTCAAACCTCGCGCTCCGCTCCCTGCGCCAATCACATAGCGCTAACCTCCGCCAATCAAAGGGGCAGGCACGCACGACGGGACAGCTGATTGGTGGGCTGCGCGGGGACAGTTTGAATTTGTCCAGTCGGTTCAATGAAAACAACCTCCAGTAAAGGTAAAGATGAAGTAAATTAGTGTCCTAAATTATTATAAAATAAACATAATAATTATTAACAACAACAATAATAATAATTTTAACTTATGTAGTGCCTTTCACTTTCTGATGATTTATAATTTGAGAATATTGGAGGTATACGGTCGCATGACTGGAATCCATGAAATGTTGTCAAAGGCAAATAAAGGCAAGATAGCATATTATCATAAATCATGTTAACTAAGCATAACATGTACAGTGTCCTCATGTAAGTAAAAAGTGATTATTTGTCATTGTCAACACACTCAAGCGCCATAGTGAAATGTGACCTCTGCATTTAACCTGTCACACGTGCACATGTGGAGCAGTGGGCAGCTACCAACAGCGCCCAAGGAGCAGTGTAGCGGGATGGTACCTTACTCAAGGGAACCTCAGTGGTGCCCAGGGACTCTAACCTGTGACCTTCAGGTCCCAAAGGCAGCGTCCTAACCACTAGGCCTCCACTGCCCACTCATGCCTAACATATAATAAAAGCAATACAAAGAAACAAAATCCAAGTACAGTAAAATAAAAGACAGGTTTAAAATAAGTTAAAAAAAAGTTACAGAGATAAATGTGCAGTATTGTTGTACAACAAATAAGATGTAAAAGTAGTGCCAGAGCCTTTTCTGACTGGACCTGCAGTAGGACCATGTGAACCATGGGGCCTTTAAACCCTTAGAGCATACTGTCACATTGGTGTAAACTGAAACATTAACTGGACACACTAACAGGTTCTAACTCCCCACGCTACAGTAGAAGTGAGTTGAGTGTTAAGTGGACGCGTCGTCGTCTTCACCCTCAGAGCTTTATATTTTCACTGTGTTACATGTGAAAGTGGATCAATGAATAAATCACACAGGACACGCGTCACACTCCCATTTGCCCATTTGTTGTTACTGTCTATTGTTTATTGTTTACTCTTATATACTTTATTGTTTTTTGAGTTTACAGGTTTACAGGGTTGTCAGGGTTAGTGATGGTGTGTAACTGAGCCAGTAGTATCTCAGTAGAACATTAGCTGTTGATGGGTTTAAGCCCTACAGACAGAAGACATTATTTATACACATGCACCATCTATACTATAGGCAGTGCAGGAGCTTTAGATTATGTTTCAGTCATTACAGACTGAGTTGCTGAGCTTACAATTGGTTTAAATTTTAAAATAAATGTAGGGTCCTCGCAAAAGCTCAGGCCTGGTGAATTACAGGATTTATATGATTGATGGATGCCCTTCCTATTGAACAGGGGCCCTTATCCTGGTATTTGGTGGATTAATTATAAGCTTTTAGTTAATGTGCTTATTGCCAAATTAGGAAGTTGAAAGTAAATTATGTTTTCATGTAAATAATGTAAACAAGTTGTAGAAGTTTTTTTTTTTTACCTATGATTGATTATGGTGATACACTGTATATGCATCATCTTCGATTTTAAGAAATGCTGACTCATTGTGTCCTGTATCGTTCTCTTGCAAGTTTCTCAGTCATCACTGTGTTCTTTATGACTGGGTAGGATGGACATCATTTCCCAGTTGTGGTGTATATATTTTAACAAATACAAGGAATATTTATAGCTCGCGATTTTGTCCTTTACCAGTTTATTGAAGATGTAGCTTTGAGCGTGCAGCTGTACTTTAGCTCTGTGAGCGTGTAGCTTTTACTTCAGAAAATGCAGGGCCAGAGATTCCAAGATCCTCAGAGACATGACTCATCCCAATAACTGGCAGTTTAAACTGTTAAAATCAGGCACATGCTACAGGCCCACACTACAGGGTGTGCCTTATGGCTAAAACAGAGACTTAGGAGAAGTTTCTATCAGGATGTGTTTCACTAAATTTTGTACTTGTATATCTATGTTTGTGACAAATAAACAATCTTGAATCTTGAATGCATTCAAATTTAAATTTTTTAAAGATACAAACAAATCTAACGAATCCTATGAAAGTGGTCAATATCAGTGGTATAGAACTGACCAAGGGTCTCAGAACTGGACAGAAGATCCAGGATCAGTTTTTCTGAACCCCTTAAAGCGCCAAAATTAATAAAAATGATAAAATAATGCCACAAGTGATTGAAATGAACAAAGATCGTATAGAGTTGTAGCGCCGCCGAGTCTGGTTTCGTTTTTTTTCAAATGTTGACGCCCAATAGCGTTGAAGTGACGCGAGAACAGCTGTCCAATAGCAGGGAGGAACTGACAAGACGCCCAATGATCGACGAGCAGTCCGACGGTTTAAAGGGCAGTGGCGTTGGTCCGTCCTTATTCTTTTTCTGTTGTCGAGAAGAGTTGAGTTAGTAGCGATGGCAAGAACCAAGCAGACTGCCCGTAAATCCACTGGCGGCAAAGCCCCCAGGAAGCAGCTGGCCACAAAGGCTGCTCGCAAGAGTGCCCCGGCCACCGGTGGCGTGAAGAAGCCTCACCGCTACAGGCCTGGCACCGTGGCTCTGAGAGAGATCCGCCGTTATCAGAAATCAACCGAGCTACTGATCCGCAAGCTGCCCTTCCAGCGTTTGGTGCGTGAGATCGCTCA
>JBBPDA010009880.1:0-16740 GCA_037974385.1 Arnoldichthys spilopterus | reverse complement strand
TCCTTTTCAGGAAGATGCTGAGGTTGATTCACTCGCATCAAACATTGCAGCACTGTTTCACTTGAACTCTTCTGGAGTGGAAGATGAGATTTTGACTCTACAAACTGACATTGAGCTGAAGTCGAGAGCTCATGGACAGTTCTGGAACTTACTCACAGAGGAAAAGTACCCCAACATGAGGAAATGTGCTACCTCCTTGATTGCATTATTTGGCTCCACTTATTTATGTGAGTCAGCCTTTTCCCACATGAAGATCATTAAGTCCAAATACTGTTCCACCATGACTGATGAACATTTGGAAACGTGCTTGAGGCTGGCTGTCAGCAGCTACTGTCCGGACTATGCATCCCTGGCTGATTCAATTCAGTGCAAGTCATCAAAGAAAACTCAGGTAATTACAAAAAATGTAAATAATTATTTATTATGTGTGTTGTGCAATATTGGCTTATTCAGTAATGCTTCAAAATAGTTATATGTTTTGCATTTTTGTAGTGGGTAGGTAGATCATTTTGAATTTGTTGTTTTATAAGTAGCTCACATGCTGAAAAAGTGTGAGCACCCCTGACGTAGCATGATGAGACAAGACATTATAGATATAAATAATTAATTTGATCATATTCAACTCAACATGATTCAAGAACTGTCTGATTCATATGTTGAGTTTATTAGGTCACTGATTAAGACTTAAATCTGATAACATACAATATTCATGTATGCAAATTAGGGCTATCACTATTAGTTACACAAGTAATGAAGTAATCTAGGAAATTATTCTGTAGACTTTGTTGTTTTTCGTTGTTTGTTTATTTTGTTATGTTCTTCTAACATGAATCTGAAAAGTAACTGGTAGAGACAGGCAATGTATATTTAAAGTTTTATCACAATATCTCATGATATATTTTCCGTAATGATTAGAAATGACAATATGAAATTAAGCCATTCAGCATCATCTTTTTGGCCGTGCAGCCCTGACAGCCATGCAAACCACACACTTTGATCCAAAACAGTAAAACGCTGTAAGGAAAGGGAAATTGTCTCCATCTGGGGGCTGAAGCCGGTAGCCCCGGCATCCACACCCAGCCCTAAGGACTCACAGGTGTTGTTGATTATGAAGCCAGTTAAGATTCAAGATTCAAGATTCAAAGATTTATTGTCATATGTAAAAGTACGGTGTACAGATTACAATGAAATTCTTACTTGAATGCCTCCTTCACAGACTTCACAATTAACAGTGGTACAAAAGGAGAGTAGACACTGGCAGCATTAAACATGACATGATAAACATTTGCCTACTTTTCTTCTGTCAACCATGCCTCTGTCACTGAACTTTTTGCCAAATCTAATTCTTCTGGTTGTCAGCTTGACCCTGCCCCTCCTTCCCTTATCAAGGCCTGTTCACCCGCTATTGTACTGACACTTATCACCATAATCAATGCTTTTTCTCTTGTCTGGCCATGTTCCTCTTTCTCTTAAAACTGCTGCTGTTACTCCTATTCTTAAAAAACCTGCACTCGACCCCTCATCACTCTCCATTTACAGACTCATCTCTAATTCTCCTTTTCTAGCTTAAATCATAGAAAGAGTTGTGGCATCTCAGGTCCTTACCTACAGTATCTCAATGATAATTCTCTGTTTGAGCCTTTCCAATCTGGCTTTCGCCCACATCACAACACTGAGACAGCTCTACTGCCTGTTGTTAATGAACCTTGTACTGTTGCTGATAGTGGTACCCTTTCAATTCTTTTATTACTCGATTTGAGTGCTGCATATGACACTGTTAATCATTTTGTTCTTATTTCTCGTCTTGCCTCTGTTTGTATTTGTGATATACCTCGTCAGTGGTTTAGGTCTTGCTTTCATCTCTGAGAACTTAGGTTCTCACAAATCATCTCTATCTCCTGTTACATGTTGGGGTACCCCAGGGCGCCATTTTGGGACCCCTTATTTTCCTAATCTACACACTACCCCTTGGTCAGATTATTCATAGTCATGGTATCAATTTCCACTACTATGCCGAGGACATATATTAGCACCCATTCCTCTAAATCCCCTCCTAAAGAATTATTGAACCCCCTACATGATTTAAACTTCTGAATGCAAGACAATTTTCTTAAACTTAACCTTGACAAATTTGAACTGTTACTAGTAGACCTATTGATGACATTCCTGTCAAGCCTACTTCTGTTGTTAGGAACCTTGGGGTTTTATTTGATTAGTCACTTGATTTTGACAATCACATTGCTAGACTCCATCCCTCCTTGTCAGATACTGATGCTCCTACACTTGTACATGCATTCATATCCCACCTTGATCACTGTAATTCCTTCTTCAGTGATCTTCCTCTCAGGTACCTTTAAAGAATTCAGTATATCCAGAACTCTGCTGCCAGAGTTCTCACTCATAGTAAACGTTCATCCCACATCACTCCCCTTCTCCTTCAATTACACTGGGTCACTATTCAATCCTGTATTAAATTTAAAATACTACTTTTCACTTTTAAAGTTCTACATGGTCTTGCTCCTCTGTGTTAGTGATCTTCTTGTGTCCTACTCCCCACCTCGCTCCCTCAGGTCATCCAGCACTAATCTCCTAATGATTCCCTGTACCTGTCTTACCTCTTTGGATGGCAGCTACTCTCCAAAACTTTGGAACTCTCTTCTACAATCTGTTTGTGACTGCACGTCTTTCCCCACTTTTAAATCTTTGTTAAAAACCTTTCTCTTTCATGATGTATTTCCTTCCTCTCTCTCCTCCTCTTCCTCCTCCTAAATGGTGTAATGTTTTTGTATGTGTGTGTGCAAAGCGATCTTGGGTTTAAGAAAGGCACTAAATAAATGTAACTTATTATTATTATAAAATAAATAAATGAAGAAAAAAAGAAGAAAAACCCATTTCTCAGGTCTTGCTGTAGTGTTTGAAATGCTGTAGTGTTTGATAAACACTCCATTCAAAAAGCACAAGGTCACATGACACAGCTGTGTCAGTAAAGTGTTTTTAGTTTAACTATGCCCTCTACTGGAACATTTCTGTAATGCTGTGTATATTTCTGTGTAGGAAGTGGAATCACTGCTTTAACACTGGAAATGCTGAGAATTTGGGACTTAATGAGTTTTTGTAATTAATTAAGTTTGTTTGTGTATGTGTGTGTGTGTGTATGTCATGTCATGGTGGTCTTCAGCCCTTCTCAGAGGAGCATAGTTTTGCAGACTGTGCTTAAAAAGAAAAAAAAGCTTTAAGAAAGTCGCTTTCTAGTGCGATCACTTATGCTTTAGCCATGAATTGTGCTGATTTGGACTTTTGCAGGTTTTAGAGGCTTCCTTTGGAAAACAGGAAGAACATGATGGTCAACAGCAGGCCACTTGGCCACCCCAAACCCATACCTCACCCAAAACATCGCTGAATCAAGGGACTGCAGTTCCAGGAGTTAGAAAGGTACATGCTTTCAGTGCTGCCTTTACTGTTAATGTACATTTGAATAGCTTCTGCTTTGGTGTAGATGAGCCTGGTGGAAGCCAAAGTACTGACCATTATCCCCTCCACCCAGACTATGAACATTCTTGGGACAGAACGAGTGGTGAGGATCTATACCATCTCGGTTGCTACTGCAGTGATAGAGTTGGTGCCCTGGGAGAAATACAATGACGCAATCCAGATATTGTCCCTTCTACTCTATCACTGAGCTCTCCACCACGGGATATAAGGGCAGAATCCATCAAACCACTACCACTTTCCTTGCCTCTGTCGCCCTTGGCTTGCTCTTTGGGGGCTCGGACCCGGTTTCTGTAAAGCTGCTTTGTGACAACGTCAGTTGTAAAAAGCGCTATACAAATAAACTTGACTTGACTTGACTTGACTACCACCCACACCACCTGCACTAAAATCCCTGAAGATCTCATACTGATCACATACTCGCACAGAGAGTTTCAAATTCAAATTCTTAGTGTTAATAAATGACCATAAATCTACAGGCCTACAAAAGTTCATGATTTTGTTTTTGTTTGAACAAATTAATGTTTAGTGTCTAGGTGAACAGATGCACAAACACATGCCTATGATCTGTACACAGTGCTGTATATAACAGATCATAAATGACAGATTGAAAGTAGCTGATCTGTCATGACCATTGAAATAAATGGTGGAACATTGCTGCATTGTGACATAATGTTATTTTGTGAGCCAATAGGGCTGTTGCAGATTCTGGTGAAATCAGCATAACACAGCAGCTAAGGAGTCTGTAGGCTTTAGGAGAGTTGTGTCCACTGTTCAGATTAGTTTTGTAGCTAAGGGCGACTAATATACAATTCTGAGCTTCATTATATGTATATGACTTATATACTATATAAGGTGTGATGTGTTGTTGTAGTAGTTAGTGCGAACTGTGTAGTAATGTAGAGAGTTGTTCACACTACAATTGCCAGGATTTTAGCCTCTCTCAATGAGGACCCCACCCCCCTACCCCCACCATATTGCCCACCCATAAGCCTGCCCACAAGCCTGTCACCTTCTCATACACTATGAATGCTTGTGTTATGAATTCGCTCACGGCTGAAATGCAAAAAGCTCAAGATTCCATACGACTCCCCCAGGAAGGAGTGTATACACACATTTTACATTTACAGCATTTAGCAGATGCTCTTATCCACAGCGACGAACAACAGTGCTTTTGCAGTCCATTACTGTTCTATCTATAAACCAAAACCCATCAACAGCTGTCATTCTACTAAGATACTTCTAGCTAAGTTATATACCAAAACAAACCCTGCCGAACCTTTTAACCCCAAAAGACAGAATAAACAATAAACAATAAATAGACAATCAACAATAAGTATTAGTGCTGTATGAGTTACTTTCCTAGATACTACTTGAAGAAGTGCATTTTGAGTCATTGTTTAAAGACTCAGTAGTTCTGATGGCAAGAGGAAGTTCATTTCACCACTGGGGAGCCAGGACTGAAAGTCTTGATGCAGACCTTCCTCTTCTTTTGAGCACTGGAGACTCGAGACGAGCAGTGTTTAGCAGATGTTTATTGGGCTACTGAATTTACCACCATACAGGGTTGTAAAATGTCACAGAAAGCAGGTGTTTAGTGTTGATTACCTGCCTCAGATGTGATGTGAGATGGTGGGTAAAACTCTAGGCTGGGTCCATGTGGACTTTAAATGAAGAAATACAAGAAGACTTAAAATTTGTCAAAAGTAGGACAGAGAACTTCAGTGAGGTAAAATTGTTCAAAAACCACACAAACACTGAGTATGGAGGGTGTAGTATTTAATGATGAGATGATGTGACACTACAGCCCACATGTCTGTAGCGGTTTACTAACACCTTTAGCTTCCCTACACCTACAACTAACTAACTACTTAACTAACTCTTGACTGACTATCCAACAAACCTTCTACTGCCTTTCTACCCCTGTCTTATTGTGCTTTTTTCCAATAACCTCAACAACCTTATTCATCCTCCTTTTGTGCCAAAGCCCACCAACTTGGGTATGTGGCGGGCTATGGAACTGCCAGTCTTCTGTGCAAAAGGCAGACTTCATTTCGGCCTAGCTTCTCTTTACTCCTTCCAGTTCTTAGCTCTAACTGAGACTTGGATTACACCAGAGAACACTGCAACACCAGCTGCTGCTCTATTTCTGCATTTGCTTTCTCACATTCCCCTTGCACAGTTGGTAGAGGTTGGGGCACAGTTCTGCTAATCTCTCACAAATGGCATTCCACATCTGTATCCCACTCTCACCTCAACATTGCTTCTTTTGAATTACATTGTGTTACTATAACTCACCCTACCAGACTCCACATTATTGCTATATATCATCCACCTGGTCCACTAGGGACCTTTACTGAAGAACTAGATGTTCTCCTCAGCTCATTTGCAGTTGACAACTCTCCACTGATTCTTCTTGGTGAGTCCAGCCTTCCTAAAGACAAACTACACACATCTGGCATTCTCACATTTCTTTCAACCTTTGCCCTGCATCTCAACAGGTCTCCTCCAAACCACAACTGATAATGTCCTAGATCTAGTCTTCACCAGATCCACTCCTGTACTGAATATAGTGACTACCCCTCTGCATCTTTCTGACCATTGTCATTTAAACTGTCCCTTTAGACTTACCCCACCAACCACCACCCATTTACCTCCACATCAACCCATCACAACTACCACACCCTTTCTTCATCTGCTCTTTCATCCACTATTCTCTCATCCACAATTCTGCCTTCTACAGAAACCTCCTGTCGCTCATCTATAGAAAGAGTTATTAACTCTCTTCTGTCTTCTATCCACTCTGCATTCAACCAACTCTGCTCACCATCTTCTAAATCAAGACACAAAACACCTACTTCACCATGGTTATCCGATGTTCTCCACAGCAACAGAAGAGAACTGAGAACTGCAGAAAGAAGATGGAAAAAAATTCCTCACCTCAAACTAAATCCCAGTGGCCTAGTGGTTAGGACATTGCCCTTGGGACCTGAAGGTCACATGTTCAAGTCCCGGTCCGGGCACTGCTGAGGTACCCTTGAGCAAGTTACCGTCTCACTATACTGCTCCATGTCTTGAAAGTCACTTTGGATAAAAGCGTCAGCCAAATGAATAAATATAAATAAAATATAAAGATCAGGAAAATCCGCCCCTTCCTCCCCACTGACACTACTCAGATTCTCATTCAGTCACTTGTCATGTCAAGACTGGACAACTCTCTCCTTGCTGGTCTTCCTCTGAAAGCCACAAGACCTTTAAAGCTAATACAGAATGCAGCAGCTCACCTGGTCTTCAACAAACCTAAATTCTCACACACCACCCCACTGCTGAGAACTCTTCACCGGCTAGACTAGAAAGCAAGATCATCTGCCAAATGCTGTAAATGTAAATGTAAAATGCAAAATGGTTTTTAATAAAGGTTGAAGTCAGAAAAATCAGAATAGCATGAACAAGTGCAAAACATGAGTATGAATCCAAAAAAAAAAATCCAAAAACAGGCAAAAGTCAACATCTAACGAATCCTAGGAAAACACATGGCTAGTAATGAGTAAGAATACATGAAACTTCTCCACCTTAAATGTAATTCCAGATCTCTTATAACCAGTGTGGTTAACCCTCTGACTAGATACAGCTTGCAAGGGGCTCTTGCCAGCAGAAGGAGATCTGTTCCTCCTGACAAGTAGGACATTTTAAATAAATAAATATGTAAAGTAATACATAATTAAAGTCACAATTAAAAAATCAAAGTCACAAATAATTTTATTTTGAAATAAATATTTAAAATTAATGTCAATAAATAATTAAGATAAAATGAATTATTAAATGTATATGTATTTTTTCATTTTTGTATCAAAAGATTCATTTTAGGGTCGCTGGTGAATCCTGCACTGTGAAATAATTACATATCTCAAACTCATCAGTGTCAGGGGGCTGTTCTAATACTAATCTGCCCTTCTGTTCTGACCTGACCAGTGGGACTGGCTTAGGCCAGACGTAAGCTCTGGCTAGAGCCCAATTTTAATTACATATTAAAAGTTTATTCCTAAACAAGTTCTGAAGAATATTACAGAAGATTTCATCATTTACTGCATTTACGCTGTAGACCAGGGTTGGATAACCAGTGGTTTGTGAGCCAATGTGACTTTTTACCAGTTCCTGTGCAGCTCCACCGGCTGTTGGTGTTATCAGGTAGAACAAAAAGTATTGTCAGAAATACTTTATGATTCATACAGTACTTACTGCATTCATGCAACACCAGCCCCCTGCCCCTTGTGTAGTTCATGTTAGCTCTTGTACGGTACAATGTTGGAGAAATGATGGAGAGATGTGTGGTTTCTTCTGGTTTCAGCTAAAACACTAAAACATTTATTTTATGTATAAAACTGGTGGCTGTGATCACCAGAAAATATACTTAAAATACAATAAAAATGAAAACTTTTCTACAAATTGTACCTGTGTTGCTTATAATATAGTCTCTTTTGCTCTATTGATAACAAAAACCATGTCATTTCAACCTGATTTCTGCCCTCATTCCTACTCACGCTATAACACTACATAGCCCATAATGCCTTGCGTTTGAAGAAAACCATGGTTACATGTTTTTTATAAAAGCTAGCATGAGTTTCCCAGAGCCAGACATGACTCTGGGTCTGGGTGCTGACAGACTGTCATGTTCTGGGGTTCAGTTGGAAGCAAGTGCCCAGGCGTACTTGAGATGAGAGTATTTAATTAAACGCAAAATAACATACACGACAAAACACGCACTCAATAACAAAAACACAATATGCAATGTCATGAACTGTGGCTATAAAACATGATGAAAACAGAGATAACATTTACAACAGTTTACAACAGAGAATGCAACAAAACACACAACCTAACATTTTTGTGGGGGTTTTATAAAGACATGACATTGGAAACACCTGAACACAAAACGACACGCAGCTGGGAGGAGGGGCTAGACATAATGAACACGAGGGCAAGAAACGTGGCTAAGCGAAAACAAAAACATGAACACATGGGACGAGGCCATGATTGTTACACTGCCCTCCCCCTAGGAACAACATCTCGGGGTGACTAAATACCGCCACAACCAAGCACTGACCTAGGAGGAAGGCAACACAAGAACACAACACAAGACATGGCACAGGAAAGCTTAAACAAAACACATGGACAACAACCTGGACAACAGATCAAACATGGGCACAAGGACAGGGAACACCAGGGAAAACATGAATTGAGTACACATAAACATGGACTGAGGGAACAAGGTCCCGGGCTGAGGGAACAAAGTCCTGGGCTAAGGGAACAAAGTCCTGGGCCCAAAAGTTCTGAAGGCGGCGCCCGGTGACGTCAGCAATGTCCAGGAGGACGGAGCTAGGGGCACCCCGAGGTGTTGGGGTGGAGCTGGGTGACGACAACGACCCATAGACTGGACCCTCTGGCGTCCTCGGTCACCCGGAGGCTGGACCCTCCGGCGTCCTTGGCGACTTGATCCCTGACGTGGGGGCGGAGCAGCTCGGTGACTTGGCCGACGTGGAGGCATGGCTCGGCGACGTGGCCAACATGGCGGCATGGCTCGGCGATGTGGAGGCGTGGCTTGGTGACATGGAGGCGTCGGTTCGGGAAGCGGAAGCTGGACCAAGCGTTGTGGTGAAGGAATCCCCAGTGGTCACGTGTGGCGATGCACAAGTAGAAGTCCCCCTGGTGACGCACACCTGCTGCAGTGTCGTTTGCAATGCCATCTGCCTCGTGGCACGTAGCGGCACGGGTGCCGTCTGGGTGGAGACTTCTATCATGATGCACCGTGACGTCTGGGAGGAGATTATACTGACTCTCGCCAGCTTCTGCATGCTTCCCACACGCGAACCCGGAAGCTCGTGTGCCAGCTCCCCGTGGCTAAACACGAACTCGGAGGGAGCAGATTCAGTGAATTGGGAGCTGAGGACGGTGAGCCTGGCGGACGCCTGATTGGAGTCCTCGGGCGCTGAGCTGTAGAGCACGAGAACCGACTCGGGAGATCCCTCGATCGCCAGCGATCTCTGAAAGGGGATCGAGCTTTTTGCTTTCACTGACCACCCAGGCCAGTCCCGAGCCTAACAGCTCTCCCCCAAAATTTTCTCCCCTCCTGAAAGGCTCCTCAGCCTCCGGATCCCGCAGATTCACCATATCCCTCAATCTCTCCAGCCTCATCTGCTCCTCTCCCTCCGTAAACCTTAAAAAATATTGAGGTCGCATACAATGTTCCTTCCCTCCTCTGGGTCACTTCCACAGTCAGCTCCTCTCCCTCCGCAAACCTTAAAAAAATATTGAGATCGTGTACAATGTTCCTTCCCTCCTCCGGGTCCATTCCACAGTCTAACCACTTTTCCACCCTCCTTACTCCCGTTGTAAAGTACGTGGCTGCTTCCATGGTCGGTGGATTCTTCTGTGATGTTCTGTTTATTCTTCTGTTTGTTTAACTGGAAGCCAGCAAGTGCTCTGGAATGCGTCTTGCTACCTCGGTTTTTAAGCCATAATTTTTCTGAATTTAGGTTGTTTTTTGTGTACTTTTATATACGTTTTTTTTGTAGAGGCGAGATAAACCAGTTAAACCAGGTGAAGGAGCGGCTTTATTTGTTGATTACATTCACGTTACTGTTACTGACTTGCTTACTAGCCAGGGCGAAAGGACACCGTTCACAAATGCAGGCCATAAAGTGTGTGGTGGTCGGAGACAGGGCAGTGGGGAAAACATGTCTTCTAACCAGCTACACCACCAATGCTTTTCCTGGGTAATACATCCCCACAGTGTTCGATAATTATTTACCAAATGTGATGGTAGATGGGAAGCCAGTGAACCTGGGGCTGTGGGATACAGCAGGACAGGAGGACTATGACAGGCTCGGACCGCTCTCCTATCCTCAAACGGGTGTATTTTTGATCTGCTTCTCACTTGTGAGCCCTGCCTCATTTGAAAATGTTCGTGCCAAGTGGTATCCGGAGGTCAGAAATCAGGAACAGTGCGGAATATGTGTAAGGGGCACTTGCTCCCAACTCAACCCCAGAATGCAACACAGACAACACAGCTCCATATTTTCTCCCACTGTACCTGGACAGCGCCTGTCTGCAGCACTACAGGACTTAACGTAAGACATCTGCCTTGCCCTAGCAGCACCTGTCCCTCTTCTCCTCCTTACTTTACCTTGTCATAAACTTATCATATGTTGAGGTGTTTGACGAGGTTTTTGGTCACAAATCACATCTTGGCTATTTGTGGAACTGAAATACAACCCCAAATCAGAAAAAGTTGGGACGGTATGGAAAACGCTGATGTTAGTGAGTGTCGATATGTCTTTATTGGGAATTCCCCATGACAAGTCTCAGGCAGAAAAGTCAGAAGCACAGAGGGTCAGTTTGCATTAAAGATCTCTGAGCCCTGAATGATCGTCAATCAAAGACTATATCTGAATTCACAACACTGTGTGTGTGTGTGTGTGTGTGTGTGTGTGTGTGTGTGTGTGTAAACCATTTCAGCCAGCTGTGAGCATCATGGGGAGCAGTAGCACCAAAAAGTCTGACCTTGATTGGAGATTAACACAGAAGCGAAGAGATTTGTTAAGTCTAAAATAATCTCAGATTGTGAGGTGTCAAGGGTCCTGAAGTTTAAGGGACCTTGGGCCTTGGGCCGAATTCACCAACGCAAATAAAAAAAGAAATTTATTTGGAATGTGTTGCAGGTCTGAATGACAGCAAAAGATGTATATTTACAAATGAAATGAAGTTGACCAGACAAAACATGACATATTTTGTGTTCATATTGTCTGCAATAAAATACAAATTTAGAAATCACTACTTGTTTTATCTGGGTTTTTCTCATTTGGGGTTGTAGCTCCACACATGTCCTGTGCTATTTCACATTTTCTTACTTTTTGAAAGTAAAGTCCCTAACCTGCACAAGCTCGCTATGCAGTTTACGTGGCACTCTTAAAGTAATAAAACTGCTATATGCCACGGCTCAAAGTCTGCCTCTCATAAGGATAAGGAGATTAGAGAGTTTTGCCTTCATGAGAGCAATAATTCCATTTATTTTGAATGAAATTAGACAACACTCTTGATTTCTCCATAAAAATGACCATTAACAACAAGTGTTTGTTATTTCGGAAACAAATAGACTATAAAAAAAAACAATGTCCACTAAGTTTTATTAGGATATTTTATTGATACACTGAGTTGAAACAAGAAAGGGCAAAAGTGAGACATCCAAAATGATTAGCCCCCTGGCCATTAATAGTCAATAGTCTACCCTTTCTAAGTCACAACTGACAACAATCTTTTAGAGTAGTTCTTTACAAGGTTGGCACAGGTCTCCTGAGGGATTTTGGCCCATTCTTACATTGCAAATTGTTCTAGCTGGTCCAAATTGCATGGTTTCCGAGCATGGACATTCACTTTGAGCACCTGCCACAGAATCTCAATAGGATTGAGGCCTCTGCTCTGTGCGGGCCACTCCAGAATCTTGGTTTTGGTAACCTTGAGGAACTGTTGGACTTATTTTGATGTATGCTTTGGGTCATTGTCTTGTTGGATGACCCAGAAACAACCTAAGCCTAGACTATGAGCAGATTTCTGAATATTCTCCCTCAAAATGTCAAAATAATTCTTTTTTCATCATGCCATGCACCCAAACAAGGCTCCCTGTGCCTGAGGCTGCAAAACAGCTCCACAGCATACTGCTCCCAACTGTGGGAACTGTGTTCCTAGGATTGAAGGCCTCTCTCTTACTTCGCCAGATATAAGCAACATCCATATGCCCAAACAGTTCCAGTTTAGTCTCATCAGCCCAAAGCACAGACTTCCAAAATTCATCTTTACCTTTCATACATTCCATAATTCTTGTGGGGCTAATAATTTTGTAAGCCTATAGGTCATGTTCAAACTAGTGCTGCCTGATCACTGTTATGTTCTGAAGGTAAGTAGGACACAAACGCACATAATATTGATGGTATTTAATGATGATTCCCGGTCTCCAAAAGGTAAGGTCAATACTCAAAGCAAACAGGTATGTCATAGGCAATGCAAAGTCAAAACGTTATCCAGGCAAGGGTCAGAAACATGGCAATCAGGTACATACAGGGCAAGGCGAAATCAAGGTCAAGGTCCAGGCAAAAATCCAAACAAACGGCAATCAGAAATAACAAGGTTCAGGCAAAAATCGTAATCCAAGAAAAGAGTCAAGAATCCAGAATATCAATAATAGTGACTAAACGCTTGGAATCGCAGGAAAACTGACGAGGCTTCGCGCAACCCTGTAAGTCTGTCTCCCTTTTGAAGGCCCTTCCTAATCCTTCCTGATGACCCCCACCTGGGAGGGGCGTGGCACCTAGAACTCAGGAGACACTGACCATTTGCGACCTCTAGGGGGAGCCTCAGCTCCCCTTACAGTATCTCGCCTCCAGAGGTGACCAAAGGCTGACCCCGGGTTCGAGGACCCGGGTGCTCCGGACGCCAAAAGTGGAAGTCTGCAATCATTTCGGGGTCCAGGATGTTGGCCGCCGGTACCCAGTTTCTCTCCTCAGGTCCATACCCCTCCCAGTCTATGAGGTATTCAAGGCCCCTCCTCCGTCTCCGGCTATCCATGATGGACCGGACGGTATAAGCCGGTGTACCTTCCACGTCCAAAGCCGGCGGAGGAGTCTCAGGGGGTACATCCCTGGCTGTGGGACCATTCAGGACAAGCTTCCTATAAGGGAGAGATCCTATTAGTGGCAGGCAGCAAAAATTTATATGAGACTTCATTTATCTCTTAAATGGACCCACGTACCTTGGATTAAGTTTTTTAAAACTTTGCTTTAATCTCAGGTCCCTTGTGGACAACCAGATCCTATCCCCTGGCTGGTAATCTGGAGATTCCCTTCGGTGTTGGTCTGCCTGTTCCTTCTGTCTCCTAATGGCCTTGGTAAGGTTCGTGTGAGTAGACTCCCACACCTGCTCCGCCCTCTCGAACCACTCGTTAACCGCGGGAACCTCCTTCATCTGAGCATTCCAGGGGAATAAGGCTGGCTGATAACCCAAAACACACTGGAAGGGAGTTAGACCGGTAGATGAACTTCTAAGCGAATTTTGAGCATACTCAGCCCATGGCAAGAAACTAGCCCATTTAGACTGCTGGTTATGGCAATAGCTCCTTAAGAATCTGCCTAGGTCCTGATTAACTCTTTCTACCTGCCCATTAGACTGTGGGTTATACCTTGACGTTAAACTTACTTTAACCCCAAGCTTCTCCATAAATGTCCTCCAAACCAAAGACGTGAATTGAGGACCTCGATCCGAGACCTCGATGTCCTCAGGTATCCCAAAATAGCGAAACACCTGATTAAACATCACCTCTGCTACTTGAAACGCTGAAGGTAACTTGGGCATGGGTATAAAATGGCTGGATTTTGAAAACCGATCAACTATAACTAAAACACAAGTGTTACCCTGAGATGATGGTAAGTCCATTACAAAGTCCACCGCTAAATGTGACCACAGACACTGGGGAATCTGCAGAGGCTTCAACTTTCCCACGGGAAGTTGTCAAGTCGTCTTCGTAATTGCACAGGTTGAACATGACTTCACATACAGTTCGATCTGTTCCCGTAGCTTGGGCCACCAGAATCTTTTGGAGACAATGTCCAGAGTTCTGGTGATCCCTGGATGTCCCATGGAGGTACATGAGTGTGCCCACTTGATTAACTCATCTCGCACTGCTGTAGGAACATAGCCTTGATATTCTTTGACCCAGGTCTATAAGAAATACTAAATTGAAAGCGGGTAAAAAAAAGTGCCCACTTGGCCTGTCTTGGATTGAGTCTCTTTGCGGTTCTTAAGAACTCCAAATTTCGATGGTCTGTCAAAACAATAAAAGGCTCCTGAGCTCCCTCCAGGCAATGTCTCCGTTCCTCTAAGGCCATCTTAATGGCCAGCAATTCCCGGTTTCCCACGTCATAGTTCCTCTCTGCGGGTGTCAAAAAATGCACAAGGATACAATTTCTCGGGCTCACCTTGCTGTTGAGACAATATAGCTCCAATCCCGACGTTGGATGCATCCACCCCCACCACAAACTGCCTTGTGGGATCTAAGTGTTTGAGAATGGGTGCAGTTGTGAATCTTCTCTTGTGTTGGGAAAATGCTTCTCTTGCCGCTGGGCTCCACTGTAGTCATTGTTGACCTCCTTTAGGATTCTTCAGCATAGCTGTCAAGGGTGCTGCAACAGAACTGAAATCTCTGATGAATCTACGGTAGAAATTAGCAAAGCCTAAGAATCATTGCAGACCCTTAACATTTGTAGGTTCCTCCCAGTCCCTAATGGCACTGACTTTCATGGGGTCCATCTTTACCCCTTGAGCACTAATAACGTACCCCAGAAATTGTGCCACCTCCCTGTGAAATTCACATTTCTCGGCCTTCACGAACAACTGATTTTCCAGTAACCTTATTAACACAGTCCTCACGTGTCTCGCATGGCTCTCCTTGTCTGGTGAGAAAAGCAATATATCGTCAAGGTAAGAAATCACGAAATGTCCTAACATATCCCTCAAGACATCGTTGAGAAAAGACTGGAAAACCGAAGGTGCTAATGACAGTCCATAAGGAACGACCAGATATTCGTAATGTCCATTTGTAGTAGAGAATGCCGTTTTCCATTCCCCGCCTGGCTTCACACGGAGTAAGTTGTACGCACTACGTAAATCTAATTTGGTAAATATCTTGGCTCCACGTACCTGTTCCAATGCTGATGGTACTAGGGGTAGTGGGTATGTGAAGGGTTTAATCACTGCATTCAAACCGCGGTAGTCTATGCATGGCCTCAATCCTCCATCTTTTTTCTTCACAAAAAAAATCCTGCTGAGGCTGAGGACTTAGACCTTCTAATATAGCCATGTTCCAATGCTTCTTTAATGTACTGTTCCATTGCTAGTGTTTCAGTTTGGGATAATGGATAAAAATGACTTCTAGGTGGAGTACACCCTGGGAGTAATTCAATAGTACAATCAGTCTCTCTGTTAGGCGGCAGTTTGGTGGACCTTTGTTTGCTAAATACTTCTTCTAAGTCCAGGTATTCAGAAGGGATCTGCACCTCCTCCTTCGATTCGGGACTCTCTATACTTGTACTTGTGCACGGAAACCTCAAGCATTGCTTCAAACATGAGGTAGACCAGGACACTATTTCCAAAGTTGCCCAAGAGATAACGGGATCGTGTTTCTTCAGCCATGGGAGTCCAAGTATAATCTTGTGTGATGTGGCTTTAATAACAAAAAACACTGTGGTCTCCCAATGTATGGCACCAATGTTGATTTGAACCTTGTCACATGAGTTACTTTACCCGTTCCCACGGGCTTGCCGTCAATGGCCAGTACCGATAGTGGAGACCCCAACTTCTCGAAACGTAGTTCAAGCTCCTTTGCCGTTTCCTCATCAATAAAATTTCCAGCCGCCCCAGAGTCTATGAGTGCTGAAAACACATGGTCAGAATTGGCACTGGCAAAACAAACAGGCACTAGTACAGGTTTTGAGAACATTGAGGTTTCATTCTTTCTCACCTCTGGCATGGTGTACTCCTTCTTGCTTCGTTGTGGTCTCAGTGTACATTCTGCGATGAAATGTCCCCTTTCTCCACAGTATAAACAAATTTCTCTTCTTCGTCTCCTCTCCTTCTCTTAAGGGGTCAATGCAGTAGAACCCAGTTGCATCGGTTCTTCCTCTCGTGCATGACTCACCGCCAGGCTGTGCTTCCTCTTGTACTTCGCGCTCCCTCTTTCCTGTAATAGCTGATCCAACCTTATTGCCATTTCAATTAAAGAATTCAAGTCTCTTCCCTCATCACGGCAAGCCAACTCTGTTTTAACCTCTTCGTTTAATCCTTCTCTGAACATCATAATGAGAGCAGCCTCATTTAAACCGCTCATCGCGGCTAAAGTTCGGAAATTTACTGAATACTCCAAAGCCGAGCGCCTTCCCTGCTTGAGGTGCATCAAACGCTCTTCTGCCTCCTTTCCCTCATGCGGATGATCAAACACAACTTTTAACTGCTTAGTAAACTCCTCGTGTTTCATACCTCCCATCTGTTTTTCTTTCCAAATGGCGGTAACCCACTCTAGCGCACTTCCGGATAGGAGCGATATGATGCAATCTTTTGTTTCCCCGTCTCTTCTGGAAACTGAGCCAAATACTGCTCACAATGGAAAACAAAAGAACGACATTGATTTGGGTCTCCGTCAAATTTCTC
>JBBPDA010009816.1:0-16750 GCA_037974385.1 Arnoldichthys spilopterus | reverse complement strand
TCTTGTGTTCTGTCATGTTTGCACTTGTGCTCCTGTCTGTCTTGCTTTTGTGTTGCACCTTGGACCTGGAGGAACGTGGTTTCGTTTTTACTGTGTACTGTGTATACTGTGAAAATGACAATAAACCTACTACTACTACTAGTTAATTCAGCAGACATATCTGCTATAGTAGCGTTTAAATATATTGTATAATTCCCAGTGTAAGTGAAAGATCTTTCATCATATATGTATTATTTATCTTTTTAAAAAAATCATAATTATTATTGCCTATCATAGGTGAAATACTACAAATATAATTTTTTGAAATAAAAAGAGGCCTCTATGATCCCGGGAAACTAGTTAAATGACGACATAAAAATATGTGAAAACATCACTCTAACAGGCTCCGATAAAGGACGAAAAAATACATTTTGAAGTGTTATTTTTGTTAATCAATAAATTATAAGCTGTTATGATTATAATGATGTAATGACTTAATGAAAAATAATTTTCAGGGTACGATTATCAACATAACCATTTTATTTGCTTCCTGGCCACTGTGCCCTGGGTCCTTTCTGAGTGGAGTTTGCATGTTCTCCTTGTTTGTCTGGTGGTTCCTGAATTCTGCTGTGAGTACTGGAATATTCACCAGCACCCCCCACAAACCTGGTTAGGATAAGCAGCAGAAAATGAATAAATGAATATTACCTTCATACATAACTCCAAAATGTAATTAAAAGTGAAAAACACAATTGTGTTACTGCCATTTGTTCAGGTAGAAATTACACATTGGAATCCAGTTTAATAATAATGATATTTATCACATTTTATATATGCATATATATGCATCACTTTTTTCACTGTAGTTATGATGTACCATTAAGTCTTTTATTTCATGCACCATGCCTACTCTTATCTTTCAGTAAGCAAACACTTTGTAGCACACAATTCATAGCATGCATGTTTTTTTTATTGAATTATATCAGACCATTAATAACATGCAAATTTGATTTCTATGGATTCTATTGAAGCCAGTCATTACATACACATATACTTACAGTTTGGAATGTCGGATCTGAAGTGACTCTGTGTGGAACCACTGTACATAGTCCTCTGGATGCTTTGTCAGTTCTCAGTCTTTAAAATGATTTTTTCCCCAGGATTTTACTTGATTTACAGAAATTTCTCTAAATGAATTTAGTAATGTAAGAAAATCTTCAAATATTAACAAACTAATCTGAAATCCTCCCAGAATGCTAATGTTGATCCTGCAGTACAGCAAAGCAAAATGCAATGTTAGTGCCCCCTGGTGGACATAATGTTTGTTCCGTCTATCAAATCAGGGTTTTGAGCTGCATAAATGGCTATAATGACATATTTATCCTTCTATTTCCATGACATATTTCAGAGGGTTACACAGCATCAGGGAGGGTCTGGGTGTTTTCTCGCAATTTTATTCAGGACTGGTGGGACCAAGAGGTGAAACATGATATTGGATAATATTTTACCAAGCTCGCTGATGCAAGGTAATGAAATCAAAAAAAAAAAACAGAAGACATCCTCACCAATAAAATCAGAATGACCTGGTTTACACCTGAAAATCAGCTAAATCAAACTAAAACAAACCTTTTTATATTGTTAGTCATGTTTCTGTTTTCATTAAGCAGGATTCATCATTTATAATTTGATAAAAACACAGTGAAAATAATAATAATCAAGATCATCATGTTTCTCCAGTCACTCCCACCACCACAATCACCGAGTGAAAATGCAAAGATCACAGACAATCATTTTATGGAAACAGAGGTCACTGAGCAGTAGGAAAAAGTGCTAGGATTTCCATTCACACTGATTTTACATAAAAGTGACAGAGATAAGTTGGTCAATGGCCTTGTAAAATGAATTATGGCTGTTTTTGTACATACACCAAAAATTTTCAAAGTAAAATAGAAAAGGGTTTAAAGGAAAGGTTCAGTGAAGAATTAAATTTAAACAATTTCCACTTAAACCAGATGTCAAATGTTTGCCAAAACTGGAGATGTGAGGCAAACATTGCTAATTAATACTAAAAGTCTGTGCAAGTAAGATTTTGCCAAATTATTTTTAACACTTTTAAGAAAAACACACAATGCTAAGATTTTGAGATGTTTTATTAAGGTACTGTAATGTGTTACTGAAATATTTAATATTTTAACAAATTCAAATAGTTAAATGTTCAACATCCTTCACAAAACGTACAACCACTCCCCACTGTTGAATCTTTATCTCTGAAGCTGAGACAAAACTAAGACAAAAAGAGCAGCTAAATTTAAAAAAATTCTACAAAGATACACTGACCTTTACTGACTAACTACACTACTCCCAACTTTACTTCCAAACATTATGACATGCAATAGATATACCATTTTACATTCCATCAGTAATGTAAACTGGCACTTCTAGTGTTTATGTAGTTTATTTATGCATGTCCTGTCCTTGCTGCATGGGTATTGAAGGATGGCAATAACATACACAAGTTCTCTTCACCATCTTCCCCTTAAGGAAAAAAGTCTTCAGAGTTGGCCATAGTCCTTTAATAGAAACTATACTAAGTAAACAAATTGTAGGTTTTACTGGAGACAACTGTTACATTTCAAAATATCATAGTTATGATAGTATTAAAAAAAACTTTAATGTAATGTAATATAATTTGCAAATGGTACTTTAATCCTTCAAGTGTTAGATAAAACTCTAAAAATAGCATCTGTCTACAAAAGTGCATTTTATATGCCATGAGTACCAGTATTTAGTTCCAACTAATTTTCATTCATAAAAGTGCTTGTTGCAAAACAATATATAAAATAGCCAATATTAGTGTCACAGCCCTAAAATTCAATATTAGTACATTTAAAAATCATTCTATGCAGCACCTTTGCTACATTATGCAATTTTGATATGATATTGCATAAACCCATAAAAACCCTTAAAAACTAAATTTTTCTTCATCTACATTTGTGCTATTGTTGATCCTAACTGGGGAATGTGTGTAAGTTGTAAATGTCTTGTAACCTTTATGGTTTCGAAGGCATGTTTTCATTAGATGATGCTTTCACAGAGGGGAGACGCTCAGCTGCTTTGGCTCTCTCTGCCAAAAATCTATCAAACTCTGCAGGAGAGGCAAAAGAGCATGAAGGTTTCAGTTTGTGATCTAAAACATATGATTGTTATAAAAAAATGGTAAATTATGCAAAATGTTGTACGCATGACGTAATTTATAACAAATGAAGTGTAACGTAATTTATAACCAATGAAGTGTAATGTAATTTAGAAACCATTTGTTTATTTACTTATTTATTTTAATATCACCATTGAAAGAGTGAGTGTATGTGAAAAATTCACTGTCTGATACCTTCACTCGTCACACCCTCAGAATCTGCTAGGTCATCATCCTATACCATAGAAATAATCAGAAATTATTTTCCTGTTGTTCCAACATACACAGAATACAACATTCAAAAGCAGAGAGGCTTTAACATTATCAAAAAACTTATATAAGGGATGATTCCAGGACAGAAAATTAAGGCTCGCTCTTATTTCCTGTTGGCAAAAACCAAGACATACGAAAGATTCAGTGATAAAACAGTTACGTAACAGCGTTAACCCAATATCTCCTTTTACAACATTACCCCAAATGTAGTATATTAGTGAAGACATGTTGGGTGTCCCAAGTTTACTTCTTTAGATTTAGGATTGGAGCGATAAGGCTCATAAAGCTAACCAGTAATGGAGGTATTTAACAGTATTGCGCAAAGATGCCTGCCTAAGTCGTCATTCCTTTCCTTCCAAACATGTCAAACTGTTTAACATTCTAACAAAGATTAGTTCCATCATGGTAGCCATTGTGTCATACCATTATCTATGATATTAACAAAATACCCACAAAATCATGGCTTCATGATAGCTGCTGTATTTTTTTAACCATTTTTTGACCTAATAGGTTTTTTGTCTCAATTGCTTTAAATTGTTGTTCAAGCTTTGAAATAATTGGTGTTAATACATTTCTGTTAAAAAACAGCATCTGATATTCACCAACAATTTCTTCCAACGTTGCGAATCTACTTGCTAGCAGACCTTCTGTGGGTTGGTTTAATGTAATACAATCAGATTAACATAAAATGTTATGGTTGCTTTTATAGCAAAAGAACAATAATGTATTTCTGTAGAGTATTGTAAAAATTAGATCCACCCAGCTATATAGGCCTGCCAACAAATGATGAGCTGTCAATTCATAAACATACAGTATATATTGAACAAAAATTTTATATTTATTTGAAATTTAGTATCACTGTAATTGAAAAAGACACAGACACAAATAGATCAGCAGGATTAAAGTATAAAGCAAAGATTTGCACAGAAATATATAATCAAATGTGAGGAGTGATATTTGTACATCTCAAAACTGTTTCATGTTTTTTCAAAAGAAATCATTACCTAACATACTGACTCATAAGTTCACTTAACATCCTAAGATATAGATACAAAGCTGGTAATCATAAGATTTAAACATCAAATACCCACTGCAAGCAAAATATTACAGCAATATATGGCTAAAAAAATACTCACATCATCAACATCAAGCCAACGCTCAATGTCATCCATCACACCACTCTGGTTGACAGGAATCTGAGTGAGGGCAAATAATTAAGACTGCGATTGTTAAATAGTGAAAGTTAAGCACTTACTAGCTTAATAGATTTTACTATATGAGCCCCTGACAACGAGGTTTGAGAATTGCTTGAGTTTAGTTTGGTATAGGCTTATGGGCTGCAACCTCGTTGAAGAGAGATCCCAAACAAAAGCAGAAATAGCTATTTCATGATGCAGAAAAGACCCACCACCTGCCACCTTCACCACCACTTTCAACAAACCAATCACATGCATTGTTGTTTAGTTCCACTTTGAATGTTTAATTGAAACAAATCACGGTATGTCACCATACAATGTATTCTTTGCTGATAAACGGGAAAATGAAATTATAATTATCGTTCTGATATTATCATTAAAGTCTACAAATTCTGATAATATAGACACTTATTATGCTGAGTAACTTTTAACTTACAAGTGACTTGTATTGGTCACAAAAATGTTCATTCTTGGATATTGTTAACTGAAATTCTATAACAGTGCATTCCTAAAACAAAATCATATCACTCCTAAAAAGACGACAAAGATAACACCCCTGGAGCAGAAAAGCATGCAAGCTCAGCCAGTACAAACACACACTGCAATGCTAACTACTTCACTATCCAGTCACACCCACCATGCCCTTTTCCGCCATCCAGTTAAACTGAGGGGAGGTGCCAAGGGGTGTGGAGTCTGGGCTGTTATCCTAACAGACAGACAGGTTTTTTAATGACTGACATGCCTAGGCACTACTACACACAGACAAGCTATCAAATGCTAACATACACTAAAGGACTCACAAGTACACAAGCACAAGATATTAAAGAGTGACCAAAAAACTTACAAAAAGTTACAAAACCAAATACTAGCAATGCAAAAGGGGTATACAAGTACCAGCATCACAAAACACAGGATATTAATGTTAGTCTATTTTAGTCTATTTTAAACATGATCTTATCTTTAGCAGGAAAAATATCTGCACTACTCACCACCCCAGTATTCTTTAATTGAGGATATGCTGACGCTAGTTCATCCAGTACTGAAGAATTCTCCTGGTTGTCTCTGGGAAACACACGCACAAACGGATTTGTTTATTATTAAATAGAGCAAAGATTTCATACATAGATTAAGCCTAGTGTTGAGCTAAACTTCAGCATCAATGATGGATCAACACTGCAAAATCTTTTTTTTCTCTGTACTTAGGCTTAATCTGGGTCTGGGGAAACTGGGTCTAATTTGATTATTTTACATAACTTGAAATACATTTTGTCATTTGATTAAGGGAAATTAAATTGTTTATTACATACATGCATAACATGTTATATAAAAATGAAATATTTTATATTCTTTTAAAAACAAACATATGGAAATATTGCAAAAAAAATCATTAAAACTTAGTACTGATGTAGTTTACACTCCATCATAGCAGATGGTATCAATGTTGCTTAACACTGGTTGCCTCCACCATAAAAAAAAGAAGCAGATGAAGAAACTAGCTAGAAGGTAGCTAGTGGCTATTAGTAGAGTGCTGCCTGGTCAATTCTTGAGTGCAAATTCATGACATGAACAAGACAGTGTTTGATTCAGTGGACTTGTGGATCTTGGAGATCATTAGTGCTTCATCAGAGTTTATCAGTGCATTTGGTGGCTTTTTCATGTGCGTTAACCATTCAGCTGGGAGTTTTTTTAATAGTTTGTTCATCCACCAGTATTCCACACAAAATTTTGAGAATTCACCTGTCTGACTGCAGAGCCACTGTTTTAAAGCAGCATAATCAGAACAACAGCTTTAGGTCAGTGGCAATACAGACAATGTAACCCTTACCAAAAAGATTCAAACATGTTTATGACACCAGCATTATTTTATCTGATCACACATTTATCAGAAGCCCCCATAAAACAGCTGAAACTTTGATTAACCTAACACTGGCCTCAGACTGCAAGAACTAAACCTGGGTTGTTCACATATCTGACCACTGTTTGCTGGTATTCCTTTAACACAATGTAACACAGAGGATGAGTACATATTTACCTTAGAAAACATGTAATTTGACCAAGGGTGGCCATACTTTTGAATACTTTGACTGTATATAAAAAACTAATGGAAAATCTACCTTTTTTGGTGCTTCCCTGGGGAGAAGTGCTGTTCCTGTGTATGCTTTTCTTCATTTGTGCCTGGAAAAACATATATATATATACAAATAGCATTCCTTGTCATTTTTTAAAATGTATTTATTGAGGAAAAGTATTCAGTACTACACACATATGAATGGCAAAAGCAATAGTAATGGTCTGCATGGTCACAAAGGACAGGACAGCCTGCCATAAGTGGTGGAACACAGAACTCTGAATTATACCAGTGAAATGTCAGGACATCTGTCCCCAAACTGAATCTCAAAAGAAAGTAGGACAAGTAACAAGACAATGACCCTGAGCACAAAAGTCTTTCTAGAAGAAAAATAAAATTAATGTTTTGGAATGGCCAAATCAAAGTCCTGAACTAAACTCAGTAACAATGTTGTGGAAGGACCAGAAATAAACAGTAATTAATGGGAAATTCCAGAGTTGATGCTGTTCTGTACAGCGGAATGGGCTACAATTGTGGAACAAGAGGGGCACTCCAGATACTTAAAGCAAAAGCCCACAAACTTCTCCCACAAAATCTCATGAGGTTTGTTGTGATATTTAGAGGTTTATTCAGAAATCTACTAAATTCATGGCATGTAAAAATGAGCTAAGCAGTATCAAGTGAGATTGTACATTGGAGAAACATAAAACTTACTTAGGCCAGCCATCTGACTGGAGAGTGAACTGACTGCATGGCTGACAGGCTCATGTGTAGGAGTTGATTGCTCCGATTGGTTGTGCAGTTTAGAGGCAGAGCTGAGGTCAATAAGGTTGCCATAAGTTGGACACTGATTAAAAATGTTAACAAAAACATTAGCAAAAGACAATCAACAATCCCAAATCATGAATGAAACTGAGGTCTATACAGATGATATTAACTGAATTGGCCTTACTGACTGTCCAGTGTTCTGTCTGTTGAGAAGTCTCTCAAAACTGAGAAACAAAAAAGAGCATAAATGTTCAACCAGTCTAAACATAAAATGCAAACTAAGGATAATAAAGATTCAGTGCATTCCAAAAATGAGCAAAACTGCCATAACAGGCTGCCACTCACTGGGGGCCCCAGAAGTAGTACCATGTGTAACATGACAGTCCCTCTGTCTGAATCCAAATGTAATATTTTGCAATCACTGATGCATTTTAAGAGAATGTTTAAAATGCGAATTATTATATATTATTATATTAAAATTATTATAATTGCACATTAACCAAGTTAATTAAATAACTACGTTTTACGAAATTAATTTATTTTTATTTGATTAATTATTATTATTTTCACACACTGTACTACAATCTCTAATACGGTCATCATTTTCACAACACTAAGAAATAAGTTTTTAATAAAAACGTTGTAAACATGTTAGCATGCTTGCTTACTTTACATAACTAGCTCTAAAACTCAGCACATTATGCTAATAGAGCCTGGCATTTTGGACAAAAAAAACAAACTTTACAATTTTCCACCAGAGTGGAAATGACAACTTCACTTGACAGCTTATTCAAAGGGAAAATAGATGCATGTAATCTAGACTAGAAAACAGAAATACTTACCCTTAGAAAAACTTATCCTTTTACATCTAACTGCCTCTCTAGCTGTGAAAACCTGCACCTGAATTTCTGTGCCATCTCTAGAACTATACAATTCCTCTTAATAATGAAGTTGGTTCTAACCTGTGATATCGTGTGAAGGTTGTATTTATGTCATCATTGGCAACCAGCAGCTGCTCTACCAGCTTCTCCTCAGTAACACTGGGAATGAGGTGCACTATTTGCTCTTGCATAGTCTTAGATGTGAAGTACAAATGCTACTGACAAGGAAGAGAAAAATCTGAATTAATATTCATCAACATTTATGCATACAAAGGTAAGAGGTTATTGTCAAGATTATTGCCATGGTGTAGGTGGAAGCGTGGGCCACTTTATAAGCTACCATATCTTTGGTTATTATATGTACCTTGCTGGGTGTGTTTCTGGGTGTGTCTCACCTGCAGAAGCTCTGTGTCAGAATGCTGAATATGTCCAGGATCCATTTGAATCATTATGTCTGACATCACTCTGAGGTTACTACGAGTTATCTCCAGATCAGACCTTAGCTTCTTTAACTGCAACAAGAACCAAAAATCAGTTCAGAACTTTGTAGTTACATTGCCTGGCCATTTAATCAGTCACCCAATCCACTTTGTAGATTTTCAAGATAGCTGTTGTACTCCACATGTAAGGCAATACAGAAGCCAGTAGTGCACCTCATTTTGAGAGTAACTGAGGAAAAGGTGGGCAAACAGCTGCTGGTTGGCAGTGACAACATGAAAGCAACCTTCAATCTATAAGTTAAACAACTCCATTGGTTAATCTTGCATACACAATACACCTCAGGTCTTTCTCTTTTACGTTGATATTGAATCTTGCTAAGCATGTCTTTTTTTAATAATCTTTCTGACTTTTCTTATCTTAATAGTGAAGCTATATGCTCATGAGTAAGGCTACAGCATATGCTGAATGACTTGTCTCAAGTGGGCAGTTGTGGCCTAGTGATTAGGGACTTGCCCATATGATCTGAGGGTTCAAATCCCAGCCCAGGTAACCCTGAGGTACCTTTGAGCAAGGTACAGTCATGCTACACTGCTTGCTGCTCCAGATGTGGATGGGTTATATGCAGAGGTCACATTTCATTGTTGTGCACTTTGTGAGATTGCTATGTTCACAAGGACACCATCATTTAAGTCCATGAGCGTTACCTGATCATGTGATAAGGAGATGGGGCCTTCTGTGTTGGGTTGCAGGGTTGAAGTCACACTTGTGGGCTGGGCTGGGTGCTTAGGAGAAAGTGGGGCTTCATACGCGGTTACAGGGAGCTCCTTGTCAGGAACACGCTTACAAAGAAAAATTATCAAGGAACAGAAGAGGTTTGCAAAGAATCACATACCAAACATAGAAAATAGTGAGAGTGATCTTTGTTTCATACATCTATTCATACAGCTCTGACTGTGGTGCACTGTGTGTTCTGAGCCCTTGCTATCAGAGTCAGGATTAATTTTTTACACCATAGTAACTCTTCTGTGGGACTGAAACAGATGGGCTAGCCTTCAGTCCCCACGTGAATCAGTAAGCCTTGGGTGCTCATGACCCTGTTGTGAATTTACTAGTTGTCCTTCCTTGGATCACTTTTGGTAGGTACCAATTACTGCATATCTGGAACACTCCACAAGACCTGTCATTCTGAAGATCCTCTGACTCAGTCGTCTAGCCATCACAACAAGGCCCTTGTCAAACTGGCTCAGATCTGTACGCTCACCCATTTGTCCTGCTTCCAGCACAACAACTTCAAGAACTTACACTTTATTTGCTGCCTAATGTATCCCACCCCCCTGACAGCTGTCATTGTAATGAAATGGTCAGTGGTGTTAATGATATGGCACCACTATTGTTATTGTACCTTGTTGGGGGTGTGTATTGGGGAACAATTATCCAGCTCAGTCATTGGAAACTCCAGACCTTTCCTTCTAAGATCTTCATACACAAAAACTACACCTGTCAAATCTGGAGAACTGCGAAATGCATCTGCCCAGGCCTATAGAGAGATCGAGACAGAGAGCGAGAAAGAGACAGAGAGTGAGAGAGAGAGAGAGAGAGAGAGAGCATGAGAGCGAGACATATTAACCACACAAAATAAACAACACTACATTCTCCAGTAGACAACATTCCTTAACCTTTCTATTTAAAAACAACAATGGCTATCTTTTAAAACAGCTTGTCTGACATCACCTCTTATTACCTGTATGATACTTAGGACTCGGTCATGAAGAACTAGAGGTGGGTCATTTTTAGGTAAAATTGCTCGGACCAAAACACCCTCTACAAATTCTCTGGTCGACACCAGGACATGGAACCTGTGGCCACAGTTCTTAACACAAGCCTCCAGAACCTGAGATGGTCAAAAAGAGAAAGGATGTTTTTAGGGTCAAAGACAGGGAGGGTTAAGTGTTAACATAAAAATCATTTAACAAGATCATATTATTATGGTTTATGTATTTACAGCGAAAGAACAAAAGAAATACCAGCGTACAGTTCATACTTTTTTCTATGGCCAAGCTCAAACTGCCAAAACAAAGCCACCTCATTTGGTAACAGGAGTTCTAATAAACAAGACAGGACAAATACACTGAAACTTTTTATTCTTATATTTGTTGTCTACATCACAAGTATTTTATTTGTGACACAGCAACAGTCCAGTAGTAGGTATTCCTTTTTGAGTTAGTTAACCACTTAAACTCCTGTACCAATGACTATACTACACTACCAGTAACTTACACATCAGCTTCATAATATTAAAACATTATTCATAGTAGTCATTAAGTTATTTAAGATACTGAATCATAAGCCTGGGTTTCTAGACCAACCAGAGGCTACAGGTTAAAGTGAGAAAATGAAGGAGGAATACAGTGAACTACTCACAGTCAAAGCAAACATGACCTCTCGAAAATTTCTGTTCCCCACAATCCTCTTCTTTATTGCTTTGACTGCATCTTTAGGCCTGAAGACATAATAACAATAACAATAATAATAATCATCATCACCACAATCATAATTCAGTAAAACAAATGTAATAACACAAACGTAGCAGCAATTAACCACATGGTCAAGAACTGCTATAATACAAAGCAGCATAGTGCAACAATATTGAGAAGTTGTAAAGCTGCAATGATCCATCTCTACACACACTGCACAAAAGTTTATATTCCAAACTGGAGATACATGAAGCCTTTTGTGGGGGGATAAACAACATTGCTTTTGTGATCTGACACATACCCTTCCTCTGTCTCATTGATGATGTCACAGATCTCCATGTTTATTCCCCAGTCCTCTGACTGCAGACTGGAGCTTGTAGCATATTCTAAGACACACATACACACACATACAGTTTTATTGTACATGCACCAGGCAGAGGACATCAAAAGACCAAGTGTGTATATTATAGAAACTATTAGGCCTGAACAATTAATCATTTTCATATCAAAATCACAATTTGAAAGGCTTCAATTTTAACTTTTAATTTTAATTGTTTTAATTTTCTTATATTGTTCAAAATTATTGGCAAGTGTATTATCATGTTATTTTAATATTAATAATATCTAATAATACAGAGCTTGCAGTCTCTGCTGCATAAAGTTTAGTACGTAGCCTTAAGACAGAAAAACAGACTTTTTCTGGTGAAAAAAGTGGGGACGCACTGATCTGATACTGATATTGGTCCGATACTGACTCAAACAACTAGATTGGGTGTCAGTAAAATCAAGTTGATCCATGGGGGCGATCTACTAAATTCAATTCCATTATTCTATGCTTGTGTACATGTTTGTGTACATGTTTGTGTACATGTTTGTGTACATGTTTGTACGAACTGTAATTCATGTTAATTTTGAATCATTTTTGTACCAAGTTGCTGGTGCACAATTATTGTTTTAATAATAAATAATTTAGTTAATAGGTTTATATATGTATTTGTTACATCTTGTTTTATGAAGTTAGTTGTTAGTTGTTAGTAGTTAGTTCAATGTTTAAGTCAAGCTTGTATTTGCCTTACACATAAATTATCCCAGTTTCTTCCACACAGTGAGACACACAGCTTATTAATTAAGCACTAGCATTAGATTGGTACTCAGTATCGGCCCACACCCAAAACATAGGTATTGTATTGGTGTTGGGTAAAATAAAAGTCATTTGGAAAAAATAGTCACATTTACACTGCTTTCTAAACACTGGTAAAAATAAAACACAATTAGATTCTTTCCCCATATCGTTTAGACCTAGTAACTATACATTGCTACAAATAACCATATGAGGGGCATACCCTAACATGTAACATCCCCTACAGAATAATCCCCAAGCTCATCTTCAGTAAGTAGCCTAGGACTACTGAAATAGCTTTCGGTCAAGAGCATAAGTGAAAGCTCATTTTACACAGCTATCTGTTCCACTTAGCCCACATACTGTGCCAGCATACTACAACCTTACTACTCATCACAGTGACAGCTATAACCTTGAAGTCACACTGGACTGTTTGTTGACAAAATAATTCTTTGCAAAAAATATAAAAGCTCTGTATATACACTGTAAATATAATTTCAAACGATGCTTAGCTATGCAATGAAGAACACGTTCTAGTCTTTTTTAACATTCATACAGAGGGTTTACATCATTGCTGGTAGAAGCTGTCATTTACTGGCTATGTAATTACAAAGGCTTGTCCCACAGTGGTTAAGGGCAGGGGTGTGGGCAGGGCAGGCCTAGCCCTATCACCAACTCCCAAACAAAAGGCTTAATGCAACTTTAGTTATTCAGCTGCTCACGTCCCTGTGTGGCTTTTAAATCATTCTTTGTTCGTTAAGGCTGGCACACACTCTACCGTTTCTTCGTGTGACTATCAGCTGCCTTGGCGCGCGTGTTTATTCAGGCAAATTAAATGATCCGCCGCTCAAGTGAAAGGGGGGGATGGCGCTGAAATGTAGGTGAGCACTTGATTCGGTTGTTGTCTAGAAGTGTTCCTCCATTGCTTTATGAAGGGCGCAAGCATCGGTCTCCCTCGACAGCTTAGGTACAACACCGTGAGAAAATCACCAAAATCCTTAGAGCCCGTTAGAACCAGGACCTGGTCACTGAAATGCACATCCGATCTAATAAATTTGGCCAATGTAAAGACTTTTAAAAGTACTTTTCTAAGTAGAATCATATGTAAAAACAACCTAACAATCCGTGAACTTGCAAGGAAAACTTGAAATATAGCCCATAGAGGCCTATTCCCCAGCCACCACTGACAGCTAGAACGACCCAACACACAACACAGCCAACCAGGAATCCTATTTACAACACCTGAACCCGCCTCCTCGGTGGGATTGTGCATTTGCGGTGTCAGTCTAGATTTAATCCATTACTTTGCTGTCCATCTTAATCAATTAATAAGGTACACTTTTACGCACATTTATAACTACAGACCCCTAATGCCAAAACGTTAATGAGCCCCCAAACTGCATACTACTACGCTAAATATTGTTTAAAATTCGAACGCAGCCATTCGAAAATGCCATCTGCGATGTAGCGTGTGAAGTTCAGCAGTGTGTGTTTTGTTTGGGACGCAGCTCGAAGCTGGAGTTTCTGTGCTACTGCGTTAACTCGGGCTAGTGTTGAATGCAACATGCTAGACGCGCAACCCCGCGTGTACATTCTCCACGTCAAACCGCTGCGCTCACCTATTCGTTGACCTACTGCCGTCGAGAAAGGATTTCCTATTAAAAACTCCATTTCTGCTGTTAGTTGCGTAGCAGCTGTTGCAGGATATGCTCCCGGAGCAGCGCCTCTCTTTTGGAGGCTGTTGAGCAGCTTTAGCCGCCCGGTGATGGACGAACTGGAAACTCGAGAATGTGACGTCATCTCTTAAAGGAGAATGGCCTGTAAGTGGGCAAAACAGTTCATCTGCTCACTAAATCAACATGAGGCACTTTTCTACAAAAAACAAAACAAAAAAAACTTAGGCGGCATCGTGCTCAATGCCTAAACTTTAAATGTGTATATAATATGTAATATGGTTGTGAGGGAGCTTTCAGGGCTTTATATTTTCACCTGATTATTTCATAGTACAATGAATGGAAAATATAGAACACTGTGGCCTAGTAAAAGGTGCAAAGGCTGGCGTTCAGCTCGTTCAACAAAAGTTTTCATTCAGTGTCGTTATTGTTTTTATTTCCTTGCATCAGGAGTAAACAATAACAACAGTTACTACTTACATAAAAGCACAGTCCACTACATTCTGTGGCGGCAAAGAAAGGTCATCCCACAAGTGCAGACTAGCTAGACCATTTTTTTCAAGCTGGCCTGGTGTGCTTTGGAATTAGTTGTACAATGAATTGCAAAGCTACAATCATTAGTAAAGGTGTGCAATTATCATGTGTGAAGTTATGTTATGACAGACATCCCAACATGCAAAAACGAATTTCACCCCCGTCCGTCTCACCCCCCCCCCCCCTCACCCCCACCCCAAGATGGTTTTCGCTCTGTACACCCTCCCTCTCCCAACCCCTCCCACCGCGCGCTCGCTCTCAAGAGCGCGATACACACGTTACTGTCTCGCGTGCATGCTTTTGTTTGCTTGCTGTATTTTCCGGGATACTGTATTTTATTTGCGGGCATCAGGGAGCCGCTATCAATATACGGGAGACTCCCGGATCTTCCGGGAGACTTGGGATGTCTGTTATGATCATATGTAATGGTGTGCTACTATCATATGTGAAGCTGTGCTATACTCATCTGTAAATGTATACAACGCCGTGGAAATACTTGTTTTCATAAATGGTGAGCCCAAAATGTTTGAGAGCCACTGAGCTAGACTAACTAGCTAAAGAGCACTCCATAGATAAGAAAATAGTCCATAATGTCTTAAACACTCAGTGATTGTCAGTTTGCATATGTGATGTTTGGTCATATGATTTTTTTGGTCATGTGACAGTATTTTTTGTTATGCATAATTTATATATTTCTCAAAGATTAAGAAATACAAACAAATAGAGGTAGTATGCAGCTGAAATACATATTTTCAATATATCAAGAAATAGTGTCATATATGTCTTGGGTTGGGTTGTGACTGTGCATGCGGCACTATGTGCCAAAATTAGAGGCACACTGGAACTGACAATCTTCCAATGAAAGCTTGCATCACAGAGGTTGTTCTTTCTGAGACAGTAATTAATACTTCATTTAGTTACAAGCCCTCCAGATGAGGGTGGGTTTATTTTTCTTTACAGACATTGCTGTTTGTTAAACCCCCACTTGAAGGCGCACTTGTCCTGACTAAGCTTTTTCAGTGCAGCGTGATTAAGTTTAATGCCTCCACAATCTACAACAGAGGAAGTTATCGTATGAATTTGTTAGGAATATGTTGCCCATTGCCTGATGCCTGAGATTGTTTTATGATTTTTTTTTCAGATAATTGGCCTCTATAGATAGATAGATAGATAGATAGATAGATAGATAGATAGATAGATATATAGATAGAAATCATGCTAAAACAGTTAAAAAGAAAAGTGAGAAAAAGAAAGGTTCAATTCCGAGGGCATCATTTTAAGGTTTTTTCATCCAGATGGTCAAGCAGCAGATACTGGGGACAACAAAGCTAGAGAGACAGAAGGTGGAAACTATATTTATATATAGGATGACATCAAGTGACAGACGAAAAGACTGGCAAGAGGCAGCTGGGGTGAAGTGTACAGTGAAGGAGTTTCAAAACAGGCTCCTATGGGCAGTTGTGCAAAAGCTAAAAAAAAAAAACCTTTGTCAATGAAAAGTAAAGAAGGCTCAGGCTGAAGGTTTGCAAAAGACCACAAAGCCTGAACTGTAGAGGTGTGGTGTAGGGTCATTTTTTCTGATGAGTCTTTTAGTTTTGCCAAGCATGTGGTCATCTAATGGTTAGAGACCTGGGGAGGCCTACAAGACACAGTGTCTTGCACTCACTGTGACATTTGATGGAGGATTGACGATGATCTGAGGACTTTTCAGCAAAGTATTATTCTCAGAGGAACCAAAAATAATTGTTCTCCTTTATCACTACAATGGACCCAAGCCTACACTTTTATTTTTCAGTGTGAGGCTAGGGGCTCTTGCTCTTGTTTAAATAAGTATGTGACTGAAGCATTTGGTTGCAAAAAAATATGCGACTGTCCTTTTGCCTTTTTCACTTTTTTTTCTAACAGTTTATTATTTCGTTATTATATATCGACTGTAAACACTTCAGAGCTTCTCTCCATGTTTTATTAGATGAGAAGTGCAGGAAAACATCCTTATGTAATTGACTTGTAATTCATTTTTATTTTCACAACTACCAGAAGTGAGTCAGAATGAGTCATATCTCTTACGTATGTGTATGTGTGGGGTGTGTGTGTGTGTGTGTGTGTGTGTGTGGGGGGGGGGGGGGGGGGGGAGCAAGAGAGCTTCCAAA
>JBBPDA010009776.1:0-16753 GCA_037974385.1 Arnoldichthys spilopterus | reverse complement strand
GGAGCAGTGTAGCAGGACGGTACCTTGCTCAAGGGTACCTCAGTAGTGCCCGGTCCGGGACTCGAACCTGAGACCTTTAGGTCTCAAAGGCAGTGTCCTAACCACTAGGCCACCACTTAAAGCACCACAAGAAAATGCAACCTCTGCATTTAACTCATCACACGTGGAGCAGTGGGCAGCTATCAACAGCGCCTGGGGAGCAGTGTAGTGGGACAGTACCTTGCTCAAGGGTACCTCAGTAGTGCCCAGGCTGGGACTCAAACCTGCAACCTTCCAGTCCCAAAGGAAGTGTCCTAACCACTAGGCCACCACTGCCCCTAACTCTACATACTTAATAGAAGCCTCTCTACATATGTATACACAATGACTGCTTAATATAAGATGGTTTGCTAAGACAGCTAAATAATCACTGATCAGTACTTCATGACTTACAGAAACTTGGATTAGCCCTGATCAGTATATTGCACTTAAGAAGGCCACCCCCACAGCCTACAGCTATGTACCCGCTCTTAACCCAAGCCAAGAAAAAACTATGATTTTTTAAATTTATTTATTTTTTTGATTTTTTAATCAAACAACACCATAAATAAAGGCCTCTATCAAACATTAGAGATTTCCTTTTATCATAAAACTTTGAAGATATAGTTGTATTACAAAATAGTAAATATCAAATAAAATTCTTGGATTTTTTAAAAACATCTCAGAAAAATCCATAAAATCTTCTCTAATGTGTGTTGGTGCATCAGAACCACCTGCAACTAGTATACCTTTGTCTGATCTTTGGTGAGGAAGCTCACTGAAAAGGTCAACTAATTAAAGACACAGTGAAATCCAGTGGATTTCTTGACCATAACTGACCTAAACCATGACTTAAAATGCGCTCGACTAAATAACTGACCAGATCATTAAAGAGGTAAATAAATGGCAAAGCAACCATTCATAGAAATGCTCCAGGAATCCTTTTAAAATTGTTTTCTACACCTAACCAAACAAATAAGACATATTTTTACTTATTACCAAAAAATTCCATATTAGGGCCTTAAACAGAGTTCTTAAGAGAATGTAGTGGCTTACTAACAAGCATAGCAGTTTATAGCAATACAGCGATAATTGTTGGAGATTTAATATTTATTTTGATAAATAACCTAATTTAATAAAATTAGCATTCATATTAATCCTTGATTTTATAGGTTTCACATGGGGCTCACTCATTACTGCGATCACACTCTTGATTTAAATTTGACCCTTGGAATTAATATATAAATAACACTGCTATTCTTTCTCAGACCACAGTCATTTCAGACTATTGCCTTGTTATATTTTAGACACACCATGTCTACAACTCTTAGTTTCATTTAAAGCCTCTCAGATTTATGAACAACAGTCAACTCTCCATCTGGTCTAACAGAACTAGAAAACCTGACTCAATGGTTATCGTACACTTTTCATTGCGCATTAAATAACAAGGCACCTTTAGGATGTAAAAGACAGAAAAGGCTTCATCTATGACACAAGAATCACACATGCACCGTGAAGCAAATGTAAAAAATTGGGGCGTAAATGGCGACTGAACAAACTTTAATATTTCCAGTTTGCCTGAAAGCATAGCCTTACATCATTCAGCCCAATCTAACTTAACTTCAGATCGTTGCAGTTTACAGTAGTGATGGACTTCTTTAAGAGCAAAATCAAAGCCATTAACAGAAGAAATCTAAACACCCCACCATGCCTGCTGTCTGTTACAGCTGATGCAGATACTGATCAAAATATAATTAAAAAACAGGGGCTGGTATTCTTTAATCCAGTTCAACAAACAGAGCTCATTACAGTCATCTCTGTATTCTACTTGCACTCTACATTCAGTTTCTACAAGCTTACTTAAGGAAGTCTAATCAGCAATAATCGGGCCTGTGTAAAAAACCCTTCCTTAGCCTTAGTTATATACCAAAAACCCCTAAACTAGGAGTTATAAAGTCACTGTTCAAGAAACCAAACCTTGATCAATGTACACTATCAAATTACAGACTAATCTCTAATCTCCCAGTTTAAGATCTTAGAGAAAATTGTAGCTCATCAGATAACTGTACTGGTTTTGCTTGACCTCAAAGTGACATCTGAAACACAGACCACTCTAGTCTGTTAGACATGCTGGAAATCCTCATTGGGGTCACAGAAATAGCTCTATGTTGGTTCAAATCATGACAGTTTGTGTTAACGATTTGTGTAAACAGTGAAACCAGTACATAATAAAGGATCTATATTATTTACATTTTACTTTCACTGGGTAGAGTTATCCACAAATATGGGGTCAGCTTTCACTGATATGCAGACAAATAACAGTTGCCTTTTTTTGCAAACTAGATGATAAATCTAGATTAAATAAGAATTGAGGATTGTGTGAAGGAAATAGTACTGCATAGCTTTGTGCCCAAGTACCTTTGTGAACTTGTTTCCTAATATGAACTTCCATGCTTGCTTAGATCACAAGCAATTACAAGTTCACAGAATCCTAAAACTTATAGCAGAAGTTTTTTTATACAGAGCTAGCTTTGGAATGATTTTTCTGTCAGTGTTGGAGAATTAGACAGTCTTAGTTTTCAAGACCAGGCTAGAAACCTACTTCTTTAATAGGTCTTTCAGTAATTATTTCCTATTAGATGAAGTGTGCCAAGCTGGCATTTCATGGACATAGAGAACTGAAGTGTACTGAGATGTCAGTGCTATACCACCACTCTCATGCAATTACAATAGTTTGTTAATGGTCTAGTTTGGTGGACACTAGTGTCTCAGTGTCTTATACTTATATTCTATACAAGCTGGCAAACTGAACCAGAACGACATCTGTTTTTCTTTTCCAGCCATCTATTTTTTCTGAAGGAGACAGCTGCCCATCTGCTCAGCTCAGTCAACCACCATCAGGGTTTCTGGATCACCATCACTGTGCTTCTCTCCACCTGTCCTCCAGACCTGTTTAACCACCATGAGCTACCTTCATGTGTTTCCATTTTGTTAGGGTCTCCCACCTGTCCTCCAGACTAGTTTGACCATGGACCACCTTCATGTGCTGTCCAAGACTGTTACTCACACAGACTGCAACAGAACCTACTTCCACTAACTGCACTTTAACTCTTTTTGCCTGTTCGTCTCTACCATAGTGTTATTTTTTATTCCCCTTTGCTATCGAGTGTCAACCAGAGGATGATGGGTCTCCCTTTGGGTCTTGGCTCCACTCAAGATTTCTTCCTCCAGCATGTTGCCTTAGGGTATGCTCAGTATGGGCCTAAACCTGGATTCTGTAAAGTTGCTTTGTGACATCAGCTGTACAAAAGTGCTATATAAATAAAATTCAATTGAATTTAACCTGGAGCTTTTCAATGTGGCAGATGGTGTGGTCAACTAGGGTTACTACAAATATTTAACATACTATGCATGCATGTATGCTAGCATTTATCTCTATATTAGAAACTGCAACAAGTTTCTTCTCACACATAGCTGCTGGGGTCTGGTGGGCGTGCAAGAGCAAGGATCTATTTAAACCTGACCTGCCTGTTTGTAAAAAAAAAAAAAGAGGGTCTGATATCTCTTCATTTATTTTCAAAATTGTTTTATTTGACTCTATGTAAAAAGATGATGTCTAAGTATTCAGTTCACTTACATTTTAGTGCATAGTGCTATCTACAGAGCTAACTGAATTTACAATGACACAAGTTTAGATGATAATGATTCACATCTGAGGGAGTGAAATTACAGTACATTTTTATCTGTTCCATGGTGTCAGGAACTGTGGCCTAAGCTACTGCTAGCCAGTTTTTCTTGCCTAGTTAGCAGCCTTACTAATTAATTTAGTAGAGAAATAGCAAGCAGGCTAAAACTGTTAAAAAAAAAACTTTCTTTGGAAAATAGCTACATCCTGGCTGATGGTTGGATGTTAGGGTGTGACCCCTAAGAAAGCAAAATATATATTGGTAATAAATGTAAACTTCAGCAAATGCAGCAAACTCAACAATGTTTCAGTAGGTACATATCACCATTAGACTACTAACACAAACACCTGGTTATGATATGTCTCTACATTAGTGTAACAGACTACATATGCACTTGTCCGTGTAATTTAAGCACTGATCTCACTCTGTAACGTCTGCCAGCAACACATTCAAAAACAGTTTGACACAGACACAGACTTATTTACTACTGTGTTATATCGTCCCTCCCCATTCTTGTTTGACACAATACTTCAGCTGCTCAGCACACATTTAACAGTGGTTTCAACCTTTGCTCTACACGGCATGAGATTTCTCTGTATTGCTTAAATGTTTTTTGCAATATCTTTGTAATGTGTTTTGACTAATGTTCTTCTTGAACTGATTGACAATTCTCTCACAAAGTTTAGCACAAAGCCATGAACCATTTTTGCTTGCAAAGACTAAGCTTTTTTGTGAATGCTTCTTTCATACCCAGCTATGATACCCTCACCTGTTACCAGGTCACCTGCTTTTCCAGAACATTAAGTTATTTCTTAGTTTAAAATTAAAAAAAACATTTCATAATTTGTCCCAGCTTGTTGGAAATGCGGTTTGTAGTACATATTTAGTCTACATCCTGTCACAACAGCAGTGGTTGCTGACTAAAGTAAACTTTAGAGATGCAGTGGAATTGTTTAATATGGTAATTATTAATTTAAACTGATAATATACATTTATTCTGGAGGGCTAAAGAACATTTGGGGTTGGGTTGGCAGTTGTTTATCCAAGTTATGTTCAGCCATTTGTCATAAAGGTTTTATACTGTTTAAAGGGCAGCAGGCAAATTATGTGGAAAAATAATGGGATAAGTGGATAAACAATATTTTGCCCCAACTGAGAAAAAATACGTATCTGTAATCGGCAAGCATGGAAAGAAGTAAATTTCTTTTAGCATTAAAGGCAGCATTACACCTCAGGCTGAAGGTGGTGATATCCAAGTTTTTTGGTCAGAATAAAATTTGTTCACTCTATTTGTTCACAATATATTTTTTAAATTGTTCAAACTTTAAATCTATAACTCTAAATTGTGAAATGTGAGATTTCCAGATGTACTGAATGTTTTCCTAAAGAATCTGCCTCAAACTGTAGTGCTGTAAGGTCAAAGATTTAACTAGGACAAATTCTATGTGCATAATGTTCGGTCTACGGCTTGTTAGCTCTCCTGCTACAGTCATTTCTTGTTTCTGCTGTGTCTAAACTGTGTATAATGTGTGCATTTAAGAGTCAACATGTGCTGAACGGTGCATGTAGTTATTTTGAAGGCAGTTCACCTGTAAGATTTCTATCTGGATGCTATAATTATGGCCACAAAGCGTGGAGTCTGGCTGACTGGCTACTCAGATACTCAGGGGTCCTCGTTCCGGCACTCTGAAAGCCTCTGGGGAACTGTGGTGTACGCATATATGATTATGTGTGCAAAAGCAAAAGAAACACAGAAAGAGACAGAGAGAGACAGAGAGAGAGAGACACTGAGAAAAAGAGTGTGGAGAGAGAGTGGGGAAAGAGAAATGCAGAGAGACTAAGAAATTGTGAGTGAGAAAATACAGTGTGAGAGAAAGAGAAAATATAGCCTCTATGCATGTGTGTGTGTGTGTGTGTGTTGGGAAAGAGAGAGAGAACACACAGAGGATGCATACATTGTAAGGGAAGATAAATTATGGGGCTCAGGATGGAGCTGCATGCTGAGGCTCTGAACAATGCAGAACACAGATTGTATTTATAGTGCATTCACAATAGTGTTTGGTTAATTAACCAAAGGACTGCACATTAAGAATAGAACCTCACATAGACCTTTTTTAAAACAGAGCAACCTTGGACTGGAATATACCCACTGGCGTATTTCAGAGTGTCAGAGTTACAATATTGTCATTGACCTTAAAAACCTTGTATTTAACCTCTGTATTTAATCCTTCACACATGCACACTTGGAGCAGTGGGCAGCTATGAACAGCACCCAGGGTGCAGTTTAGTGGGATGGTACCTTGTTCAAAGTTATCTCAGTGGTGCCTGAGCTGGGACTTGAACCTGCAACCCTCTTGTCCCAATGGCAAAGTCCTAACCACTAGGCCACAGATGTTTTTGGGAACATTTACTGGTCCAGCCATCATAAAATAATTACTCTATGTAAGTATTATATGCTGCATGTGACAACATGTTTTTTTCATGTGGACAACCATAACAACAGCCCACCTGAATCTGAGTTCTTTTAAACAGTTTCTTCAGAACGCTACTTAAATCAGTTCTAATTGGGGCAAAACCATGTGTTTAAGGAAAACTTGGGCTTGCACAAATTGATACCCTGAAGCACTTGTGCTGCAGAATGCATGTGTAACTGGATCTTAGGCCAGATATACACTAATAACAGCAATTTGAAGCAGTTAATAACATGAGATCAAGAACTGGGTCCAACTCACCAGCACATCACAGTTAATGTTTTCAAGTGGTAATTTACCTATATTTCCCAGTGTACAATTCTATATGCATTGCAGTTAAACACAGGGTTTTTTGATTTTGAAACAATACAACAGCAGAATCCCACCCCCTACTTCAGATCTCTCACCAAGCCACTCCTCCACACATGAACATGTACTGCAGTGCATGATCCTACTACCTCATGAAAAAGTTAGCTGACTTTTGAAATTGAGAAAAAAGAAATTCTGGTGCCTCAGACCACTGCACTGTTTAAGGCAAAATTGTTTATTTGTGTTAACATCCCCTTAGTTTTCACATTCATAGAAAAGCCACACAAATGTTCACTTTAATCTTTTATAGGCCTCTTTTTGATCATGGCATTCTCTAAATTTGTCTTTCTTTTCACACTGAAAACTGCTGAAGTTTCTCTGCCATTGTGCAACTGGCTTGCTAGCTGTCTGCCTGATTAGCCTTGTAGAAGACGCACACTCAAATAGGTACATGGAAAGGTTTACAGACAGTTAAGTCATGCAGTCATTTCATCTGGCATGAATGAAATGACTGGACAGGATTTTTACAGTCCTGTAGCTATAAGAAAATGTTTTTTGTTTCTTTTTTTGTTGTCACAGCATTTCAAGAAATATGAGTAAAATGCTACTAAAACAAATTACCCATCCAACTTTTAACGCCTAATCAAAATGTTTTGTAATACTGTCCTTCTTCCCAATACAACTATTATTACATGCAAGCTAACACTGCTGTACACTGTACTGACATACCAAAATGCCCCACAGAAATAACAAGCTTTGACTCAGTGGTAGTTAAGAGTTTTTGGTAGTAGACTACAGTTTGATGGTGAGATGGGGGGTGTCATGGCATGGGCTTTGCCATAGAGAAATTCTTTGTGACAGAAATATTAATACTGGAAACACATTTTTCTAATAGCAGCTGGAGAGAAGGTAGAATATTTGGTAAGACCACTGGCCTAGTCCAACAAGTCTGGAGAAAAAAACTTGAGAACTACGGCCTTGAATGTCAGATTACCGTGTGGGAGTGTTAGTTTACTTTTTAAATTTAAAACACTATTAAACATTAAACAGCAGAATGTTATAGCACACAATAAGCATACTTCTTAATCTCAATTCCTTTCCCATCTTAGATTCCCAAAAAATCGAGTCTGAGGTATTGTTTATATCTGAGATCTGGTTAATGCTTTTGGATGTCTGTATTACTTGACTGTTTTCCTTAAAGGCATTTACAGCATACCTAACATTACACACATAGTCAAGGAAGGCCAGTGTTTCTTATTTTAGTTTTCCCTCAAAAAACCTGCATATTACACACTATATCTGTTTATTGCTCATAACCCCAATACACCACACAATATCATCATAGTAAGCACAAGTACAACCTGGCTCTCATATTAATGCTGCCTAGGCCACACACAGGTAAGAACTGATATGCTGGAAGATGTTTAAACTGGGGGCTGCAGGAACTTTCAGTAGCGCATACACATTAAATCTCACAGGTGAGGTGAACAACATTGATTTTTTTGTTACAATGGATCCTGTCTATGGGTGAGATGTCTGTGGCAGCATGTGAACAGTTCAGGAGTTGTTTGTTGGAAGCAGGAAAATGAGCAAGCCTGAGGATCTGAAGGCGAAACTGTGACAGCTAGATTGCTGTGACAGAGAATCTCTAGGGAGTGGTGGCCTAGTGGTTAGGACCTTGCCTTTGTAAATACAGAAATTCGCAGGTTAAAGTACCCAGGCACCACTGAGGTACGCAAGGTATCATCCCGTTACCTGGGCACTTCTCATAGTTGCTTGTTGCTCCCCATGTGCATGTGTGATGGGTTAAATGCAGACGTTTGTTTTGTGGTGCACTTTGTATGTGATAGTGTGTGTAAACAATGACAAATAAGCCACTTTTCAAGCCACAAAACAGCAGGTCTTTCTTCACTTACCTGGGGGAACATGGCACCAGGATCCATTGTGGGAAGAAGGTAAGCTGGCAGAGGCAGTGTGATGCTCTGAACAAGTTCTGTTGGAAAACCTTGAGTCCTGGCATTTACTGATGCAAGTACAATACCTTTCTGTATTCCCTAATGGCAGTGGCATCTTTCCGTAGGATAAGAAGTGCTGCCATACAGCAAAATTGTCAAGGAATGATTTGGGAAGCATGGAATAGAATAGAAGGTGTTGACTTGACCTCAGAATTCCCCAATCTAAATCCAGTTGAGCACCTGTGGGATGCACTGGACAAACTGGTCCAATCCATGGAGGGTCCATCTTAAAACCTACATGACATAGTTGTATTATCTTGGTCCTAGAGGCCACAGCACACCTTTAAAAGATTTCCAGGAGGTCTATGCCTCAATGGATTGTAACCTGATAAGATTTCACCACATTTGGTACTCAAATGTGTCTTTAGCTAGTCATATTTAAATCTTAGGTGGCACATAGTATGTAAATCAGCTCATACACCCCACCCTATTTATAAATGTTTCTTATTTTTCTCTTTTGTTACAAAGAAATCAACAATTTGGCACAACACTGTTCATTTTCTTAGACCAGTAGTCAATATTTACAAGAACATAGGTTTTTAAAATAATTAACCTCTGGTGCTAATCTCTCTCATGAACCATGTGTGTAAAAATGTGGGTTATCTTCAGTTGAGTCACATGTGAGCTTATGATAACATGAAATAGAAGCTAAGACTCTGGAATATTAATAAAAAAATTAGTTTGTCAACTCCACAGGGTTAAATGCATCTTTTATGTAGATTAGTCATATGATATAATTTTGATACTCAAGATGAATTAGATGTATTCACTCTGAAACTAATGTGTGTATGGTATTTAGGAGTGTGATTAAGTGCAAACCCTTAAGGCTTAAGGGGTTAATTGGTCATAAGTACACATGAAACATTACTCCATAATTTTGGCAACTTCCAAAAGGGCAGTCAGGAAAGACCCCCTTTTCAGCTGAGACATGGGGCAGGATGGGACAGGGGCTTGGTTGCAAGAAACTTGGATATAGGACTTTCCTCCCAATGCAGACAGACATGAAGACTCTTTTGCTTCAGTAAAAACTGATTTTTTTAAAGATTTCTGTGTGACATTAACCCTTGCATATTCCCAGTACTTAGTCCCTTCTTGAACTGACTGTACCTCAGCCTCTCTCTCTCTCTCTCTTTCTCTCTCTCTCTCTCTCTTTCTCTCTCTTTGAGGAGAACCCCATGTATTTGTGGTAATGGCTTACACATGTCTTCATTAAGACTCTTGGCACTCGGTTTGGCTCTCTCCTCCTGCCGTTAATTGATATAGCTTTCTGTGCTCTGGTGTGGTTGCGAGTGGAACGGGAGAAATGGGGGGTCGGGGAGGGGGGACTGCACAGATGTAGAATGGTTCAGGCGGCTGAAGTTGGAGATACTTCTTGCAATAAGTTGTTTAAAGACTTGCTTAAGACCCCCAAGTCAACATGGGCCTGCAAATGAGTGTGTGTGTGTTCATTTATGTCAATAATCATGTACTTTGATCCCTTGATAGCTCATGTCCCTGGATATGTTAAAGTTTTTGCATTTAGTTTCACACATTTCCAAGTACTAAGCTCACTTTGGAAAGACTCTTCACACAGTTAGCATTATGGCAGTCTGTGTGGACTAAACTGTAGAAAAGTTCTGTTTGCTTTTAAATTCAATCACTACATTTTTCAAAATGTTTTAATTCCTTTCTCACTCAAATGTAACCTTCACCAACACTTCCAAACTTCTTTCACAACTGTTCAGAATTGCAGACCATTCACATCTAAATAATGTGTAATGGTGAAAAAAATCATGCCCTACCTACAGTTATTTCCTGGCCAAATGTCCTGTGTTGCTCAAAAATGTCCTAACTGATCAAATTGTGCAAAATTAATGTCTTTAAATATTACTGTTATTAAAATATAATAATTATTATTACATGTAAACCTGGTAATGAAGTGAACTCAAGCCCCAACCCCCTTTTGTTAAATGCTCTTTTTGATTAACTCTAAATGCTTTATAAAGTTTGTATAATGTTTTAAAACGTGCTTTAAGGGCAGTCACACTTTAGTTCCATAAACTTACAAAAGGCCTGACTGGAGAGAGCTGATCTTTATCTTGCATTAACTTTTTTGGCCTAACACTCTCAGTCTGACAGCTTCAAAATAATTTGTATTTTTTGCTTAAATTTCACAACACATAAGACTCTAAAGTAGCTCCTTATTCTCTGTGTATCTTATAAGAGCAATGTAGTTTTATAAAAATACCAAGCATGTATGTTTTTTAGAGTTTGGTAGCCCTATATTACACTTGGTGCAAAGTGGCTTCAGGCCAATTGCAAGTGTCTTTGCAAGTTTCAGACTGACGCAGTTGTCATTTTCCCATTTCATAAATGTCACATGCACCAGTCACGTGATGTCTAGACGCTTAAGGAAATGGTTCACGAAAGGTATATAAACAGGAAATTAGGTTCTTACCTGCACTTAGACATTGAGTCCCATGCCTGTTCATATCGCCGTTTCTTCGGACCGTGAGTACTCTGGTCCCCTTGGACCATCTTTATTCCTTCTCTGACTGCATGTGTGAATGTGGGTTCCTGGTGGGAATCCTATCTCCACAACCAAAGCGTTCACAGATCAACTGCGTGGGTTACCTGCTCATTCACTCACTCTCCACGACTGGGCTGTTCCCTCATGCTACACGGGCTACTACTCCTCAGTTCATTTGGTCGTCACTCCGTGACAGAATGTCTGAGTCTTCAGTAAGCCCAGTGGAATTCGCCGCTCTTATGGACACGGTGAACCGGCAGGCCCACTACCCTTCTGATCGGGGCCGCATTTCACTGATGAACTCCCTTCTCACCAGGCAGGCAGCAGAGTGGGCCACGGCAGTCCTCCGCTCTAATTGACACTGCGTATTCATACCCGGAATTTTTCTCATCAGCTAAGGACCATCTTTCAACACCCAGAGAGCGAGGTTGAAATCGATTCCCGGCTCTATCACCTCCGTCAGGGAGACAAAGCGGCCAGAGAGTACACAGTGGAATGGCCATACAGACCATGTGGAGCGACTCCAGAGTCAAAGGCAGCCAGCGCGCGCCTCCCCCCACCAATATATCTACATCTGCTTTACTCCACACGACCACCCGTTCTCTACCTCCCTCTGAGGCCCACTCTCCTAGAGTTGGGGAACTCATGCAACTTGGACGCATCTCCCTAATGCCTGCTGAGAGGGAACGACGCTATTGCGAAGGTCTTTGTGCCTATTGTGCCTCCCCCGATCACCATTGTGCTGTCTGCCCTCTCCGTCCGGGAAACGGTGGGACCGGGTGAATGGGGGGGTCCTCACCCGGTCTGCTTGCTCTTACCTCCTACACACCCATTGTTTCTCGGCCAGATCACTGCTACCACCCTCCTTGATTCAGGGGCGGCTGGCAATTTTGTTGATCAGGCTTACGCTGTTCAGTTGGGGGTGGAACTGGAGATGTTATCCCGGCATCTAAATTTTGCAGCCATAGACGGCCAGACCCTAGACCTCAGCCCCATAACCCATCAAACCAAGCCCATCACCATCAACATCGGAGAGCACACTGAAGAACTCCCCCTCCTGGTCACCTGCATCACTTCTACTCCCATTATTCTCTGTCATCCCTGGCTCCTGAAACATGGCTGGCTCCCCATCTTTTCCTGGGCTCAAAATAAAATGCTTCAGTGGGGTTCAGCATGTCAGGAGCTCTGTCTCCAGGCCCAGACCCGGACATGCTCTAGAAGATCTGAAGGCCCACGAAGTCGACCTGGATGCCACCCCCACTCAATCTGGCTGCGGTCTTCAGTAAACACTGCCCTGGACACACTTTCCAGCACCCAGATCTTCACTAAGCCGGATCTCCAGAATGCATACAATGGTGTGCATCCGTGAGGGCGATGAGTGGAAGATGGCTTTCATCACACCCACCAGACATTACGAGACCTTGGTCATGCTGTTTGGATTATGCAATAGTCCAGCTGTCTTTCAACAATTCATTAATGGTGTCCTCCATGACATGCTGGGTAGGTGGTGCTTCACTTATTTTGACAATATTCTTATCTTCTCACACACCATCTAGGAACACACCCAGTATGTCCAGGCTGTTCTTACTATGTTGCTGGCCCACCAGTTGTACTGTTAGTTGGAGAAATGTTCTTTCCACCAGAGCACCACCACGTTCCTGGGGTTTGTTATTTCTCCTCAGGGCATGGCCATGGATCCCCAGAAGCTGGAGGCTGTGCATTCTTGGCCCCTACCCGGAATGCTGAAACAGCTGCAACGTTTTCTGGGGTTCCCCAATTTCTATCTGCAATTTATCCGGGGCTTCAGTGCAACTGCAGCACCTCTTACTGCTCTCACCAAACCCTCTCTAACCCCTTTTCATCTCAACTCCTCAGCCATTCAAGCCTTCCACAACCTTTGCAATCTCTTCACATCTGCTCCTGTCCTTATCCATTCAGACACCACCAAACCTTTCCTTGTTGAAGTGGACGCCTCTGATGTGGGCATAGGAGCTGTCCTCTCTCAATGCGGTCCAGACCAGAAACTACATCCCTGCAGTTTCTTCTCTAGGAAAATCAATCCCACGCAGCACCATTATGGGGTAGGGGACCGTGAACTGCTGGCCATCAAGTGGGCCCTAGAGGAATGGTGCTACTGGCTCCAAGGTACCAGTGAGCCATTCATGGTTTGGACCGATCATCAGAACTTGCTCACCATCCAACAGACCAAACAACTCAATCCCAGGCAAGTGCGTGGGCCTTTTTTTTGAGCAATTCAACTTCCATGTCTCCTATCAAGAACACCAAGGCTGATGCCCTCTCCCATCAACATCAGAAGGAGACCCCCCGGATGAACAAGGACATTGTCTCGAACAGTTCACTGCCAAGTTCTGAAAGGCCTTCTGCCATCTGACCAATATTTCCACCAGTCTCTCTTCTGGATACCATCCCCAGACTAACAGTCAGACGGAGCGGGCCAACCAACAGCTGGAGTGCTTCCTTAGATGCTTCGTGGCCAGTCGTCAGCGCTCCTGGGCCGACTTTCTCATCTGGGCTGAACTCTCCAACAACCTTCTCACCTCCTCTGGCACTGGTCTCAGTCCATTTAAGGTATAGGTTATATGGGTACCAACCTCCTATGTTTGAAAATCATGACCCGGCGGTTGTCGTGCCCTTAGCCCAATGGTTGGTCCGCCTTTGAAACCAAGCCTGTATCTCCATCCAATGGACCAACTCTCACTATGCCACCCAGCACAACCACCGGTTTATCTATCCACCCACAACCTTCGCCTCCGCACTGAATCCCCTAAGCTCACAGCTAGGTTCATCAGACCTTTCAAGATTACTCACCACATCAACCCTGTCACCTTCCAGCTCCAGCTGCCCGCCACCCTCCGGATCCATCCTGTATTTCACATGACTCAGCTAAAACTTCTTTTCCCCGCTGTCTCCCCAGGTTACCCCCCACCCCACCCCCCGCTATGTGCTTAATTGACGGTGGTCCTGCTTACACCATCCGGAGAATCCTTGACTCGTGACATCTTGGGTTCTTGGGTTCTTGGGTCGGGTGTCCTCCCATCCTGGACCATCAGGGGGTACTGTCACATGCACCAGTCACATGATGGAAATGACTCACGGAAAGTATATAAACAGGAAATTAGGTTCTTACCAGCACTCAGACATTGAGTCCCATGCCTGTTCATATCGTCGTTTCTCTTATTCTCTTTCTTCGGACCATGAGTACTCTGGTCCCCTTGAGCCATCTTTATTCCTTCTCTGAGTGCATGTGTGAACGTGGGTTCCTGGTGGGAATCTTATCTCCACAACCGGAGCGTTCAACTGCGTGGGTTACCTGCTCATTCGCTCACTCTCCGTGACTGGGCTTTTTCCTCACGCTACACAGGCTACTCCTCAGTTCATTTGATCGTAACTATGTGACATTAAAAAGAAAATGAACTTGTGTTGGACTATAAATTAGGTGTTTTCAGATGCATTGTTGGCTATCCTTGCTATCCTTAGACAGTGGACAGCAACTGTGCAATTACTCAAAACCTGGTCTAAAGTCAAAAGTGCAGTACATCACTGTCTAAAGGACACATTATCAAGACATGAATAAAATGTGCATACAAGGAGGATAAACATACAAACACTAAAAATTAAAAATTATAATGTGAAAGATCATAATGATGTAATAGATTTTTTAAACATTTAAAAAATACATTTATTGGGATTTTGCTGTTTCTAAAGATTATGCTCACACACTTTCATTTTAGCAGTTCTGTTTCTTCAGCTGAGAAGTATTCTTGTTTTCTTCCTGGAAGATCCACCATTATAATAGCAATCTGCCAAGGTGCTAGCACACTTAACTTGAATTATTGGTGTATTACGTTATGCCCAAAAAACACCAATTATTAATTAAGAGGCTGTAATGATCGGATGACGCTTGGACCCAAACGCAAACTCAATGACACCTTTATTTTGCATTCTGCAAAAAAAGGTAAGTCCATCAGGCAGAAAGGCAGAGTAAAATACAGTCCGAGGTCTGAATGGGAGCAAACAGGAACACTAAGGGCTAAGGCTAAGGCTATGGTCTAGATAAACGAGCTAAGGTCGGTACACAGAACTATGGCTAAGGGTGCTAAGGATATGCTAAGGCTAAGGATATGCTAGAATAATGGCTAGGGATACTGCTGGCAGAACAGACAGTGTGACCTATATACATGTTTTTACAGTATGTCACAGTGCTATACTAGTGTGCAAATGATGTTTACATGATCGGGCAAATTTATATAGCATTAATAACAAACACACTTACCAACACTCCTGGCTGAATATAACTTTACCTCCATAATCTGATATTTAAATTAAAGTTGAACTAAACATTTCCTATTTTTAAACAGGGAAAATATGCTGCCTTCTCTCATTCTAATCTTAGGTCTCTCTCTCTCCCTTTCTCTCTCCCTTTCTCTCTCTCTCTCTCTATCTCTCTCTCTCTCTCTCTCTCTCTCACTCACTCACTTTCTCCAGAAAATTTAGGATATTTTCCAAAATCCAATAAAAAACAAAAAACTTTATTTAACTGAAAAAAACAAAGACTTCATTGTATTTTGTAAATATCACAAATTTAGAATTTGATAGCTGATTTAGAAGATTTCTCATAAGACTAATCAGCAGCAGGTGAGGTATCATGATTGGTTATAAAAGTAGCATCCATCAAAGGCTCAGTCTTTACAAGTGAGGATGACCATCCAGGATGTCTACCAGCAGTCCAGATCTATCACCTTTAAAAAAGATACCACGCTTCAGGGGAAAATCAGACAATGGTGAACACAGACTATTGAAGCCTTCAGCTGAAGTCTTATATATCAAGCAAGAATCATTCAGTTCCAAAATTCTATTAAGTGTTATTAAAAGTAAAGGTTACACAATGGTAAACATGCCTCCATCCCAAATTTTGTTAAATGTGTTGCAGCCATTCAAATTTGTGAATATTTGCCAAAAAAGTTGATGAGGAAAATGAAAATATTTATGTGTGTGTGTATGTATGGGTGTGTGTGTGTGTGTGTGTACATATAGATATTTTCCCCCCAGAATTAACAGATTAAGTAAAAAAATGTTTTATATATGCTATACTTTCTTTTTTTGCAGATAAACATTTTTTGTTATTTTATTTTAGTTTACTGTAATAACCTTACTGTGAACAGCTGCTGAAATCTCTTTCTATAAAATTGTACTCTTTTATGGAGGCTTATTCAGTAATGGTCAAGAACCCTCACAAGCAATTATCAATAAAAGGTCCTTGACCGCTCCTCTACTGAATAAATATTTTAATGAAAAAGTTACATTTTTTATCTTGCATTTGATATGAAGCTGCTGTTGAAGTAAATGCTGGAATTTCTGCTGCTGCTCCCAGACCCACTTGTTACTCAGTAAAGACTCTTGAGTTAAGAACACATGCTCTTTTCTCTCTCAGTAAATCACTGCTGATACTTCAAGAGGTGTGATGAGCAATGACCCATGTGAAGTCCTTCATTACTTTGAGCTTCTCGTAACTGGACAGATTAAAAGTACATATATATATATATGGATGTGGATATAGATGTGAAATACTGTGCAAAAAAGACTGTATAAATTAATTAAATTGGCTTTAATGGGGAATTCCACTGATATCTCAAAAAGTCTGCACACTATTTATATACAAACCATATTTCTGGAGATTTTGTAAATTCTCTTGAACCTTTATTTAACTGTTAAAGGTAATAAATA
>JBBPDA010009729.1:0-16755 GCA_037974385.1 Arnoldichthys spilopterus | reverse complement strand
AGAGCAGGAAGTAGTGCTGTATATCACTATCACACTGTTCCTACAGCCTCTGCTGCATCATTAGCACAGTGCTGTAGGACAGGAAGTAGTGCTGTATATCACTATCACAATGGGGAGGAAAAGGCCAGAAACACACACACCGTGAGATCATGACCCCATACAGATTTGAGGTGAACTGGACAGAAGGGGGTGAATGTAAATCGGCAGATATTTTGGCACCTCTAGGAATACTTAGCATTAACTTTTAGGGCTTCTTTTATTTCCAAGTTAACAAGGTCCTTGTTTCTTGCAAAAAATATTTTCCAAGAAATGTACACGTTTATTTTTGTCTTTGGTGATCATTTGTTTGCTTGTACGTTTATTTATTTATTCATCTTGGGTAGTTTACGATTTTACCATTATTTAATTTGCTTAAATTACCAGTAAAAACAGTAAAAATTGTGTTTTATAACTTATGATCAATACTGTATATGTACTGGACAGTACATGAATATAACATATTGCAATCTAAATATTTAAATAAATCAAAACTGAGAACCTAAATTGCCATGGCAAAGTTTACCAGCTATGGAGGATGTGCACTTATTTTTATAAAAAAATCAACAAAACCTGTAATTTGACCAGAGATGTTCTAATTTAGCATATGACTGTAGGTAGATCTGTACTGTCAATTAAAGCACAATCTCAAATATCAGAGAATAACAGTTCTAGTTTATTTTCGTTCCTGGTACAAAGTGTCTTATGTCTAAAATCAATAGAAAGTGGCTGTTGTTCCACAAACACGTTGCTTCTGTTCTTTGGACAATGACATTTTGAAATGTGTCAAGAACAATCTTCATTCACTTTAAATGCTATGTAGGCTTCCAGAATGTTCTGGAACTGTGAGAACTGTCCAGAAGTTTCTAGAATTGTCCAGAATTTTCTAGAACTTTCTGGAATCTTTAAGAACTTTCTAGAATGTTCTGGGACCGTCCAGGAAAGATAGAAATTTGCCTTTTGTGGTCATAAGTTTGTGATAAATAGAGCCGATTTTACATAGGATTTAGACAGAAGCAGCTGAAATATGACACTTAGAAGCCAGAATCACAAACTATGTAACATACCTTTGGATGGATGTTGAAGTACCTGTTAGTCTCAAAGCTTCTTTTCTCACTCTCGGCATAATAGAGTAGGAAGCTGTCTTTAATGATGAAAAATCTACCAGTGAACCAAGAACACACAGACAGAAAATCCAAATGAGGACAGGGCCACGGGTCACTATCGGTCACTATGCTGTTACAAACCTCTCTGTCTCTCAACCTTCTGTCTAATATCTCTGGAAGCCGTAAACATTCTGCACATTCAAAACTGGACAACGTTCACCTTTAATTCAATCGAGCGGACGTCGTCACAAAGCGGGTTAACAGAATCCAGGTCCGAGCCCCTAATGAGCAAGCCAAAAACTGCCTGAGGAACCCTGGGAGGAACCAAGACTCAAAAGGAGAACCCATTCTTCTCTGGTCGACACCGGAGAGCAATTAACAGGGAGTTTATAAAGGTGACATTAGTTTAAGGCCTTTAAAATTCACAGCTATGGGGGTGGGCAGCATATGAAGCACATGGAGATGGTCCATGGTGACCTAGTCTGAAGACAGAAGAGCAGGAGGCCCCAGTGATGGGCGATCCCGAGATAGCACACACCATGAAACTTCTTGCTTCTATGGAGCGGAAACGAACTGATTTACAGAGGGAAAATTTATTTTCACGTCAATAAACTTCATGGTTTAGCTATAGGAGGCTCTAATGGATTTTTGGTAGCTCAGCATAACAGTACATTTAAAGCATGCGGGTCAATAAGGCTGTAATGCATTTCCTATTGCCAGCATCGGCCCATAGTGAATGGTCCACAGTGGTAAGTGGAAAATATTCGGTCATATGTACAGAAGAACTGGACTACATGAGAGTGTGGGTGCTGTGGGAAAAAAAGTATGAGGCCAAAAATATTCTTGAGGAAAATTAATAGTAAAATAATAATATATGTATTTTTTATTTATACAGTGCCTTTCTCAAACCCAAGGTCTCTTAAATTAAAATTGAAAAAGCATCGACATGATCATATACTTCATGCACCAAAAACAGCCAGAAGAATTTCTGCATGGCCGCTCTTCCCTTATCTTCTCAGATTAAACGGACTGTTTTCATTATTGTGGCATTAAGGAGGATTTATCCCAATCAACCACCTGCCTAATATTGTGTAGGCCGTCCTTGTGCTGCCAAAACTGCTTTGATCCATCATGGCATGAACTCCACAAGCTTCCTGAAGCTTCAGTCAAAGCCAGCATGAACGTTTGTGCTACAGTAGCTTTTATGTGGGATTGGATCAGATAGAATAGCCTTAGCTCCCCAGGCACATTTGTCAGCCTTGGGCATCCATGACCCTGATTCACATTTTTATTTTTGGCTGACTTCCAAGCAGTGTAGCAGGACGGTACCTTGCTCAGTACCTCAGTAGTGGCCAATGTCCTAACCACCCCACCACCACTGCCACCAGTTGTTCTTCCTTGGATCACTTTTGGTAGATCCGAACTACTTTATATCCGGAACACGCCACGAGACCTGCAGTTTTGGAGATACTCTGGCTCGTCTAGTCAATCACAATAACTTTGATCTCAGTGGCTGAGATCTTCATGTTCCTGTTTTCAGCATGTTGGCTTCACAACCTGACTGTTCACTTGCTGCCTAAAATATCCCACCCACCTGACAGGTACCATCAAATAGAATATGTTGATATTAAGTACTTGTATGAAGACTTTAGAATATGCAAAAGTCTTGGGCCCCTGAGAAAATGCTCATTAAAAGCTGTTTATCTGGGCAGTGAGTGTTTTACACACATCTTCATTGTTTTCACTGCTTTCCCGTTGGTTTGCATTCATGTTAATGTCCACATGTGTTTTTGCTGCAGAAAGAATCTCAGATAAACGGCCCTTAACTATTAACATAGGGGTCTAAGACTTTTGCACCATCCTGTAGACTTCCATCATCTTTGTGAATCCGTCAAATAACAAACCAGTGTCCATAGCTAACTCTCATCTCTAATGCTCCAAACAATCTGACCAGACCGAATATGAATTATTACAGCAAATCTCATATCATCAGCAGATCTGTACAATGAGCCACACAGTACCTTCGAGACCACTTGGCAGAGGGTCTTCCAAAGGGTCTTTTCCACAGCACCCCATGCAGCTGCACCTTAGTGCTGATGTCCAGGACGTCGGAGTCAGCCTGCTCCATGGAGGTCCAGGGGGAGAATAAAGAGGACCTGGACGAGGAAAACATGGCAGACACTTTCGAAAGGGGGAGGGTGTTAGAAATAGAGGGATATGCTCTAAAGCAAATAATCACGCGCAAAGCCAACGAGGAAAACTTCCAATAATGCACTGAGGTGGAATGATGCGTTTGCCAATAGTGGCATCAGCAGCTGGCATCAGATAACAGTGAACATTAGAACAGGGATGAGCGGCGGGATGAAAAATTCAGGGGAGGGGGAGAGAGGGAGAGAGGGAGGGAGTTAGAGAGAGAGAGAGAGAGAGAGAGAGAGAGGGAGAGAGAGAGGAGAGAGAGAGAGGAGAGAGAAAAATAGAGAACGAGAGAGAGAGTGAGAGAGAAAGAGAGAGGAGAGAGAGAGAAGAGAGAGAGAGAAAAAAAAGAGAGAGAAAGAGAGAGAGAGAGAAAGAGAAAGAGAGGAGAGAGAGAGGAGAGAAAGAGAGAAGAGAGAAAGAGAGAGAGAGAGAGAGAGAGAGAGAGAGAGAGAGAGAGAGAGAGAGAGAGAGAGAGACTTTAAAGATGAGTTTCTAAATCCGAGGGAACGGTCAATAGATGTGTCATATGTAAAAGCTGTTACTCGGATTACGCCACTTGCAACAGTCGCTGAGAGGTGGCGATCCCAGCCTCCAGCCACAGTCGCACTTACATAAAAGAGCAATCCATCCACTTTCACAGGGCAGTAATCTGCTTTAAGGCCCTGGTGCGTGTCAGGTTCACGGGCATGTTCCTGTCTGCTTGTTTTTCACGGAGGCACATTAAGGACAGCGAGGCGTGCCATCCATCCTCGTTTGCAGCTTTTAGCATCATGGATGTCAATAGAATTTTCTCATGGAATATACAACACACATCCGAGAGTATTTGGGGCATTAATTCGTCAGGGATTAAGACCTCAGGACAGTACTCACAGTGGATTTGTGCAGAGTAATATCGTAAAGTGGCCCCTGAGAGGTCCTGACTAACAGGCGGCGACTAAAACGTGCACAGTGAGCTGTTTTTTCATTACACCAATGTGCAAAACGAGGCTATAAAGGACACGCACTTACTGTGGCAAGTCTTCCCAGAAGTGGCCGACCTACAAAAGAGCATGAACGCTAATGGCACTTCCCAGAAGCGACCATCCTGACATAAGGACATCTCATCCAGGAAGTCGCTAAAGAAGCCAGGTGAACTTCTAAGGAAGTGCCTTGGCGAGAAGGTCAGCGTTCAGGAGTCCAACATTAGTAAGAGACTGAGTGAAAGTAGTGAGACTCAAAAGATTTTTTGGGGGGATATTTTAATGTAAGTATTGTGGTTGATTTATTTTTAAACCACTTATTCATTTCGGGTGGTGGGGGAAGCTGGAGCCGAGCCCAGCTGCCTATGGGCAAAAGGCATGATTCACCCAGGACAGGAGGGTCAACCCATCGCAGAGCAACCTAGACACAGACAAGCATTCACAGGTCGGGGCAAATTAGAGTAACCAGTCAACCTAAAGCACAGGTTGGGGTTCAAACCGAGGACCTTCTTGCTGTGAGGCAACAACGCTAACCACTGCACGCCCCAGAAAGAAACATCCATCCATCCATCCATTTCCTAAACCGCTTCTTCTGTTTCTGGGTCGTGGGGAAGCTGGAGCCAATCCCAGCTGACTGTGGGCCTAACGGAGGGTTCACCCAGGACAGGGGGCTCAACCCATCACAGGGCAACACATATAGACAACTATTCATACACACACTCACACCTACGGGCAATTTAGAGCATCCAATCAACCTACTGCAGCCTTTGGACTGTGGGAGGAAACCGGAGAACCCAGAGGAAACACACAGAAACACGGGGAGAGCCAGAAAGAAACATATTACAGAAATAAAAAATAAAAAATAAAAATTAATCACATATCCCCAACATTAAGTCTTTTTTGATCCCAGAATGTAATGACGTAATTTAACGATAATTTTTTTTAAGGCCATTTCTGTAAAGATTTATTTTCATTACATGAACACTAAACAGATCACAGAAACAACGAAAACGTCATTTTAGGAGGCAACATCTCATAGTGGACCATTTGTATTAAAAACACAGTAACGTGGAACTTCTCACAGGGCAGTGGTGGTGTAACAGTGGTGTGACCTGAACGTCACTGGCTCAAATCCCAGACTGGTACAAGTACCACTGAGGAACCCATGAGCAAGCTACCGTCCCCAAGCACTGCTTCTCAGGTTCTGCCCATGGCAGCTACCCACTGCTTCTACACGGATGGGTTAAATGCAGAGGCCACACTGTGGACAGTGGTGGCCTAGTGGTTAGAACCTTGCCCTTGCCCTGCTCCCCGGGCGCTGTTGATAGCTGCCTACGTGTGATTGGTTAAATGAGGTCATGTTTCGCTGTGGTGCACTTTGGGTGCGATTGAGTGTGTTCACAATGACAAATAGTCACTTTCACTGACTCTGATCTCATGCAGCTGGGCTGGAGCACTATCCCATGGACACTGGAGGCCACCAGAACTACTATATTGTCCTGATGTTTCATGATAGCAAACCCCTGATGGCTTTCTGACAAGCTTTTCAGCTGTACCTCTTCCTTGTTTTTGTAGCTTGGCCTCCTGGCCCAGTAAATTCAAATCCTAGGGTACATGGCCTTGTACAGAAACATGCCAAAGAAGGCTTTCAGCTCTACCGGAGTGGTCTTAGGACTGCCTCCAGGGATCAACACCTCTCGCTGGTTCGTGTGCGCTTTTTCCAAACCATCTGGTAACCTGTGTACATCAGTAAACCTCAGAGCCGAACTTACACACTGCTTCTTAACCATAATGGATGGCTGATGTTGTCACTTTGTCAATGTTCAGGCTCCTCCAAAGGCTGGTATGTCCTCCTCTGAGTTTTTAACCTTCCTGCTGTACTGTCTGGCTCTCCTCGACCTCGTCTCCTGACAGCCTTACGACTCTGAAATGAGAAAATCCTTTCTGCCTCAATAAGCCCTCGACCTCCCGAAGCTTTGGAAATTTCTTAAAAACAAGAGCTGCTACAAAGGACATTGAATAAAAGTTGCTTTTACAGGGTTAAAATTGTAGAAATTCCTCAAATCTTATTCAATTGAACACTCATGATGAAGAATCAATCTAATTAGCAAGAGAAACTTGTCGCTATAAAATATGGAAAATGCGGTGGCTGCCATGTTGAAAGAAAAGCCCATGTGCTTGGTTAGCCACACCCCCGCAATGTGGCCTCAATAGAAAGTCCAGGATGTTCTCTTGACAGTACATTTGGGCTCTATTAGACTGCATAAATGCTGACTCATGTCCACCGGAGAACAAAAAAGAGGTCCATGCATACGGAAGAGTGGGCCAATAGTCCACAGCAATGGAAATATTGATCCCCAGTTATAGGAAGTGCCTGGAAGCTGCTTTTGCATGGGTGATACTGACATTGGAAAACGTTTTTCTTTCAATAAATGATAATTTCACTGTGTCTGTTGTTTCCCCATCTTCTCCTGGACGTTTCTATGAAGATTTAGTGTCGCAAATATGCAAAAATAAGAGTAAAATTATTTTCACTGCACTGTACATAGCAATAATAGATTATATAGGGCAGTGGTGGTCGAGTGGTTAGGACATTGGCCTTGGGACCTAAAGGTTGCATGGTTCAAGTCCTGGCACGGACACTATGGAGGTACTCTTGAGCAAGGTACCGTCCTACTACACTACGTCTTGGAAGTCACTTTGGATAAACGCGTCAGCCACATGAATAAATGTAAATATACAACAAATGACAAATGCCCAGCAGTGATGGTACATGTTGTGCCTTTCACACTCTGGACAGTGTTGATCTTGTGTTCTTTTGAACTGACTATTCGCTCATGAATTTTGACACAAAGACATGAGTCACGACCCATATACTGAGCCTTTGCTGGATGCTACGTTTGTATCCAATTATGATCCCTCGTCTCTTACCAATGTACAGTGATACAGAATATTTTGACTTTATTTTAACTCCTATTTGTGTATATTTACAGAATACAGATATGTTAATCAATTAATTAAAACAATTAAAAATCTTTTATGTGTATTTTTTGTCAAAGGTTCATGTGAACTGACATTTGTTTTTATTTCACTTCCAAAAAAATCTCTTTCTCTAAATGGGGTTGGTAGTTATGAGAAAAATAACCGGTTTGTTTAAATAACAGCACACTGTTAACACCAAAATAACATTGAAAGCCAAAGTTTATGAATAAGGACTTTTATTTTGACATATTATGACTTATTTCGCTAACAGGACTTTTATTTCGAGATTAAGACTTTGACATAAGAATATTAGGACATTTATTTTGTTGTATTATGACTTATTCTTGTTGAATTTGGTCTTTTATTCACCTGTATTTGGACTTACGTCATAATATTAGGATAATATTAATTATTTTATTATATAATGCCTTTTGTCATATTAGGACTTTCATTTTGCCATTAGGACTTTTACTTCCTAATATCAGGACATTTATTTAGACATATTAAGACTTATATTATCACATTAGGACTTTTACTTTGTAAAAATAAATCAATGAAGAAAATGTTCTTTGCTAAAATGATCAGAATGGCCTCTAAGCACCACCACCACCACCACTCATCTCCTACAGTCTAGACACATTAACACATTATATGGCACACTTTCCCCAGCCCTTCTCCTCCGGTCAGGCAGTGATGAGATTCCACAAGAAGACCAAAGGGAGTAGGGAGTTCTGTAATGAAACGGAAATTAAACTTGCCTCCTTTATAACCTCCTGTAAAAAAAAGGATCCCTTCAAAAGCTTTAAAACTCCTTCATGAGCAGCTGCTGGTCAGGATAAAGCACTTGCCCAGGCCCCTAAACCTCCAAATGCACAGACTCAAGACATGACAACCAAACCTCCAAGACAATCCAGACGTCGATCAGCCATCACATTGACCACCTGCTTAATACTGGGCGTGTCCCCCTCGTGCTGCTGAAACAGCTCTGACTGTGGGGCACTGCCTATTGGTCAGTATTACCATATTGTCCAACAGAAGCTCCTCTTTGGGGTCGGACCAGACAGGCTGGCCTTCACTCCCCACATGCATCAATTGTATTTGGTGCTTGAGGATTCACCGGTCATGCTTCCTTGGATCGATTTTGGTAGGTACTAACTACTGGACACCTGGAGCACTCCTCAAGACCTGCGATAAGGCCTTAAAGTGCCTCAGATCCCAGACTTCAAGAACTGTTCACCTGCTCCCTAATATATCCCACTGCCCTGACAGGTGCCACTGGGATTGCGAGAGTCAATGGTATTCACTTCACCTGTCCGTGGTTTTAATGTTATGGCTGATCGCTGTATACACTGGTACAGTGACCGGCCATATCATTAACACCACGGACAGGTGCCACTGGAATAGCGAGAGTCAATGGTATTCACTTCACCTGTCCGTGGTGTTAATGTTATGGCTGATCACTGTATACACTGGTCCAGTCTCAGACTGTGTACAGTTTTAAGGTGCCCGTCTGGGCAAATGCTCCACACGGTCCAGCCCGTACGCCTGGTAAAAGCATTAAAGATTAGACCACACGCTGTGAACTGGACAAGGCTCTTTAGTTCTCATTGCAATCACACTGAACACGAAAGAAGTGACGACAACCACCTGGAAATGTCGCGTTGCTGTGATTCTTATAAAATATTTATTACGTTCCCTACCCGCCGTTCGAACAAAAACCCACACCCTTGCCCTGCTCCCACGCTGGCATTCTAAACGGTACTAAAAGACGGAGTAAAAACTCGATACAGGATGTCTAAAAGTGAAGCAGAGTTTCCGTTGAGCCCAGCCGACCATGATTTATACGGAGTACATTATATACACAAGGCTCTGCTTTGAGCAGGCGCACCAGTTACACTGAAAACACAGCCTCCGCCCCGTCCACGTCAACGGGGCTCGGCGATGCTCCCGAAAGAGATGAGCAGAGGTGTGTGAGTGGGGAACAAGCACAGAGGTGAAAAAGCAGTTCTGTCAAGTCAACATTCGTTCTCGAATTCCTTCCCAGACGACGTGGTCTATCTTTCGCCAGCCACCCTGGCCACGTCGGGGTCGCTCGGGGGTTCCCGCCGTGTCCCTGGCGTTTCCTACGGAATGTACAAGATCCCGGACGTACGCTGGGAACTTACTCTTCATCTGCTCAACACAAACAACACGACCAGTGGTCCCACGTGAGTGTAAGAGACGATTACGGCATGCCAGTTAACACCACCGGAAAGTAGACACCTGTTCTGTCTCACTAGCACTACATCATTAAAAACGAATGAAAAAAAGAAAAAAAAAATCGTTTGGCAGCATAAAGGTCGAATAAATTAAGGTACATGAGCTGACGCCTTTTCCGGGGACCCACCTTAAAATTTGTCATCTGACCAGGGACAATACTGTGCAAAAATCTTGGCGCCTGAGAAAACGGTCATTAAAAGCGGTTTATCTGGGCTGTGAGGGTTTGTTTTCTCCAAAAAAAAAGTGTGTCAGTGTTGGTTTTCCCATTCCTGGAGTTCCCGGTCTTACTGTAGTTCCCATCAAATCGCTGGTTTGGGCTCAATCAGCCTTTCATTAGATGAAACCAGGTGTTGACGGAGCTTCACGCACATAAAACTGCTTACACGTAAATCCTCGTTGCTTTCACTGCTGCACTGTTTGTTTGCACTGATTCTAAACGTTGGCTTGTGTTGTTTTTCGGCGCTCACTGCTCAGAAAAATGGCTTTAAACTATTAACACAGGGGGGCCAAGACTTTTGCACAACACTCTAGAGTAGCAAAAAAAAATTTTATCACAGAAAATGCCAAACACGAGCTGCGTGTTGGAAAAACAAGGCAATATTGTCGCACCGATATCTACAGGTTACAGTTCAGAGGTGGTCTTATCTGCGAGTCAGGACGACTCGTACTAGAGGTCATGCCGGCATAACAGAGATACAGTGCTAGTCACCATACTCGCACCATTACATGGACAGAAAAGAAAACCAAACTCTTACGCTACGAACAGCTTTATCATGATAAAAATCTTCTTTTTTTCCCCCCACCAGATTTTTAATCGTCCCGATCGGTTTCAGAATACAAGAGAAACTGAAGAAAATCGACGCCTGCCTGCCTTAAATCATGAACGCGGTACAGCTGAGAGACATCCACAAGTGGTTCGAGAAAAGAAAAAACAATGTTATCCCACAACGGCGATCCGTTCTCACGTGGTTCGCGCCAGCTGTCGGCGTACAGTACTCTATGGAAGAGATATAAAGGGGTCATGGTCACATGATCACAATGTTGTCCCACCTTGTTCCGTAGGTCAGCTGCCACAGATCCGATCCCTACGGAGAGGCACGGCGAGCTGAATCTGGTCAAACCCAACCCGACCTCTTAATTTGGTTAAACACACACACAATTCAAACCTGTGACATGAGGTGTTTGGCCACCATTGCTAAAAAAGTCCCCTGTTCGCTGTCAACAGTCGCTTTTCCCTCCTTTTCCATCACTGGCCGCTCTAGTGCTGGTGACCGATGGACAGCACCAGAGGGATAAGGCAGCCTACGACCAGCGCCAGCACCTCCACTTTGCTCAGTCCTTTCCCCCCACTGCCTCCGGGCGCGTGGCTGTGGCCACCCATGCCGCCGACCTCGGGGAGGACGTGCACGGTGGCTACGTAGAGGAAGGTGCCGGCTGAGAAGAGCATGGCCACTCCGGTGGCGTTGACGTCGGACAGTGCCTCTTTACTGCTCTGAGGAAAGGCAAACAAGAGGTGTAACGTTACTTTAGTGAAGTGAAGGTGAAGCTTTGTCATTGTGAACACACTCAAGCACCACAACGAAATGTGACCTCTGCATTTAACCCATCACACGTGCACACGTGGAGCAGCGGGCAGCTATCAACAACGCCCGGGGAGCAGTGTAGCGGGACGGTACCTTGCTCAAGGGTACCTCAGTAGTGCCCGGGCCGGGACTCGAACGTCCCAAAGGCAGTGTCCTAACCACTAGGCCACCACTGCCCACTTGGATGCAACTGGACGTCGAACGTTCACAAACAGTGAGCTCTGGTCTGAGCAGAGCCTCAGGGTTGACATTAGGAAGGTCTACACAGTTGTATGCCGTTGTGTGTGTTGTTGCTCCCGTTGCCAAGAGACAAGTGGGAGAATGTTAATACACCATCAGCACCAAACAAATAAACCCCAAAAAACTGGGCACCCACTCGAAGCTTCAGCACTTATTTGACCCAGCTGTTGTGATTCTCCTGCCCTCTCTAGGTGTCGTGTTCACGCTCCGCTGCCATGGGCTCGTCCGACCAGTCTTCACTTGCAAAAAAAACATCTTACGGGCTCAAAGTTTTGCATTTACCTAAATAAAGCTGAGGTCAAATTTAAATTCTGATCATCCCTTACCTTTTTTTTTGACAGTTGCACAATTTAAGCTAAACTGAACTGTATCTTCTAATCACGCATTTAATGAGAGATAAAAATTTACAATGTAAAGATAAATGACACTTAGGAAAAAAAAAAACTACAAAACATTTCAGGGAAAATATTTGTCAAGAAAGAAGAATATTATTTATATATATATATATATAGAAAGAGAAAACAGTGGTGCTTGAACGACTGTGACGAGCTCAGACTTTGCTATATTTTATATACATTTATTCATTTGGCAGACTTCCAAGACGTGGAGCAGTGTAGCCGGACAATACCTTGCTCAAGTGTACCGCAGTAGTGCCCGTGCCGGGACTTGAACCGGTCACTTTCAGGTCCCAAGGCCAATATCCTAACCACTAGGCCTCCACTGCCTACTGCTACTAGTATAATTTGGTTTTCTCCATTTGGGTCACATTTTATATATATCTCAAAGAAATAATTATAAATATATATTAAAAACACTTATTTTTGCTTGAAATGCCAATTGGTATTGGTGAATAAAAATAAAAGCTACAAAGAAATGTCAAAGTCCAGACATGATCTTAAAACCTAACCAACCAACCAATCAATCGATCAATAAGCAAGCCTACGCAGACTGGCCAGGTGTGCAAACGAAGCCCCACCACCTCCACCAATTCCACCCCACCCCCCACTGTACCTGCCATGTACCTATATAAGGTGTTGCTGACATATAAATAGCTTTGCACAGGCCCATTAAACAGTGCTGTTGCACAAACACCTGAACGGATAGGTTATCAGAAAGCAACAGTATTGGTGATCTCGTCAGAAAAATCAATGTCTGAAGTGTGTAACACAGCACTTTAAGGCCCTCAACCTCATTCTCAACCGTTTTCTGTAGATACGATTCATCTGTGCTCAATTTTAACATAGCTCACACAGTCACATCGCTGTTTTTGCAGAGACAGTAAGGGAGGACTGTTAGGAAATGCATTCGGCCTTGTTATATATACACAAACCTGTGTTATTACCCCAAAGCACAGAATCCCAGGAACTGGAACGCTTGAATTAATACATCCTAATTTAAAAAATGTTCAAAATTATTTACATTTTAACAGAAAAAAAATCAGGGAACATGTAAATTCCTTCAAACAAGAAAAACATTATTTTAAACAGAAACAGTAAGCTAACAGGGTGCATTGAAATAAGCATATATTGCAAACAGGGGGATGGTTCAGCTAGGGTAAGGCCTAGGCCTAAACCTCTTCGAGACACGGCTATTTGAAAAAAAAATGGCATTGTTGACATCCCATTACTCCGGAAAAGGTCTCATACCTGGCTGAGGCCTACATAGGTGAGCATAGCCAGGACGGGGGCAGCCAAGGCAAAGACCAGCAGGTGTTTGCGAATTCGGTTCCTCTCTAAACCGGCATGCATAAGGAACGAGACCAGACCGAAGGCAGCAGGAGCCTGTGGAGGAACAAATTCTGACTTGAGAAGAAGCATCAAACAAAGACAGACTGAAAATGCAGTGTGCAAAAAAAGAATGTGCTCGGAGCTTGTTGTAGTGTCGCTTGATTGACTTCCAACTGCGTTCATCTCCAACCTACAGCCCAGGATGTAATTCTGTATGTTCACCTGTGGGGGGCAGTAACCAGGCAGTCCACGACGTTTTTAACCTGTGGGGTTTGAGCGTCATCCTCCATTGGATGGTGAAATATGGATCAGCGTCTTAATTAGACCGGACCCTTGACCTCCTTGCGCTAAAAATCCTCTCGATATGCGACGCAGGCAGAGAAACGTGGCCGTCGCTACTGGGTCCACCATCTGAAGCACAATCATGGGATATATCCGCTCCTCCAGAACTTTAACTAACACCATGCAAACACAATAAAGACGTTTTCTTGGCGCTTTTCTGGATTTTAGCAGAAATTGGTGCCAAGAAATAGCTGCATGCATTTTTTTGACGCCATATGAAAGCACAGCTGACCAAACGCGGGTCATGAAAGCACATGTGGATGGTCTGGTTCGATCTGCACTTAGCTGACGCTCGATTCAGACGTATGTGTGGACTGGGCCTTCGACAGGATGAACTGAAAAAGCCACGCAGTTTTGCAACAAATCTTTAGACTTTACCAAGGCAAACTCTGACAAATCCATAGCAGGGAACATTCTAACAAACAATATGTGATCATACGTCCTACAATCACTTCAGATACCCACAATGACGTTTTGGGTTTAGGTTCTCTGTACCTTATGTAGCATGATCGCCACAAACACAATGAGCTGGACACTCGTCTGGGAGGTAGAGGCTGCTGCTCCAAGGGCCACTCCATCAGCTAGAGGGGGGGGGGGGGAAGTGCATTTATGAATTTGGGTTTAAAAAAAGCAAAAATCTCAAAGGTAAGAGAAGATACACCTATCAATTCTCCATTACAGGGTTGTAAAATGTGAAAGTGCACCACAAACAAATGGGACCTCTGCATTTAACCAAGGGAGCAGTGTAGCGGGAGCTTGCTCAAGGGTACCTCAGTGGTACCTGGGCCGGGGCGCGAACCTCTGGTCTTCTAATAACATGGGCAAGTCCCTAACCACTAGGCTACCACTGCCCATACCATGGTTCCATACAACTAAACCCGCACAAAATATGTTTAGCATTTAGCGAGCATGCTGCCCTGTGGAAATGCTCAGTACCTTCCTGCTGCCATCATCCTGTTCACTTACCTGCAGCATGGACGACCAAGCCAAGCGTAGTGGTGACTTTCGAGCTAGCAGCCCTTGCCGCCTCTGGATCTACAGGTGGAAAAGAAAATCACATCCTTACCATATCAAGTGCAAAAGCTCTGAAGATTTCACAGCACCAAACTCACGTTCACTGCACACTGACCGTCACTGCTGTGCATGTGGGAGCTGCCAATCTGGTCTACGAGCAGCATGAAGACAAAACCCAGGACCAGAGAGACACCGATGTAGGCGTGAAGCTGCTCGTGACTGTGGCCGTGTTCACCACTCGACCCCACCACTCCTTCAGCTACTTTCTGCTCAGGGACGGACACCTCAGCCTGGCCGTGAGCGTGATGCCCAGCTGCAATCGCAGAAAATATGACATTTTCAAGTTTCAAATTCAGTACAGTATTTCACAAAGAAACAGCATCTTAGACAACCAGATCTCGGATGCCCCCCTGCCCCCTAGGTGCATCCGAACAATTCCTGCGTTGTTTACAGCTCAGGTGCGCCGTTTTATAAGGTCACCAACATGCACCAGAGCGGGCCACTCCTCAAGGTTTCATTTTTTCATTAAATTTGCTTTTTTCTGAGCCAAACCAATCCTCGTAGTATATACAGGGAGAGATTGGTTTGTGTGTGTGTAAGATAAACACTCACCTTCCAAAACCTCCTCATACAGTGCATGGACTCCTTCAGGGATAATGACAGCCAAAGCAGTGCCACATAAAAGACCCGCTCCCAACACCGTCACAAGTTTCAGCTTTTCCTACAAGCAGAAAACATACAAACACACAAACACAGAAATACAGTATCAGTTAGAACTGGGCGATATAGCAAACGTACTAGAAAGCGAGTGAGTGATTATTGGTCATTGTTAACGCGTACAGCACGTGCCCGTTAGGGCCTGGAAAGCTCAGTCGGTACAGCATTAGACTTTTAATCTGAAGGTCTAGGGTTCAAGTCCCTGTTTGGGCTGTAGGAGAAGCTCTTTCTTTATGGAGGCCTAGTGGTTAGGACATTGCAATTGCGAACAGAAGGTCGCAGGTTCAAATCCCGTCCAGCTACACTGCTCCCCGGGCGCCGTTGACAGCTGCCCACTGTGTCCACGTGTGAAAGATTAAATGCAGATTTTAGTGAGCAGTGGAGGCCTAGTGGTTAGGACGCTGTCTTTGGGACCTGAAGGTCGCAGGTTCGAGTCCCTGGGCACTAATGAGGTTCCCCTGAGTAAGGTAGCGTCCCGCTACACTGCTCCCCGGGTGCTGTTGGTAGCTGCCCACTGCTCCACGTGTGATGACAAATAGTCACTTTTAGCGCACCACAACAACTTTGTGGCTTGTTTTATGTACGATGTGACAAACACCAAGTACAAAATGGTCACATAATTTTTTATCCTGTCCTGTTAAAAGCCTGCGGGTAAAATTACCTGGTTTGAGTCAAGTTTTAGTCAAAATGTAACTTGGATGCTACTTCCTCCTCTTGCATACAAGGTAATATTGCTCCAAGAGAAGGCACTAATGAATAAACGTGAATGCTTTAATGGAGGCATGTGTTGCAAGAACCATCATGCTGGAGACTGGGGGTGAAATCACATACTTATGAAGTGCTTATTGAGGAGTGTTCTAATGATCTAGATATATAGTGTACCATAATATAGCCTAAAGTATGTTAGTGTTATGTTTCACAATGCATCACCAACCCTAATACCGACCCAAAATTTCGCTACAAAAGTCATTAAGTGTTGAGTATTTTCAGCTTAACCCAACAGAACTCTTGCATAACATGAGCTGGCAGAGTCACGAGAACCTGGATCAATACTTTAACCTTTACAACGAGCGCTCATGCTGACTGTGTATGCATCATTACTGAAGTTACATGAAGGTTTTTTTAGGATTATATGCCAAGCTACATTCACGCACAGTAACTGCCTAGAGAGCGTTTCCTAGATTCTCTCTGTTTACAACATGCAATAACAAACACTTAGAATAGATAACGCTCATAACGTTTACAATGTGCAATAGTAAATGCTCATAACATTTAAAAAGTGCAATAATAAATGCTCAAAGTTTACAAGGTGCAATAATAAATGCTCAATATTTACAAGGTGCAATAATAAATGCTTATAATGTTTACAAGGTGCAATAATAAATGCTTATAATGTTTACAAGGTGCAATAATAAATGTTTATAATGTTTACAAGGTGCAATAATAAATGCTTATAATGTTTACAAGGTGCAATAATAAATGTTTATAATGTTTACAAGGTGCAATAATAAATGTTTATGTTTACAATGCGCAATAATAAAAGCTAATGTCTATAATGTTTACAAGGTTGAATAAATAATGCTTCATGTTAACA
>JBBPDA010009719.1:0-16756 GCA_037974385.1 Arnoldichthys spilopterus | reverse complement strand
GAGAAAGAGAGAGAATGGGGGAAGAGAGAGAGAGAGAGAGAGAGAGAGAAAGAGAGAGAGAGAGAGAGAGAGAGAGAGAAAACAGAATGAGAATGACAGAATTGAGCGACAGTGCTGAATTACTATAATTTAAAAATCTCAATAGTTTTAAGAAGACTCACATTGTCAGTGAACACCACTCCTAGTTTCCACATCTGATACTTCACATCTATGGAGTTTAATCTAAAATAGCAACACAGTCTTTAATAAACACTGAGCTCCACACTAAGCGCTATCGCCATCCTCTGCTAGAAGAAGGAACTACACAGCTCTTAATTACCCACAGGCAGTTTGCTGGTCTGCGCTGGGCTTTGGTTTTATGTAACATTTACAATCGTCTATAGTGTAGTTTAATGTAAAAGAATGCTGTATTCTGAAGAAAAAGAAAGAGTTCGGCTCTAGACAGCAGTAAATAAAGAATTTTAGCGTCACTTGTGCACAGTAACTCACAGAGTGCTGACCAGACTCTCCTGGGCTAGTCGCTTCCTGTTCTGTCTCTCAGAGCTAAAGCCCATTGCTGTTTTATCCAAACCCAACAGCTCGCTGATCCGTCCCGAGCCATACAGCTCACTGTATTTAGCCATGACCTGCCACGGTACACACACAAACACACACACAATTCATACACAGAAAATAGAACAAAGAAACAAAAAACTTTAACATTCTAGTTAAAACAAACATGTATAAGTTATGTACAGTAGCGGTCAGAAATCTGGACACAACTGCATCCTTATTTTAATTTATTTTCCAAATCTCTAGATAACAGTGATTGCTTGAAACAATAAGATTATATTTGAACATAAGAGTTGAGATTAGTGTTCTCAGCCAAAAATGGTTAAATGAAGTTGTAAGAACAATAAGACCATACACACTCTATTCACTCTTACAGTGGTCAGCCATGCCATCCATGCCATCCGTGCTGATTCATGCAGTGTTAATTCAACACAGCCTTATTTACTACACTGTGCTTAAACTGTACCTTCCTCTTCACAAACTTATCCCAGTAATTGCTTGGATACGATCTGAGAAATGACAAAACAGAGATTATTTCTACTGACAAACTACCACAATTACAACAGCTGTAGAACACAGTAACGGGCACTAACAGGGTGTTAATGACCAGTCTGTCCCACTGGCCTTTGACATCATCCCCAGAGGGTTGTTTTGTCACATACAGGCCGTCGAACTCCAGCTTACGTGCCAGCTCCTTCTCCCTCTTAAAGATTACTAGGGGAACCTAAGAGACACAATCAACAAAAGAGTCAAACAACATTGTGTGTGTGTGTGTGTGTGAGAGAGTGAGAGAGATCCAATTCATGTGAGAAAACTCAGACTGTCGTTTAAGGGGCAGACTTAATGACCATAAAACATTTGTGACACCCATATAGTGCAACTGACCGCAGCAGTTGTGGACAGTGGTGGCCTGGTGGTCCCAGCCCTGGCACCACTGAGGTACTGAGGTACTGGCAGTGTTTGAGGTACTGTTAACAGCTGCCCATGGCTCCACGTGTGATGGGTTAAATGCAGAGGTCGCATTTCGTTGTGGTGACTGAGTGTGTTCACAATGACAAATACTTTCAGTTTAGTACATAGACAGTCATACACAGCTTATTTAAATAAATAATTGTTTATATATTTCCACAATATTCTATTTATAAATTTGTACAGTCCCGCAAAATATGTTAAATATTAATGTTAAATTTAAAAATCAGTGCATATACCTATACGCAACGTAGACAACTGCAAGCAGCGCAATGTCTTAGCTTATAAATGACAAGGAATGCAACTATCAAATACTTAAATATTGAAATATTATATTGAATATTATCTCTAATATTCAAAAAACCAGTGAGAAAAAAAACTCAAGATGCTATACTAATTTGATTAAAAATATTATTATTATTATTATTATTATCATTACTAAATTTGCTAATTTGCTGATTTGTATATATCTGTATATATTAAAAATACAGTCTTGACATACTGCTAACAATCTGTGGATTTTGCTGACAGTCTTGTCACTTAATTGGTGTTTTTGTGCGGTGTGCAAGCAGCTGTAGAGACTTGTGTGCAGCCCTACAAATGTCTCTATATCAGTACAACACAGAAAATGTACAACACTTCAAAATATCAAACATCTGTATAAAACCGAGCAATACTACTAAGCATGTATGGGAAAATGTTTTTCATTTTCAACCAACTGAGCGCAAAGCCATACTGAAAAGCCTGGGAATCACAATATGATGGAGTTACTTCATGCATCTCACAGCAGAGCTATCCAAGTATTCGTTCCTCAAGGAGCCACATGTTGTTCTCTACATCTTCATTCTGCTCTAGCCCCAAAGACACCTGAGCCAGGTAATCAGGTTGTGTGGAATGCTGATTAACTGGCGCAGGTGTGCTGGAATAACTGAACCAAACCTATTACTGCAAGGCAGCAATAAAGAAAAGGTTTTAATCTGTTATAGGACATGTGCAGCATAGAGCTGAAACACCAGACTTACCTTCAGACAGTAGTAGCCAATGATAGAGCAGAAAGCAATAAGCGTGTGTAAGACAGCTAGACAACGGAGAACAGGTTCCATGTAAGCGCTTTCTCCCAGCACAAAGCACGGACTCCCCTCACTCTCTTCCATGGAATCAGCCGCACCTCCCTCAACACCATCGTTAGCTTCACTGGAGGAGACCTAATCCAGAAACATGGAAGCAAAATACAGACACAGTGAACTTTTATATAAACACCCTGCCCACTGGGGACACTATGGGCCACTTATCTTATAGGTTCAGTATACCAATCAGCCATAACATTAACACCACTGACAGGCAGCACCCAAGGCTCACTGATGTACGTGGGGAGTGAAGGCTACCCCCGCCTGGTCTGATCCCACAGAAGAGCTACTGTGGTGTAGAAAGTGATGCTGAGCCTGATAGAAAGGGGCCAAAACACACAGTGCAGGACAGTCAGAGCTGCTCCAGCAGCAGGAGAGGAACCTGTTCAATATGTGGTGTGTGTTAATATTATGATCTATGTAAGCGTACATTTATATACTGTACAAAGATCATCAGACCCCTCCTAGCCTAAATATCCTTGCTCACGTCCTGACCACAGGACTGCTGTTAACCAGACTTTCTCTTTAAACAGTGTTATCATTTTTAGTGGGCAGTGGTGGCCTAGTGGTTAGGACACTGCCTTTGGGACCTGAAGGTTGCAGTTTCGAGTCCCGGCCTGGGCACCACTGAGGTACCCTTGAGTAAGGTACCGTCCCACTACACTGCTTCCCGGGGCGCTGTAGGTAGCTGTCCACTGCTCCACGTGTGCACGTGTGATGGGTTGAACGCAGAGGTCACATTTCGTTTCGGTGCTTAAGTGTGTTCACAATGACAAATAGTCACTTTCACTTCACTAGCAGCAGTGGAGCTGACACTGTTGTGGCATGGTAGTGTGTGTAGCGTCGGTATTAGGCACGACTGTGTTGCAGGGATTTTAGACACGTCACATTGAGAGGAGAGAGTATGACTGATAAAGAAACAGAGAGGGACTAACGCACTGTACATTAACACTTACTGTACACCAGAATGGTAAAGCTAGGATAGGGTTTCTAATAAAGTGGCCAGTGACACATCATGTACTTTCATGTAAAAAAATAAATAAAATAAATAAAAAGTATTATTGGAAAATACACACATGCTTCACCTTGTAGAAAAGCAGGATGAAGTTGATGGCGAACGCCGCACACAGTGCCAGCACGCGCATGTTGTAGAAATTCCTAGCAAAATAATTCTGTGGAAATCAGGCATGCTGGTTATGATACATTTGATACATCATATATTTCATGTACACATGTTTAATTATAACTGCTTTCTGAACACAGAGCAGGTGGAAAAAATGAGAAAGTAAATAGTGCTGCCTTACAAGCAGTTTAGCCTTTTCACAGCAGACCGTTTTCCAAGCAGCCGACTCCTGGGCCTCTGGCTCCATTGGCTTTTGTGATCGGACCTTCCTGTTTCTTCTTTTGGGCTTCTGCTCTTTTCTTTTATTCTTCTTCTCATCTTCCTCTCCTCTACAAAACGCAATTTTTACAAATTTTTGGTCTTGTCCTTTATCTTCACATCTGGCTACTATGAACTATCAAACTTCAAATAAAAAAAAAATTCATTACCTTCTCATTGCCTCAAATTCATAAGAAAACTACTGACATATAGTCATTTTTATCTAGATTATATACATATACATATATATATATATATAAACATACACTTTGGATATGTGGGTAGGGTTAAGTGTAACGTATACTCCCCTTGTGTTCCACGTGTCCGTGTTTTGTTTGTAAAATCCATGTGTTCATATCCTCATGTTGGTGTGTGCTTCGCCCTCGCCCTGCCTCTCACCTGGTCCTCGTTCTCCGTTCTCCTCCCTGCTCCAGGTGTCTTGTATTTATATTGATTTTTTTAACCCCTGTGTTTCGCGCACTCGTCGCTGGTCTATGTACATCTTCTTGTTGTCCTGGTATTGGTTTTCTGCCCCGTACGCCTTCATGCTTTGTTTCTCTGTTTACATTCGTAGTGGATGTCGTTTTGTTTAATAAATCTCTTTTTAGTTTCCCTAGCTCGCTGTGCCTGCTTCCTCCCTCAAACACCCCTTATTCTTGACATTAAGTGAGGGTAGGTGATTTATTTCTGAAGCGTTTTATCATATATATTTTTTTAAACTCTCTGAACCTCCTGACACAATAAATAAATGAAATGCTGTGACACAAAAATCATCCGTTACAGACGCAAGACTGTAAACTGTACCTGCCTGTCTGCCTGTCTACCTCTCTAACTTGCCCACGTACTACTTAAGGAAGCGAGACAATTGCAGAAAAGCAGAGAAACTACCTTCAACAGCTTTCAGTCACAAAAGAAAGACAAATCTGGAGAAAGCGATGACCAAACAGAAGTAAACATCACTGTTGTTTTTTTGCAACAAAAAAGTGAAGAGAAGGCGCCAGGCAGCGCATTTTCACGTGTTTTGGAGCGGTTATTTTCGCCTCCCCTAGCTTTAACCCCATAAAGTCTAGATTAAGCCTAAATCCATCCTGAGAAAGAGAGAAAAAATCCTAGTGCATGAATGTTTGTGCAATTTGTGTGATATACATTTTTGCATTGGCACTTACTCCGCTTTTTCAGTCTCTGACTGCTTTTCCTGCTCCTCCAAGTCTTCCTCCGAAAGCACAGCCTATTGCCACACAGCACACAGAAAATATACGGAAAGCTCACTAGACAGTTTTAACAGATTAATTAGTAGAAACTTATCATATGGTTTGACCCTATAGGTGAGTATATGTGTGTGTGTTTTCTTTCTCTCCCTTGTCTGTTTTTCTAGGGGAGGACACCGCTGAGCTTGTGGGCCTAGTCTGCTTCAGTTGGTACTTGCACCATCAGACTTTTCACCAACCTCTGTCTTTTAACTTTGTAATGAGAGTGATTTAACATCATACAGTGAAAACACCAAGTACAAATGTTGCCATTAAGTATAGGATCTGGTGTCTTGGTTTGGCATTTAGGTTGGAATTGATCTTTATTCCATTGTTCTTTGACATTTTGACTGCGGGAATTTTAGAATGGGCCCAATTGCAGAGGAGCTAAGAGGCAGCACCTCCCCTCACCCGGGTTGCGAACCCACGCTGCCATGGCTAGAAGGCCAGAATGTTATGACTCACGCCACTGTGAAGGGGAGGGGCTTATGAGACTGGACAAGTTAAGAGGCCCTGGACAAAAACAGGTGAATTATTGCATGGGAACTTAACTGAACAATGACCAACTGACTCTGTTAACAGGCTGTGTTTGGGAAAAAGTGACAGATACAGAGCCTGAATCCATATTACTGAAGTTTGTGAGTGTCCTGACCTGGAATTTGGAGGGATTAACCAGATCGCTGAGGCGGTCATCTGACTCTCTGGTCAGCAACGTATACTGTCCTCCTTCCTTTCTCAGCTGGAGGCCAAATATATCTGTAAGCAGCTGAGGATTTCTGGACACAGCTGACAAATCCAGACTCACTGTACGCAGGGTGTCCTGAGAAGAGAGCGTGGGCATCTGACCTCTAACCTCACTGACCCCCTGATAGAGCCCTGTGACCTCATCCATGGTGGGGTCTCGTAAATTGCCGAAGAGCTCAGAGAGTTTTGTTTCTTTGGCAGCGTCAATAATCCATCCACTCAAGAAGATGAGGTAGAAGATGTGGAGGAAGAACGAAATGATGCCTAAGACGGTGTGAAGGACGCTTGCTAGAATTTTCTGGAAGAAAAGTAAGAGTGCCAAAAACACGCCCTTCACCGTCATCTTTTTCATCCACTTCCTGAGGTTTCTTATGGAGAGGAGAGAAATGACCATCATCAAGCCATACAGAGGGGCTAGGAGGAGGCGTTTTATCCCTGACAGGAAAGATGAGAAAAGGCCCCTTGGCTCTCCCCCGTCACAGTCTTCCACACTGACGTTTTCATCTTTCTCTTTTCTCGTGTCGGTTCCATCTTCCTCCTTCCCCCTGGCCTCCTCCTCGCGGTCAGAGCCGGAGATCTGTGCTGCCAGCTGCATCTCAAAGATGGTGTCTTCGCAGAAGTTAACAAACAGCTCCATCTTTTCCTTCTCTCCTCCCTTGTTGACCATGTCGAAGATGAACTGCCGCTTGCTCTCCCTAACCTGCGTCATTTCGAATGTCGTTAAAAAAACATAGTTTAGTCATGAGATGCTAAAACAACATTAAATAAATGCACCAAAATGAAATCAATACATAAATCACATATTTGTGCCCTAAACATATATCATATACATTTGTCTGATGCTTTTATCCAAAGTGCCTTCCAAGCTGTGGAGCAGGAAGGTACCTTGCTCAAGGGTACCTCAGTAGTGCCTGGGCTGGGACTTGAACCTGTGACCTTTAGTTCCTAAGCGCAATGTCTTAACCACTAGGCCACTACTTCCCAAAATATGACGTGGAATTGTGTAGTCATTAAAAAAACATTCCAAACTCTTTTAGATGTTTTAGAGCACCTCTTCCCTTGCTTTAATGCAGCCTGTGTGGATGGGTTACTGGGCAGTGGTGGCCTAGTAGGTAGGGCATTGTCTTTGGGACCTGAAGGTCGCAGGTTCAATTCCTGGCCCAAGCACCACTGAGGTTCCCTTGAGCAAGGTACTGTCCCACTATGCTGCCCACTGCTCCACGTGTGATGGGTTAAATGCAGAGGTCATATTTGTTGTGGTGCTTGAGTATATTCACAATGACAAATAGTCACTTTGACTTATGCACTCTTGCCATTTTCTCAGGGTTGTTTCATGAGAAGCAACCTACAATGTTTTGAGCAGGACTGAAGAACATATATACATATGCTATACATACTTGTTGGTCTACTGAAGTTGTTGGACAGGGTGAGCACCACCTGTACTATTTTTAATTGTCTTATAAGCACATTTTTGTAAAACCAAACATAATGTTTTTAATTAAAATGCCCAGAAGGTTCTTAAAACACTCAATCAGTAGCGTCCAGCTTTTTTTGACTGGTAATGTGTGTAAAATTCATTATCACCTGAGGCTTCTCCCACTGTGTGCGGCTCGACTCGCTGATCTCGAAGTAGACCCTTTCAATGCGCTTCCCGCTTCCCATTATCTCGATTCTGCCCAAGTGAGGCTGGAAGTATCTCAGCACGCTGTCGGCCACCTCCAGAAAGTTGTGCAGTCGGCTGTCGTGAGGCATGTGCTCTGACAGGTTGGTCAGGAGAACAGCTACGTTGAAACCAATGTCTTTGGCTGGTTCATGAAAGCGAGACACAAAGGCTTGATAATCCAGGAGCTTGTTTTCGTTTGTCTCCACACAAGAAAGAAGGAACTCTATCTCGGACGGTGTGTAGCGCTTATAGCCCTCCATTGCCTTCTGAAAGTCCTTTTTGGAAATTAGCCCACGTCCGTCTGGGTCATATTCTTTGAAGGAATCGGAAGATATGAGCTCTTTAAGCTTCAGGAACATGTCAAAGAACTTGAGGATCATCTCCACGTTGCTTGATGATTCCACCAGCATGTCCACCATCTGCTTGCCAATTGTCCCATTTACCACATTCCCTGAAATAAGTGACATTTAACATATGAAAAGCACAACTGAGGTTATTCCGCACTTTTTTTTGCAATTCTTGTCTTGTCTCCTGACTTTATTATTTGCTCTTTTCCCAGCAGTGTTTATATCTAGGCAGGAGAGTAACAACACAGTCAACTCACAATCATATTTAGACGATTTGGGGCCAATCAAGTCGATACGCTAATGATATATTCAACATAAAACAAAAAAAAATCTCATATTTATGCCTTAATTATCTCATATTTATGCCATGTGCATTTACAAAAAAAACGTCCTTTCAACAGTGTGTCTTGCAGTTTTCCCACTTTTATGTAGACCTAAGAGTGTAACGCAGTCCATTATTTGACTCAAAATATTGAGTTCCCTATTTAATATTCTCACAGTATTGAACATGTTCAGCTGTGGCACAATTTGCAAAAAAAATCAGAACTTAAAGGGAGGGGGAGGGTAAAGTATGATATAAATGAGTTGGACTGGGATGCTGATTGGCACTTGTTGAATATTATAAACAATGCATTTACAACTCGGGGTGGGTGATATGGCAAAAATATAATGAGAAATGTCCCTGATATGCGATATGTCACAATATGTACTAACATGCAACAAAGGAAAAAGAGCCAATAGTGCCATTTTTTTCTGAAAACTCTAAGTATGAGTACAAATCATTTTCATTTTTTCCAGACTAATGACGCTCTCCTTAATATCAAACATGAAGTTTGTTTATAAAGTACTAACGATATTAAGATATGCTCAATAAAGCAGACTGACCACAGATCATCACGACAACAATAAATATCATCATACTGCCCAGCTCTAGGTAAACACATATAATTAATGGAATGTTTAAAATATTTCGATGCTCTATTACACCTCTACATCTAGACATATAAAAAAAGACAGAAAAGTTCTAGTAATAGTTTCTGAAATATAGATGTCTTCTAGTTATTTACCTTCTAGCAAAGACAACAGCATCACCACCATGTCTTTTAGCAAATCCATCAGGTCCTTCAGCAGCTCAATCTGACTGGAATCCTGGAAAGAGCACAATACCGTCAGCTCAAACATCTGTATGAAGGTTTTTCATATGAAATGAGCTTCAGTGCCCTATATAGGCTAGTTTATGTTGGAATTTCAGTGGTGTTTCCACTTTTGCAGACCTGAGACAGTTTCATCTGCATGTGGGCAAAGACATGCAGGAAGCCCACCATAGCATCCCACAGACGACTATGGGCTAGACTCTGTTGGTTTCCAGTGCAGGGACCCTGAAAATACAAAAGCACATTTTGATTTGTCTCTTTTCCTGTTGAGCTTCTGCCCTGCATCATCTACATTACTCTTGCGTTGTCAAAGACTCCTCAGTGCTAAGAGGATTATAGTGGTTAAGCAGTATTTTCTACCTGAATGTACTCTGTGAGCGTGTTGAAGACTTGTTTGGCCACCCTGATGGCTTTTGAGAAGTTGCGCTGGCCATGGTCATCGATCACATGCTTCCCAGAGTAATACCAGTAGAAGTCACTGATAGATTCCTAAACATGATCCAAGTCTTATTATCAAGAATATTCACTTATAGAACACTTGACCTCATCACTTATATCATTAATTGGGATTTACATTTCCACATTAACAGCATATTGGCTATGTACCTGTACTCTGAGCAGGTAGTCCACAGTTGAGATGACAATATTGACTGTGGTGTTGTTTCCTGTCTGAGTTCTCAAATAATTCTGAAAATCTGTGCCAAGAAAGTAGCAATTTATGACTTTTTATAATTTCCAAAAGCAGCTTTTGTAGACACATTAACAAAGAAACAACAAAGCCTCATATAGGCAGAAAAAGAGGATTAAAGGTTTAAAAGGACTTATTTTTTTATCTGCCTTTTGGTGCATTGCAGAGGCATTACTGAGTCAGTGCTGTGTTTTTATGGTTGAATGTGCAATTAAACACCTGAATTATGTCCTTCACAGAGAAGCTGGAGAAATCGGAAGAGGTCGGATGTCAACTGCTCGTCTGTCATGACCTTATCACCTAAGGGGGCAGACAGATGAAGTAAGAGCACCACAGATGCTGAAAAAAGAGATACTTATGTTTCTTAGTTACATGTTACATTACAAAGACTCTTTCCAAAGTTTAGCAAATTGCTCCTGATGTCTGAGATGTACCTGCACTGTCGTCAGCTGTCACACCTAAGCCCTCTGCTTTGATCTGCCTCTCGAAAGCATTCAGATCCAACACACTGCAAGACAGATGTGCATTATACCAACCTGAAACCACACTGCAGGACAGAGGTGCTACAGATGGAACTAAACTGAATGCACCACAGCACAGAATGAAAATGCAAACACCAGGAACTAACAAACTGTTACCAAGGGCTACAATACAACGCCTCAAAAGCAATGAGTAAACCCTATTTTCACTTCACTTAAAAAAAAAAAGTGGGCATTGGAGGCCTAGTGGTTAGGACGCTGCCTTTAGGACCTGCAGGTTCGAGTCCCCACTACTAAGGTTCCCTTGAGCAAGGTACCGTCCCGCTACACTGCTCCCCGGGTGCTGTTGGTAGCTGCCCACTGCTCCACGTGTGATTAAATGCAGAGGTCACATTTCGTTGTGCTTGAGTGTTTTCACAATGACAAAGGGTCACTTTCACTAATGTAAGACTTTTGGAACGACAACTCTACAGGATAAAGACACTGAAAAGCTTTCAAATTAAAATGAAGAGAAAGCAAGTTCCTGTTTTTTTTACTCGGCGAGTAAAAACTGTACTTGTGCAATGACAAAGATATTCATTCTGTTGTAGAAAAAAAGCAATGAGCCTAAATCTCAGGTCTTGTTCCACACCTGGCAAATCAAAAGACAGGAAAAAGTGGATTCTACCAAAACAGAGAACACTGCAATTATGATACACCAATGCTTCTTTGTGAAATGCGACTGTGGACAATTGGCACAGATGTATAATTTCATGCATTTACCTGCAGGACTGCATGAGGCAATCCAGGCTGTGAAAGAATCCCACATCCCTCTTCACCTTCAGGTAGTCCAGCATCCTCTGTCAGACCCAAAACAGAAGAAACCAGAGAAAGTTTGTAATTGTGAACACACTCAAGCACCACAACGAAATGTGACCTCTGCATTTAACCCATTACACATGCACACGTGGAGCAGCGGGACGGTACCTTTCTCAAGGGTACCTCAGTAGTGCCCTCAGTAGGGACTCGAACCTGCGACCTTCAGGTCCCAAAGGCAGCGTCCTAACCACTAGGCCTCCACTGCCCACAGAGAAGGTCTACCTAAGAGAAGGTCTTAGATGCACATCTGAAGTCTCTAAAAGCTTTTCTCTAAAATGATTGTTTTAATAAGTGAGATAAGGTTCTAAACTAAGACATATGAAAACTTAAAAAAATTGTAGGCTTACTGGTGGTTTTGGTGGAAAAAAGTCTGCATTTGTACTGTAAACCTCGCACCCCCTGGTTTCTATCAAGAACATAGTACAGAACTCCAAGATGCGAGTACAAAGAAAAAAATAGCAAAAATAAATAAAAAAATCTGAAGAATTCCCCTTTAAAATACAATACACTCATTGTCCACTATAGAAACTCATACCTTGTATATCCATGCACTGTCCACTTGATGGATATAAATATGTGTACAGACTGGAGCACATTTGCTGATTCTGTCAGTCGCCTTCTACTCCGTACATCATTAGTTAATTTCTCACCAGGTGATCATGTTAATTAGATATTGCTTGGGTGGTGGACCACTATCAGCACAGCAGTGACACTGTGGTGGTGCTGAAACAAGGTACCAGGCCCAGAGGTTTTTCATCAGACCCAGGGATTTTGACTGGTTCACCAATCAAAAACAACAAACCACTAATAAAAGCCCAGAGGAGTTCTTACATAGACAGTCTCTGCCTGAACACCATGATGGTGGAGCTACAAGGTATGAGACATCTATTCAAACCTACCTGCTGTACAGCAGTGTTCCCACCATTCAGGATGGCTATGCCAAGCTTAAGAGTGGATGCCAAACTTGGCCCCATAGTACCTGTTAATGAAATAAAAAGCATAACAGAAAGTGACCTTTTTAAGGATTGACCTAGAGTTTCACATGCAGAACAGACAGCCTTGAAGCTGATCTTGACCTATATAAGTAGCTACCTCAGCGCTTAAAAAATGGGTTTCATAAGCCATGTGACATTTGCCCATTAAGACACTATGCACAGATCAAGAATACTAAAAGTGAAACCTGTCCTTGAGGAACAGAACTAGATTATGATTCAAGCCCAACTCCAAATACACCAGAGCGTAATGGTCAAAGGCTTTATCCCAGTCATCCTGTGCTTTAGATGTACTGGATCTGAACAGAACCATTGATTGGCTAATGGTCACACAGTGTCACCACACTGTGTTTGCGCGTATGAAGGGCGAGGTTTGTATTCCGAGTGTCGTGCTTGTGTGACAGTTAGTCCTCTTTGTCCTGCAGTCCTCTTTGAAATCATACACCTTAACTGCACCTGTCCCTGTTCTCCCATGAAAGTCCTGACCAGCTTTTGCTGGTAAATAAATAAATAAATAAACAAACAAATAAATAAATAAACCTTTGTTTTTTTTGTTCTCCAAGACAATGCTTGGAATTCTCAGTCAGCTCATGTCTGACTGTACAATGGGGGTTCAGACTGTGAAAGCACAGAGCCTGGAGAAACCCCACCATGTGAAGAGCTACTGTAGCTAGAAGGGTTGATGGATTGCACAGACGATGGTCTGCTTACCTCTGCTGCCACTGAGCCTCTGTAAGACCATCTCTGCAGCTCCTCGATCATGCAGCCGTGCCTGCTGATGCAGCAGCCTCTGTTTCTCAAGCTCTTTCTCCTGCAGTCAGTCAACCAGCCAATAATATAAGATCATATCATTTCACAACACATAAGACCAATAAAACTTGACCTGGGGTACTCCTACATTTGATCTGTAATTGTTCTCAGCCTGCACCATTTTGGGCTCTGTATGCAAGTACAAGAATTCAAAAAAGAATTGCTTGAGCAAAAAGTTGAGCAATATGAGCACGGTTACTAGAAGGCATAAGCAATTTAGCCAATGCATTAGGTATGGCTTGTAAGCGCGAGAGAGGCGATTTATCTAAGCCAGTAAACAAAGCGTTACAATACTGTACACCTGTAGGATGTAGGGATGTCAAACAGAGAAGATACACTGCCCTAACAAGCCCTTCTCTTTAATAAAGAAGGAAAACTCATTATTGGCATGAGGTGCTGTGGACACCTGTGGACATTACAGTCTGGAGACCTAGACCTTCTGCTTTGAATCTTCTCCATGGCTCACCTCAAAGGATTTCACCTCTTCAGAATTATCATCATCATCAGTCTGACAGCTCTGTGGAGAGATCAGAGCACAATACTGTGGACTTAATGGTCTTAGTAGGACTGGAAAAAAAACATGTCAGAAAAGTTCTGTGGAAAGGGTTGTGATTGTATTAGAAAAAGAATGATATTGTTCTCAGTAGTAAGTCTTACCTTCGCCATGATGTTGGCATAGGCCAGGTATAGAGTATCTTCTTCCAGTTGTCTGTGGACACAGGGGTAGGAAGGCATTAGCAATGGGCCTTGTGGCCTGTGCTATTAAAAGTGCTGTGAAAAATCAGATTTACAGTTTTCCCCTTCTCCTATTTTTAAATCAATCTGCCAAACACGTTTGGAATCCATGGATAACCCTTATTTTTGCTCTGGAACATAACAACATGTAATGGAATCTTATAGGACTGTGAGGTTCCGTCTTGTTTGTTCTGGTTCTGTTTTCCTTAGTCACATGTTCATGTTTGTTTTATTTCAGCCAGGTGCGTCTGTGTTATGTTCCATGTGTTCCTGGCCTCGTGTTCTTCTGTCTAGCCACTCCCTAGCCCCGCCCCACAGCTGTGTCTCGTCTATCATGTTCAGGTGTTCCTCGTTCTTGTGCCTATGTTCCATCTTTTGTCGAGGTTCCTGTTTCTGTTTCATGTTTAGGTCTGTTTCCTGTACTTAGTTGTGTGTTTTTTGGTGGTTTTCTTTAGTCCTGTCTTGTTGCCTCGCAGTGGCTCCTTTAAAGGGGGGGGGGGGGTTACTGTAAGGTTCCATCTTGTCTGTTCAGGTCCTGTTTTCCTTAGTCACGTGTTCATGTTTGTTTTGTTTCAGCCATGCGCGTGTCTACATGTCTCGTTCCACCTGTCCTTCATCTGTTTATGTTCCATGTGTTCCTGGCCTCGTGTTCTTCTGTCTAGCCACGCCCTAGCCCCGCCCCACAGCTGTGTCTCGTCTATCGTGTTCAGGTGTTCCTCGTTACAGGTCACTGTTTAGTCACTTGTTTGGTTCAGTCCTTTGTCAGTTCGCTGTAGTCTACACTCTGTTGTGTACAACCTGTCGTCCTTACCCCTGTTGTATTCTGTCGTCCGTAGCCTGTATCCGTTTCCTTGTTTTGTTACTTTTCTTTATTAAACCCAAGTTAAAGGACTTCAAGCTTGCATTTACTTCCAAATCCCTCTTAAACGTTACAAATACACATGTGCATGAGAACTGGAGTATTGACTTCACTGTTGTAGTTGGCAGTATTCAAACACTGAAATCACTATTTGGGTATTCATAACGCAAAGCCATGGACAGAACCTACAGACCAATAATACAATAAAACCAAATGAAGTTTCAACGGTGCTGGATCACAGTTTTCGTCTTCAAGAGTAAGACCAAACCCCATTTCAAGAAAAACGACAACAGCAAAATGCTCTTTCTCTCTCATGCATGCACACTGCCACACACTCACAGGCTTATACCCAGCCACACACACACGGAGTCGCTCTGCAATACACTCACCGCCTCTCAGTAAGGGCACTTTGACGGAAGAATGTGATGAGCTGATGAAGAGGGTCAGACTTTTTGTTCTGATTCATTCCCTCCATCTTTGTTTCATCCAGATTCCCTCCATCTGTTGCTTTCTGTAACAAACAACATTCTTTTGGAATTTTTTTCTCCAGTTTTCTGGCCAGTTTACTCGCCCACTTGCTAAGACCTCCCCTATCATACAGTAACACCAACACAGGGGTGGAGGCTGGCATATGCTTTCTATGAGTAACCAGAAGCTCCAACACTTGTTATACTGCAGCTAACGCAATGTGATTAACACATGTGACAGCTCAACGGGATTGGAGGAGAATGATGACCGGCAAAGCCAGTTGTGCTTGTTTGGGTTCTCCTGTGCTAGGGCCAACACTTGGACAGTTGTGCTACATGGGAGCAACAAAAAACATTGGTAAATAGAAACAAGAAAAAAAGAGAAAAACACCCAAAGCCAAACGGATAAACACAAATGCAAACTCACAGTTAAATCTTCAATGAGCTTGTTCTTGTACGAGTCTTCCTCTGCCTCCACCCAGATCTTTCTATATCCTTGCAGAAACAAATTCACTGCTTTGTGCCTGCAAAGCATTAAAAATGCCAATGCAGCAGGCCAGATACAAGAGCAGGAGCTACTGTAACCAAATGTTTCAGTTAGTTACACCTCTTCCCACACTGAACATACTATTTCAGAGAAAATTAGCTAAATGATCTGTTACAAACATCTCTCCAAAGATGTGTTGAGCCTGTGGCTGTAAAGTACCTGGGCAGATTGTAGAGAGGGGTCATCCTGAAACAGGCTACCACTGCACGCTTCCTCTGCTTGGACAGCAGCTTCTGCCACACGGTTCTCTTACTTCTCTGAGGATGCTCAATCTGCGCAAGAAAACACGGTAATGAATGGGTGATAAAAAAAATGGAAGAATGAGGATGAATGTAATTGGAGCCTGACGGACACAAATGTTTTGTGACCGACAATGACAATATGCTAACCTCGAGTTTAAGGTTGGGTTAGTAAGTGTTTTAGTTTCGGTCATTTTCACTATGGTAACAGTTCAGCACATCACAGCTGACCGCTGGTGAAGGACACCTTAGCAGCCTTTAAAAAGACAAATATTTAGACAAATATTTATAGATCAAAGTATAGAATTGTGTTACAACATAAAGCTTGCCAGTGCTTTTGTGGCAGGAATTAACAGATCAGGATAAATTAGCATGAGTCAAATGTTGGCTAATTTTATCTTAGAATAGATAAATGGATGGAAAAAATAGAACGTGGCCCGTCAAATGTTTACATGCAGACATTTTTACATTAACCCCGTCACCAGCTCAGGTGAAACTGTTGCCAAATTGCTGTTTATATGGCATGAAATAAAAAATGTACAGTAATGTAAATATGCAGACACAGGGTCTCAGGATGTTAAGTCCATTTTCTAAACCCCTTCTTCCATTTCCAGGTTGCAGGGAAGCTGGAGCCAATCCCAGCTGACTGTCCCTAAGGCAGGGTTTACCCAGGACAGGGGGCTCAACCCATTACAGGGCAACACACAGACAGACAGACAGACAACCATTCACACACACACACACACACACACACTCACTCACTCACACTCACACTCACACCTACGGGTAATTTAGAGCATCCAATGAACCTACTACAGCCTTTGGACTGTGGGAGGAACCCGGAGAACCCGGAGGAAACACGCCAACACAGGGAGAGCTCACACACTCCACACAGAAA
>JBBPDA010009708.1:0-16756 GCA_037974385.1 Arnoldichthys spilopterus | reverse complement strand
TCTCTCTCTCTCTCTCTCTCTCTCTCTCTCTCTCTCTCTCTCTCTCTTTCTCTCTTTCTCTCTTTCTCTCTTTCTTTTTCTCTTTTTCTCTCTCTCTCTCTTTTTCTCTCTCTCTCTCTTTTTCTCTCTCTCTCTTTTCCCTTTCTCTCGCTTTTCCAGCTTCTTTGTGAGTGACCAGAAGAAGTAAACAGCTTGCAGGCAGAGTGCGCACACACACACACACACACACACTCTTTTACCTCTCTCTCTCCCTCCCCCTCCCTTCAGTTTTATTCAGCTCACTTCTATAAGCTTTACTGTGGGAACCGTAGTGTTGCCGAATAAACACATTAAGCCATATAGGGCCAGTTTCCCCAGAGCCAAGTCCAGGCCTATGTCAATGTCCAGGAAACTATAGGCCTATAGTGTTGCACTGCTGGGTTGAGTGGATTCGTGGGAATTTAAAGCCTCTTTGATGCTGTAATGGTCACTGCCCGCATACTTACATATGCATACATGCATAGGTTATGGGTATCATGCAAAATAATGTATGTCCTATTAAAAATGAAGCAATCTTTTCTTGCTTTCTTTCTTTCTTGCTTTATTTCTTGTGCTTTCTCACTCTCTCACTCATGCTGGCTTGTTCTCTGCATGCTGGTCACAGTTCTCAGTCTCCAGTTTCCTGCAGCCAGTTCTTCATTTCTCCTCCTGGCAAACAAATAAGAAAACAAACTCTCCTGCTTTGGAAGGTCTGTGGCCTGGCTGACTTTTCATTTGAGAGTGAGGGTTGTTTTCGGCAGAAGAAAGCACCACTGCCCTTATTTTGCATGTTGGTGTGTGTGTGTGTGTGTGTGTGCTCTTGTATATGCTCCTTAGTGAGGTCCGAATGTCCTCATAAAGATATCAATTACAGAAAAATCTGTTAAAGTGAGGACATTTTGATGGTCCTCACTAAGAAACAAACTGATTTCTCCACATATTTAAGTTTTTTAGAAAAACTAAAAGTGCCGAAAGGTTGTTTTTTTGTTTACTGAAGCTAGGGTCAGGGTTAGGTGTAGTGTTACTAAGATACAGTATTACACAAGTCAATGGAAAAACCTGACAGACTTCACTACTATGGCTATACAAATGTGTGTGTGTGTGTGTGTGTGTGTGTGTGTGAGAGAGAGAGAGAGAGAGCTCCATGATATGGGAAGACTTTTTAAGTTGGGATTGCTAAATTTTAAGCAGCATATACACTGAAAACTCCAGCACTGAACTCACACTTGATTCAGATGTTTAAACTGGTTCATAACAGCTTTTCCTAATGAGAGCAGAGCGATCCTCCAGATCAGCTTAACGTTAGCCCCGGAGCGGCTGTTCCTAGTCAGTAATTTTATGAACCATTTCACACCAGACCACTATGGAAGGGTTTTACACTGCGGCCACTAAACCGTGCGGAAATGTTGCAAAATCTGTGGAATTGGTGTTTACATTTTGCGGTTGGTTTTATATGCTCCACCCACCAAAGCATTTTTCCCCTTCCTAATCCAACCAAAATCAGGAAACCACCCAGTCTGGCAAAACTGTAGCTCTTGCAGGGTTAATATTTGCTGACTGATTGGAACCACGAATGAACCTTAGAAGTGGGCAAGTGTGGGCATTGCCCACCTACACTGATCAGCCACAACGTTAAATCCTTTGACGTGAGGTGAATGGCATTGATTATCTCATTATAGCAGCACCTGCTACACCTGCATTTATTAGGGAGCAAGTGAGCAGTCAGTTCTTGACGTCGATGTGCTGGAAGCAGGAAAAGTGGGCGAGTGTAAGGATCTGAGCAGCTGTGACAAAGCCCTTATTATAATGGCTAGAAAACTCCAAAAGCAGGTCCTGTGTTCCAGATATGAAGAAGTTAGTACCTACCAAAAGTGATCCAAGGAAGGACAACTGTCATTAGAGACATGGTCATGGGTCCCTGAGGCTCACTGATGCACGTGGGGAGTGAAGTCTAGCCCACGGTGATGCTGACTCTGATAAAAAGGGGTCAGAACACAGTGCACCACAGTCAGCAGCATGAGGGACCTACTCAATATAATTCAGGTGGTGTTAATGTTATGGCTGATCTTAGTGCTCTGTATTTGCTTATATGCTGTTAAAAGAAAATGATGCATTAGTGAATAAAAACTGCCCATCCCAAAACTGTCACTCAATTTGGGAAATCTAGAATTGGGTCTGATTGAGACTGGACACTGCTTTTTTCTAGTTGGGGTCAGGACTGTACTTGTGGAAGGTGGATCAGAGCTGGTCCTCCAGGATTATTCTCTTTATTTAACAACATCAAAATTTCATTGTTTTTACTGTATGTGATGTATGTAGACCACAAACTTAATGCAGATTCCAAATAAAACAGCCAATAAATCCAGGAATCTGGCATGGGACTATTTTACACGCCGAGAAATGATTTTAGTTTTTTTTCCACAATTTTAGTATTTTTTTTTAGCAGCAACAGTTTCACTTGTGCAGCCTTGAAAGTCTGCAGCAGCCTTAGCAAACCCGCCTCCCCCACCACTGACAGACTTCGGCAGCTCTCTCTCTCCTTTTCTCTGGGTGAACGTGAAGAGGCTTTGCTGGGGGCTCTTCTAAGCCTGCTGCTTTCTCACGGGACGGCGCACACCGCAGCACACTTTCTCTGTTTGTTTTGGGTGCTTTTCTTCTGCTTTACTCTGCACATTAATTCTGCATGTCCCAGTGGAGCCTGCTGTGCTGTAAACACACAGTCAGGCACAAGAGACTGACACACACACACACACACACACACACACACACACACACACACACACACTCCGCTTAAGCCTTTCTGTAACACTTCACTGGAGCCTTTCTAATGCAGGGTGATACATGCTGCCTGTTGAAGCTGAGTTCAGGAGCTTTCACTGCTCTTGTTGTGGCTTTAACTGCTGATGTAATCGCTCAACATGCTTAATTGTTTTTATTGGGTTTGTCATTTAGATCATTTTTTATTACTTATATATTTATTACCGATCATCGGTTTATGTTAGGAAAATTTGGCCATAAATAATATTTTGGACTGTGCACAATGAGTCTGTGTAATGTAAATTAAGGGTGCAACAATGACTCGACCTGTATCGATGCATCAACCAGAACAGCCCACGATCCAATGCCTTTGTGTGGCACAAAAATCGATGTGTATATTCACTCCATGATTAATCTGACTTCATTTTACTGCGAGCAGTGTTTTGTACTGAGAAGCTACTTTTGCTTATGACTAGTTTGCTGGATTTCATTGAATAATAAAATGCTCGTTTGCATGTGAGTTGGTGGAAATGTAACAGATGAAGAGAAATTTCATCCTATTTCATACTGACTCTGGAAAATGTATTGAATCACTGCCTAAATGAATCGGATTGGATTATGATGAACTTAAACATGATTTACATTCCTAATGCAAATTAGCTTCTAAGGTTATTTAACATTTTTGGCACAAACATGACAATGTGGCAACTAAAACAGAGAAAAACACAAGAAATAAGGGCTGCATACTGTAGCCAACTGTGGTCCCCCCATTTTTAGTTTTTATGTGTTTTTTATTGATATTAATATAATATAAGAATTTAGATATAAAATAATCACTAATTCCTACCTGACTCCACTGAGAGCTGCAGAACATACACATAAGGCATTCAGTAAGGCAGTTCATTTTTATTTAATACGTATAAAAGGTGTTTTTGGTCTCTGAGAGCCTGTCTGCAGTGCATGTCTACATCCATAGTTCTTCAAAATGACAAAAATCACAAATGACAGAGCTAAAGTGCAAATAATAACTAAAGGGTCATTGCCTTGGATGACCAGCGTTTCTGAGTTGTAGATGAGACTAAGTGTTTTAGTCACACACTCTTAATCGTTGCAGTTTTCAATAATCAAATTTAGGGATTTAATCAGTTTAGTTCAATTTAGCGGACCGATAAAACGTCTTTATTGCTCATTAACTTGTTTTTTATTATTTAAGTGCATTAAAAGCACAAAAAAACAGAACAAATTTTTTTTTTTTACTTTTAGGTGCTGAGTTTCAGTTTCGCCCAAAACTTTCGTTCTGCTGCATCACCAGTTTCTGTTTAGGTGCAGAGGAAGTGGTGCCGTTCAGATTCCTCTTTTTATTATTAAGTAAACCAACAGGTGCTAGAGCTGCAAGATAATAATGATGATATTGCTGCGTACTGTGACTGTGACCTTGCAATATACACAGATAAGCCATAACATTAACACCCCTAATATTGACACCCCTAATATTAAATGCCTAATATTGAGTAGGCCCCCCCTCATGCTGCTGAAACAGCTCTGACTGTGGTGCACTGTGTGTTCTGACCCCTTTCTATCAGAGTCAGCCTTCACTTTTTAAACCACAGTAGCTCTTCTGTGGGATCCAACCAGATGGACCAGCATGGGGGGGGTAACTCACTATTAGGCAGGTGGTCCTAATGTTATGGCTGAACAGTGTGTGAGAACTAAGATGCCAAATCAGCACTTTTTTTAATTATGATTTTCACACTGACGTTTTTGAATGAAGCACAATACTACAGGGCAGCCAATCAGAAGAGAGGACATGGAGTAGAGTTGTAAGTGGACTTTTGGACAAAATAAAATACTAAATGTGGACTATGGGAATATAAAGAAAATAAAATAGTGAAGCTGATTCTTTTGCGTGTGGCTGCCTGTGAAAACGAGGGTTCAGTCAAGTAAAGCTAATGCTGGGAACAAAAGCAACAAGCCTGTTGTAACTATGTGGATTAAATTTTACTAACTGATGGATAATACCTTCCATTGATTGATCTCCTTGTTAGTAGCAATGTTCTTTCATTCACTGGCCGCCCTGTAGTGCAGCTCTTTCAAAAGGCTGAAAAACGTTTTAGAACTTCTGCATGAATCGGTGGAGCTTAAATACTGTAGGCTGAGGAAGGAGATGTAAACGTGTTGGTTTTGTGACATCACAGATGCTATCATTAAAAAAAAATTTGCAGATTTTTTTAACTGCGTTTTCATAAATGGACTGCATGGATTTGGGGTGGGGGAGTGTACATTATGAAACAACATTCACACACTTCAGGCCTTTTTAATTCCAGAAAAGTGGTATGAGCCCTTTAATATAGTGGAAGGCATCGCAATTGCAATATGTAGCAGTATAATCTCAATAGTAATATTTTGACCGTATCATGTGACCCTGTTACACTGCCTTGGATGACTAACTTTCTCTGTTGCAGATGACGCTAGATTTTTTAGATCATTACAGTTTATTTTGAATTTAAAAATATGTGTAAAAAAACTTTCCTCAGTTTTTTCTGATTAAGCAGACTGACTTTACCAATAATACGTTTTTATTCCTCATTAACTTGTTTTTTTATTATTTAAAGGCATAGAAGCAAAATTGTAATTTCAGTAGTATTGTTCAAAAAAGAGGGTTTTATTGTGGGTGGCTGCCTGCGAACACGAGGGGAGTTCAGTCAAATAAAGCTAATGTCGAGAATGAAAGCAAGGAGCCTGTTGTAATTAAGCAAATGAAATTGTGCTAATTGATGAATAATACCTTCCATTCATTGTTCGCCATGTTAGGATCATCTTTGGACGGCCTGTTCCTTTATTTTTTTCTCTATGTTCAGCATCACAGTCGATTAGTTTTGTACAAAATCTCCAGTGAAGTCTGTATAATGACCAGAGGTGAACGGGTTCCTCATGAGTTCAGTGCAGTATGCTAAAGCCTGAGATTGCATTTCCCTGAGCATTTCCATTAGCTCCTCAGCGGTTCTGTTTGCAGCAAAGCTTCAGAACCTGCTGTTTGGACAGTGGGGATGTTTGTGTTTGAACAGCTCTGTCGATGCAGGCGTGTTTGTGGCCACTCTTTACTCAGACGGAGCTACAGGTTTCTCAGGAGGCTTCTGAGAGCAGATTTGTAGAACATTGCACCCCTCGTCCACCTTCACCTGGGCAAAACGTCCCTCAGTTTATGTGCAGAAGAGATAATAAATTAAGCCAGCATTTGTTTGCTGCCATTGTTTTAATCCACGTCTTTCTGTCTCTTTCCACCAGATGATGTGTAAAGCCAAAGCTAAATATTCTCCAGAGCTCAGCAAATACAAGTAAGTGGCTCCTTCCATTTGATCTCTTTTTCCTTTATTATTATTCTTTTCTTGTTGCAATAGAAATGATACAAAGCTCACGTTGTCATACTAGATCAGTATGAGGCTGTTTCAGCATGCAGATGTACAAACTCCTTTTCCAGAAATATAATAAAGTTGGGATTTTTCATAAAATGCAATAAAAACAAGAGTGTGTGATTTATCAACACTCTTGGACTTTTTCTGACTGAAGAAAATATTTCCAATGTTTTCATGAGTCAACAAATTTGACTCTTGCAACCCATTTAAAAAAAGCTGGGATGGAGCCAATTTAAGAGTGAAATGTTAATAGAATATTTAAGTTTTGCCATTTTGAAACATTCCACAATAAGTAGGTGAGCTTCCGTGTCCATGGGTGTCCATGGGTGTCCGTGGGTGTCCGTGGGTGTCCGTGGGTGTCCATGGGTGTCCATGGGTGTCCATGGGTGTCCATGGGTGTCCATGGGTGTCCATGGGTGTCCATGGGTGTGAAGGTCTTATTGATGCAGAGGCATATCTTGGGATTTTTGAGAGACATATTCTACCATCAAGGTGGTGTCTTTTCCCAGGAAGTCCATGGTTATTTCAGCCAGACAATGCCAGCCCTCATTCTGCATGTGCTACAACAGCGTGGTTTGTACACACAGAGAGTATGCGCTTGATTGGGCTGTCAGTAGTCAAGATCTGTTTCCTGTTGAAAATGTTTGGCACTTCATGAAGAGGACAACCATGGTCACTATGGACAGTTAAGCAGATGAAGTTTTGTTTTAAGCAAGAATGGGCAAAAATTCCACTTGCATAACTACTAACAGTTAGTCTCCTCAGTTCCCAAATTACTTAACAGTGTAATTAAAAGGAAAGGTGATGTAACACAGTGGTATATATGCCTTTCTCCCAACTTTGACTGGGTTTTAGGATCAAATGCTAAGTTTGGTTATATATACAAAATACATTTAAATTGAGCAGTAAAAAAAATTTTTTTTTTACTTTTCTGCAGGCCCCCTGGTGGCAAATTGACTCCTCTAATATTCTTGTTAATACAACCCTATTAAACATTGAAATATTTATATATATTTCATATGTAATGAAAAATCTGAAAATTCAAGGCCGAGCTAGGACTCCTCTTGAACAGTGTGAAACTGCATTTTATGCCTACTGTGAAAAACAGGTTAACACACTCATGTTGGGGGTGAGGAAAAACGTGCCCTACTTTCTGCTTGCTGCCTATGGAACCTTTAGTAGGATTCCAACTAGTGCAGATTTTGTACTATGTCTGAACGAGACATGATCTGCCTGCGTGTGTGTTCCCAGGATGTGTGTCTTTGACTGTTGCCTAAGCTGCGGAGGTTCACACTGGTTCGGAGGTCGTACAGGGGGAAAAGTGAAGTTCTGACAATAGATCCTTTTTCCACTTCTAAGTGCTGTCACTCCAGAGACAGTTGTGCAAGGTTTGAGAAAAGCCTCAGTGAAGCAAAGAAAACTCTCTGGATTTGGAGTTCAGAGGTCACCAAATACAGGCTGTAAAACTAGGACTAGGTCTTTTTCTTTTGGCCAGGATATCAGAACATAGTCCTTTTAAAGTGAAGATTCGGTCAAAAAATCCAGTGTATGTGTTTTCTCCTCTTACCTCAAATATAGTCATGCATCTCAGACACGTTTTGTGTTTGAAGTTTGTTACTTTTGTTCCCCTGGAGCCTTGAGGCTAATGGAAGCTTTGACATGGCAGTGCCTCCTCCATATAGGTCATGGCAAGAATGGCCTGTTAACTACTAACTACTGTTAAGTACTTTGCCAAACTATATTTCTTTCTAGGTTTTCTTTGCTGTAGTTCAACTTCTTCCATTATGATGTTGGTAGCTTGCCCAACACAGTACACAGTTCAGGTATATTCCCACTAAGCTTTCAATATTCTATCACTGTTTTTTATTGACAAGCTGCCAGGACCAATATGGCAGCACCACTGACATATGAATCAATGACCAATGAGGCATTTACTTATCTAATCTCTGTGGCTTATACCGCACTAATCAGCATGGTACACACTGCCTATACCCCTCACACATTTGCCTCAAGCTGTGGACATGTTCATTCATCAATAATAGCCTTCCTTATGTGGTTTCTGCCACTGTATGACTCACTAATGTCTATAAACATGCATTACAATATGGACACAATTGAATCTTCAAAGCTATTTTTAATTGAGATGTATTTTTGTCCGTTTTGTCCTGGGATTATTGCAGTGGGGTGCAGTCTGAGGAATGTGTGTGATGATTAAGGCATGCGCTAAGCTCATTGGAGGGATATAAGCTTTTATTACTTGCCACGTTAGTAAAGAACATCCAAAGCAAAACAAAATAAGCAAACCACAAACACCGGTAATGCCTAGTGTGATTGTATTTGAGGGGAAAAACTGTAAGCTTTTGCTAAACCATTGTTTTAATAGAGGCTTGTCTAGGGTTTGACGTGGAGCCACAATCAGTAGAGCTTTGATCAGGTGATTAGAGTCTGGAGAAATCCACATCTAGTCTGGGTGATAAGGGAGCGGTGAGGCTGGGGGGGGGAGAGGATTTGGACAGCTTGGACAGAGCTCAGACGGCCAAAGACTGACTAGACTCGTCAGCAGACATTCTTTAAAGCTGTGCGCCATGCTCCACCCTGTAGGCACAAAATGATTTGACAGTTAACGACCTCTGTTGTTTGTATAAAATGTATATCATATATTCTGTATTCTAAAACCATGATTCTCAACCTTTTCAACATTTAAGGCCCACTAATTTGGGCCCGCTAGTTTGCCATGTCTTGTAAGACAGCCCACCACCACATTGACTTATCGGCTACTATTTACTTTTATCTTTCATATAGTCATATATTTCATTTTTAGAAATTTGCTTGAACATCTTTACATTATTTTAATACTGTATTTACTACACAGATTAAGCATGGTGCTGGTGATCCTGTCTTAACCAATTTCCTTCTCAATATTAAATTCCAGGCCCACATGATGGCGTTCATGGCCCATCAGTGGGCCACTGGCCAGTTGAGAAACCTGGTTCTAAAAGATTATGATATAATCCTTTATTAACAGTGCTGAAAAGTTTTGAAAAGTTGCTGACTTTCTTGCCAATTTTAGTCACGTCCAGTTCAACCCACTAGCTAGGACTCCTCCAATCACACCATACCACCAACACTGGCAGGGTGAAGGTGAGCGCATGCTTCCTCCAAGTTATGTGAACCCCCACCCACATCTTTTCAAACTAATACAACATCGTTGGACAGTGTAACACTCTTGGAGGAGAATGTTACCCAATTCTGTTACATTATCATATGCCCGCTGCTAGCATCGCACTTTGAGTGATAGGGAAAAGGGAGAGCCGTCCTAGGAGAGAGCAAAGCCAGTTTTGCTCTCTTGGACTTTCCAGCCACTGCCATGATCTAAAAATGATCGGATCCGTGACACCCAGTTTTAAAGCTAGTTCCAAACCCAATTGTCTGAACCCTGACCTTCAGATCATCAGTTCTTTTTATTTTTGTAACGTAAGCATTTGACCAATTGCACATTAGACTGTAGAGAATGAGGTGACACAAGCCACTGAGGCTGTGCAATTAATCAGATTTTACTGTCCAGCTACGATTTTAGATTCAGACGATTATGGAAATAATTGATATAAAACAAAGGGCTTATTTCATTCTGCAACAGTGCTCTAATTTTGTCTTGTGTTACTCCTGAATTTCACCTGGGTTTTTCAGATTTTCAGGTTTTTCAGAGCAGATCCGGGGGCCACTCTAGACAATGCTTGTGATTGCACTGGGTGTTTTAAGTTAAATTCCATTTAAAATGTAAGAAAATTCACTTTTTTTAATAAACAGTTTAATAAATATGATATTTTGAGAGTCAATGAGTGATTGAGTTGAATAATCAGGATCTTAGTAATGAAGAATATAATGATTTTGATTTATCGAACAGCCCTACAGGTCACTGATCATGCGTTTCACAATATGTCAGCTGATCCGAGCAGAGCTGTATATTAAATTTCAAACGAAACAGGATATATTTGTACAGTGAAAAGCAGTGATTTGTTGTTCTGTCGTTTGGCTGGTTCAGTGTTACATCACTCGCCAAAAACAAATATCTAATGCTCATGCTTACTTTAAACCAAGCCTGAGTCTAAAATTTATTTCAGAAATAATGTTTAACTGTGAATCATCAGGTCCTGTTGGGTTTGGAGAAATGTTTCAGGCTTGACTCAGAGGTTTCTGCCATGATGTTGGAATAGATGGTCATATGCTGTAGTGATCTGGCATGTTGATGGTCAGTTTGTTGGCCCTCTCTCTGTGCAGGATGCCCCTGCGGCTGGCCTTCCTGCTGGTCAGCGTCTTTTTCTTGGTGGTGAACATCACATGCTGCCTGGTGGTGCAGACTGACAACAGTGTGGATGCTGTCAGGGCCAGACACATCACCCTGGCTCGAGTGCTGGTCAACGACAGTCTCTTCGTGCTGTGTGCTATCTCACTTGCCACCTGCATTTGCAAACTGGCCAAGATGTCTTCTGCCAATGTCTATCTGGAGTCCAAGGTGAGATGGTGGGCAAGTGAACTCAAAAATGCCTTTCAGAGGTCAGAAATGTTTTAAAGGATATAAAACCTATTATGTGGCAGACATGAGTTCAACAAATCTGCAAAACATCAATAAGAAAAAGTCATTTAGCAAGTTTACAAGTTCAGAGAAATGAAATCAGCTGTAGATGATCTAGATTGACTGAGAGAACTGGGGAAAAACCAAAAAGTTCTCAATAACATCAAAATAAAAACATTTAAAAATTAAAATCCAGAGAATTTAATATTATAATATCATAATGTTGGAATTAATTGATAATAATAAAAAATATTGAATAAAGTTCTAATAGATTTACGAACCAGAAAGTAGTTAGAATAAAATTATTCATGATAAAGTTAATAATAACTTTTAACATTGATCATTAATTTACAGTAATACAAACACTGGGACTGTATACATTAGAAAAATAAAATAAAATTACGGATAAATGTATAATAAATAAAATAATAAATCAAAATAATTTTAGAATAAAATGAATATCCAATATGAAATCGTAATGAATTCATATAGAGAATTATTTAATAATTTTACTTGAGCTATACGTGCATACAACCTTTACATTAATCTGTTAATAAATTGTAAATAATCTTACTTTTATTTTTCTCTACTTATTGTATTGCTTATTCTTTAAGCCTTTATGCCTATTTTATCTCTGTAAAGCACACTGCATTAACTCTGTATGATGTGCTGTGTTAAACTTAATTCATAAAATGAATTAGTTTGTCATCATGAGTTCTGCCATGACCTTTGGATGAGGAACAGTTGTCCTGCAGCATCACAGAGACCAACTGCAGTGGGTTTCCGTAGCCGGCTTGAATAAAAAAAGACATGGTTCTGTGGTTCGTCATCGTCATGGTTCTGTGGTTTTGACTAAGCAAATTTTACTTCCTCATGTTTAAAATAAATGTCTGCAAATTGTACTAATTCCACACACAATATTCCGCAAAAATCAAACATTCACAATTGCTCGCAACCCCCCCATCCCGTAGAGAAGAGTCTGGCAGCAGTAAGGTGTGGAGGAAACATGGTAGGAAACGTCACTTCCCCCCTCCCCAAATCGGAATTAGAAAAGTCTATAATATTTACTGCAAATGGTTATGATAGTCATGGCGTATGGGCTGACAGGTGTCTGTGGTTATGGTAGAAAGAGAATGTGAAAATGTTTCCTGAGATCACATGAGGAACCTATGTCTTTACTTGTCATCATAACCTGCTTGTCTTGCATCAAGTACCATCAAATCGCAGAAAACGTATAAAATTAATGTTTTCATCACTTTTACTAAATTGTATGTATGTGGGGAGTCAGTGGGTCACACTGTACACAAGTGAATGGAATGGTGTGGAACAGTTTAACCCTGTAAATGAAATTACTCAGTATAATAAACCATAAACCACTGTTAATTATTATGAAAAGTGTATAATATTTAGTTCTCAGCTACATCCATAGTTTAGTTCTAGTGTCAGTGTCAAAGTATGCACTGATTGTTATTCATTCATTTATTTGTTCATTCATTCATTCATTCATTCATTCATGCCTTCATTTTCCTAACCACTTCTTTTATTCCGGGTTGCGGGGAAGCTGGAAACAATCCCAGCTGACTACAGGCCAAAGGCGGGGTTCACCCAGGACAGGAGGCCAACCCATCGCAGTGCAACACATAGATAAACAACACACACAGTCACACCTATGGGCAATTTACAGTAACCAGATAACCTATTGCAAGCCTTTGCACAGTGGGAGCAAACCCACGCCAACACGGGGAGAGCTTGCAAACTCCGCACAGAAAGACACCCAGGGATCGTTCTCGGGACCTTCTTGCTGTGAGGCAACAGTGCTAACAGCGCTAACAGTTCTTTTTTAGTTTATTAATAGATACATGATTTTTAAAATCAGTTTTTCGTTTTTAAACTGTTTATTTCCGGTTTCGTATATAGGAATATAGAATACAGCACAAAAACAACATTTCTCTTCTGACATCATTTGCCTTCAGCTTGAAGGTCACTTGTTTGCACCCACTCTGGAGCTTCACACCTTACACTGGCTACAGCCAGATACTCCTGACCTATACCCTCCCACCCTGCTTGGTTGAGCATGTTTAGTGTCATTTATTTTGCACTGGAGCTACGAAGCTAATGTAGATACAGAGTAAGGGCTTATTGGCAGCTAAAGAAGCAAACAACCCCACCAGTTGGCATTGGGCTCCGGTTACAGGCGGGATATAAGCTTCCATTACTTATTAGCTACAGCAGCCTCATAACTACAGAAACAAACTTCAGATACCAAACATGGGTAAGTGATTTTTCACAAAGCGGCTATAGGCTGAACCCTTTGGTGGTAATGTGTTTGCCTCTCTTGGTTCAGGGGACGTCAGTGTGCCAAGCTACCACTACTGGAGCAGTAGTGGTCCTGCTCTACACCTCCAGAGCCTGTTACAACCTGGCTGTTGTGGCCGTCTCCCCAAAAGACAAAGCCACCCCCTTCAGCTATGGTTGGTACAGCTTCTCCGACCAGGTAAGACACGCAGCAGCTGTTTTTATCATTTATAATGTACTTTTTTATAATCATGATATTGTTGTAAATGTTTTTATTAGCGTTATTAATGTTATGGTGTTATAATGTTATAATAGTTATAAATATTACTACTACTACTACTACTACTACTACTACTACTACTACTACTACTAATAATAATAATAATAATAATAATAATAATAGTAGTTATTATTATTAATATAAGAATAATAATTGTATATTTTAAATATTTTTTATTGCAAATAATAGTTCAGATGTACTATGTTTTGATAATAAAAATTAATATTTTTCCATGCAAGCATTTGAGGGTTGAGCTTTAGATGCTCACATCTGTAGTGCCCATTTGGCACAGTGGGTCCCCGTTCCCTCCAAAAGTCCTGAATCCCCACCCTTCCCAGTTTACAGAATTTTGCCAATGATCACCGCCTCCCCTGCTTGAGTACCTTCTACCACTAAACCAATATTGCTGTTGTTTTAAAACGTTAAGGAGAGAAATGTGAAAGTATGACTGAGCTGTCGAATCTGAAGAACGTGCATCCACTGTGTTTATTTTCCTCTGTTGATTATAATTTCATTCTCCATGAACCTTCAGCGCCCCAGATAAACAAGTCTCCGAGCTGCCAGTCGACACAACAGAGAGCTGTGTGACTTTATTAATAATCTATTACTGTTCTGTTCCTGAGGACACACTCGGCTGTGTGTGTGTTCTATATGTGTGCATATGGCCTGATTCAGGCTTTTTCCTTTGATCTGCCACTGTGAAATCTTCTTTGATGTATATTTCAGTAAATGTTCAGTTGTGTGTGTGTAAGAATATGCATGCACCCTGGCTTATTTTAAATGCATGTGGGGGAGGGGGAGGGGGTCTTTGTTTGGCTACAAATAGTGGTGGCTGGGCTGAGGTTTAGGGCCAAAGGCTGTCCGGCTGGTGCTGACCTAGTTTGGGTTCACCTCTGAGATGTCTGTCTGTAGCGTCTCTCTCTTTCTTAGTTTCTGTGTTCTCTCTTTCACTCTGTCTTTCTCTCTCTCTTTTTCTTGCTCTCTCTTGAGCTAGTTTCTGTGTTCTCTCTCTCTCTCTCGCTGTCTGTATCTTGCTCTCGCTCTGTTTGGGTGCTTGTCAGTTCGCTTCACCCTCATAATGCTGTTCAGTCCAACTGTTTGTTTTCTCACTCTCTCTTACTTTCTGTGCATTCTCTCTCTCTGGCACTCCCTCGCGCTCTCTCGCGTGCTCTCTCTCTCTCTCTCTCTCTCTGTTTTGGTGTTTGTCAATTCACTTCACCCTCATAATGCTGTTCTCTCTGACTGTTTGCCATTTTGTTGTCTGTTTATTGTTTTGTTGTCAAACATTCTACAAATATTTACTATCTCAGATGACTGTCTGTCTGTCTAACTAATCTGTCTGTCCATCTATTCATCACCAGATCACCATCCATCTGTCTGATTATCTAGCTGTCAGTCTCTGGTTATTAAATAGGAGCCTTTGACTCATGGCTGTGTGTGTGTGTGTGTGTGTGTGTGTGTGTGTGTGTGTGTGTGTGTGTGTGTGTGTGTGTGTGTGTGTGTGTGCGCGCGCTTGCAGGCAGACGTGGAGAAGATCAGTGGGGAGGCCTACGTGGTTTTTGGGATTGTTCTGTTTTTCTGGGAGTTTGTCCCCACCACTGTCCTCGTGGTGTTCTTCAGAGTGCAGCGGCCCAATCAGAACCTGGTGAGAGTCTAATTCTGGCTGTTTCTACCATAACTGTCCATCAATAACACAGCTGGACACTTCCTAGTGCTGATCCACTCCTTTAGGCTCCACAGGGGAGCGGTAGTCCTGTCTCAAAGAATTAATGAGTCAGATATCCGTCCTGCTCGCTGCCACAGTCAGTGCAGTGGAAAACTACAGGGATACACCACTGGATATTGTCAATCACTGTGTGTGTGTACATGTATTTAACTCTTTGTGAGTGCCAAATGTCCTCATAATGATAGTAGACTTGACTTTACTTGACTTGATATTGTCAATCACTGTGTGTGTGTGTACATGTATTTAACTCTTTGTGAGTACCAAATGTCCTCATAATGATAGGAATACAAGAAAATCTGTCAAAGTGAGTCCCCATAAAGAAAAATTTGTTGTTTTCTTCACAGATTGAAGTTTTTTAGGAAAAACTAAAAGAGCAGAAAGATTGTCTTTTGTTTACTGGTGTTCAGCTTAGGGTTAGGTTCAAGTGTTTGTGTAGTTTTACTGAAATACAGTGTTACAGATGTCAATGGAATGTACTCATAAAGATGGCAATACCAATGTGTGTGTGTGTGTGTATGTGTGTGTTTATTTAGGCACCTGGTGGTATGATCACTAGTCACAGTTTCAACTCCAGGGCATATTTTTTTGACAACCCCAGGCGCTACGACAGTGACGATGACCTGTCCAGAAGCGTCAACTCCAGAGGTGAAAGAGGCAGGTTGGTGAAGGTTTTGAATAATACTTGTTTCAAATAATATCACTGGAGAATTAAAGTGAAAAGCCAGGAGAACTTGTGGTACAACAGTAATTTTAGAATGGGAAAAGGCACAACAAGGTGAAAAGCTCCCTTGTCTGTGATAACATCATCATAAAAGCTCAGACTTGGTAATTATGTCAAATATGATAAATTATGCAATTTTTCTGTAAAAAAAAAAGTTACATTTGTTAATGATCATTGTAATGCATGGCTCTTCCACCAAGAAATGTAGTTTGTCTAGAGCATTTTACCAATCATGCACTGCCAAAGGAAGACAAGAACATTGTCACCCATTTATAGTCACTTTCGAAACAAACAGTTCTAGGGACTACTTGAGAGGAACTACCCACTGTGGAGCTCCCCTGAGGACTGCACATCTTCAGAGTTTTTTCTGCTTGTTTTCTCACCACTAGTAGGAATGCTGAAGTGGCCTAAACTGACCGATGACTGGTATAGCATCTACATAGGAGAGATGGAGGCCGCTGTGATCGGAGTGCTTAAACACATCAAAAACTCAGTGTATTTCCTCCGCCACACATCAGCTCAATAAAGTTTGGACTTCACTGTATGTGCATCTGTCCATGTTTTTACCCATTTTTTAGAGCTAAGAGCTGGTGTTTACATGGCGAACACTTTAAAGATGGCAGTTACAAGCCCCTGTTCACTTTAGTCTGGACCAGTCGCCGTACACTTTAGTCTGGGCCAGTCGCCGCGCACTTTTGTCTGGGCCAGTTGCCGCGCACTTTCGTCTGGACCAGTCGCCGCGCACTTTTGTCTGGGCCAGTCGCCGCGCACTTTTGTCTGGGCCAGTCGCCGCGCACTTTTGTCTGGACCAGTCGCCGCGCACTTTTGTCTGGGCCAGTCGCCGCGCACTTTTGTGTGGGCCAGTCGCCGCGCACTTTTGTCTGGGCCAGTCGCCGCGCACTTTCGTCTGTGCCAGTAGCCGCGCACTTTCGTCTGGGACAGTTGCCGCGCACTTTTGCCGGGGCCAGTAGCC
>JBBPDA010009658.1:0-16760 GCA_037974385.1 Arnoldichthys spilopterus | reverse complement strand
TCGACTGTTTTTCTGGATTTTTGTGAGTTCCTTATTAAAACTTCTTTCATCTACCCGCACTTGAGTTCCTCATCCCTAGGAACAGTTAGTTCTTGAAGTTGATGTGCTAAAGGCAGGAGAAATGGGGAGTGTAAAGTTATCAGCCACTTTAAAAGGGACCTTATTGTAATGGCTGGATAACTGAGTCAGAGCGTCTACAAAACAGCAGGTCTTGTGGAGTTTTCCAGGTATGCAGTAGTTAGTACCTACCAAAAGTGATCCAACTGGTGAATTAGTGACATGGTCATGGGCACCCAAGGCTCGTTAATGCATGTGGGGAGTAAAGACTAGCCTGTCTGGTCCAATCCCACAAAAGAGCTACTGTGGTTGAAAAAGTGAATGCTGATTCTGATAGAAAGGGCTCAGAACACACAGTGTACCACAGTCTGAGCTGTTTCAGCAGCATGAGGGACCTACTCAATATTAGGCAGGTGGTGTTAATGTTATGGCTAATTGTGGTAACATGATGTGTCACCTACAATTTATTGTTCAGCTACATTAAAAGCACAAAAAGCAGGGGGGGACCTGCCCACTTTCTTGTCACATTGATAGAAATTACTGTACGACAACCAGCTTCAGATGCAAACGTGTCGAGTAAGTGGTTTCAGGATGTGACTAATCTGTCATTGCATTAAGACACATCATTCTTCTTGTTTTTACCCAGCAGTGGAGATGCATCTGGCGCATGATTGCCAAAACCACAAGTTTAAAGGACTTGTCATTAATAATGTTAATGAATAGATCATCAGAACATAATGATAGAGATGGTTTCTCTGCCACAAATACATGTGAGCACACACACACATACACACAAACACACAATTACAATTCATACTGGGATTAGCTTTAGTATGAACTCCATGCACCAGCATTATTATCTGTAAAACTGCTGCATCCACTGAACACAGGGGCTATACACAGCCATAACATTAACACCACATGCCTAATATTGTGCAGGTCCCCCTCATGCTGTTGAAACAGCTCTGACTGTGATGCACTGTGTGTTTTCACACCTTTCTATCAGAGTCAGCATTCAATTTTAAACCACAGTAGCTCTTCTGTAGGATCAGACCAGACAGGCTAGCAGTCACTCCCTACATGCTTTGGGTGCCCACAAACATGTCGCCCACTTACCAGTCCCTGGATAATTTTTTGTAGCTACTGCAGACAGGGAACACTCCAGAAAATCTGCTGTTTTGAATAAGGCCCTTGTCAAAGTGGCTCACATCCTTACCTCACTCACTTTTTCTATTTTCATCACAACAACTTCAGGAACTGACTGTTCACATGCTGCCTAATATATCCCACCCTCCTGACAGGTGGCATTGTAATGAAATAACTAGATAGTAAATGTTATTTACTTTACCTGTCAGTGGGGTTAATGTTATGGCTGATCGATGCACATGAGCAGTTTAAAACAAGCTCCCTGTTCAGGTCTAGTTCATGAGAAATCAGCAGAGTAGATTATTGCTATGATCAGGATAGTCAAGTTTTTTCAACGCTTTCTCTCTCTTTCTCTCTCTCTCTCTCTTACTATGAGGATTTGCCACATGCATTAAAGTATTGACTCGGTCACTCCACTTGCTATGCAGGTCCACAGTCCTTCACTTTGTAAACATCCTCCTCTGGATGCTTTCCATCGGCACACAAACACACACACACAAACACACACACACAAACACACACACAATACAACCTGCAAAGATCAACACAGAGGGTACATGATGTGAGATCGATACAACACAGCATGAGTCGACCCATTTCAATGACAAGACCAGTATAATTCAGCACTGAGCTGCAGACGACCAGAACGTTGCGGTAAGGAGAGAAGAAAGAGAATGTGCCTTGTTTGTGCAGCTACCATCTACCCCAGCTTACAGTGATAATCCCCCTCCACACACACCTGTTGTTAATTACATGCAAACAAGTAATGGCTCACACCCCACCAATTAGGCAAGGATAGTTTATTTATATAGTGCATTATACACTGATCACCCATAACATTAACACTACCTATCTAACCACACTAAGTAAAAATCACTGAATTATTTATTTATTTACTTTACTTTTTGCATTTTATATTCATTTGGGGCAATAACAATAATGTATTTTTTCTTTGAGCAAGTTTATAGTAAATAAGTAAATATAGGCCTTAATCAAACAGCCAATATTTATTTTTAATGTTCATACATAACCATCACAGAAAGGTCCTTGTCAAAGCAACTCAAATTCTTAGGCTCACCCATTTTTTCTGTTTCCAACATATCAACTTACTGTTCACTTGCTACCTAATATGTCCCATCACCCTGACAGGGACAATTGTAATGAAATAACTAGATAATCAAAGGTATAAAGTGTCAGAACACATAGTGCACCACAGTCAGAGTTGTGTCAGCAGCATAAGGGGGACCTACTTCGGGGGGGACTGTGTTAGTTTGATTTTTCATTGAATGATTTCTTTAAAGGGGATGTGCCCTTCATCATGTTTCCGCTGTTTGTTTGTCATTGTGTATTGATCTCTTACACTCATAATGGTTATGATAAATAGCCCCTCCAGCCACATTATTAGCCATAAAAGGCAGCTCAAATGGACCCCTCCTGTTCCAGAAAGACTAATGCATGTGGGTCAGAAGACTGAAATCCATAATTTTTACATTAGCAAGAGTTTTGTATTTTTTTTTATTATTTTATCCCCGCCCTGGATGTGCTTAAAAAGGGGTCGTGTCTATAATGTTATTGGAAATGATAATGCATCAACACATTGACTCGTTCATGCGTGTGCACACTCGGACCGGGGTGTGAGGGGGAGGATAAACAATAAGCCTTTTAATCTTGCAAGGTCAATGGTGGGGTCATGAGAGGGCAAGGACACTGGTTCTCAGCTTCAGAGTGCATTAAGGCAGCCGAACCACATTTAAACAAGAAAATAGGCTTCAGGAAACAAACAAACAAACAAACAACAAAAAAACACGAAGGAGCAATTTTTCTTTTGATCCAACACTCGAGGCATTCTGAGGCTCTGGATTGCTCTTGAGCTTTGGTAAATAAACAGACAGGCAGACTTTTTGATTTTATACGGTCCTTAACTGACAAAACAAGAAAAAAAATTGTTGCGTTTTTTTTTTTTTTTGGTTTTGTTGAAGCCCTTAAGCCAATAAGCTTCTTTTCGAATATTCTTGAGCAGGAAGCAGCGAGTTGTCATGCATTAGGTCAGCGTCTGATTTCCTTACACACACACGCACGCACGCACACACACACACACAGAGCCAGAGCCACCAATTACTAATGTGTGTGTTTGTGAGAGAGGGAAAGAGAGAGAGAGAGAGAGAGAAAGAGAGAGAGAGAGGAAAGGAGGGGGAGAGAAAGAGGGAGAAAGGGAGAGAGGGAGAAAGGGAGAGAGAGAGAAAGCGAGAGAGAGAGAAAGAGAGAGGGAGAGAGAAAGAGAGAGAGAAAGAGAGAGAGAGAGAGAAAGAGAGAGAGAGAGAGAGAGAAAGAGAGAGAGAGAGGAAAGAGGGGGGGGAGAGAGAGGGAGAGAGAGAGAGAGAGAGAGAGAGGGAAAGAAAGAAAGAGAGAGAGAGAAAGAAAGATAGACAGAATCTTTTAATTTAAAGGTGGAAACTGTCACCAGTTAAACAACACTACCAGAAGCATTAATTTTTTTTGTCCTCTAATGCAGAAACCTTGCTTGGTTTTGACAAGAGATTCACCAGATCTACATCCAACCTTCTCTCTTCTGTGTGAAAGATTTCCACACTACCATCTTTGCTTATCCCACTAAGAAACTGACCAAAACACACTGAGAGCAATGGGTCTTCAAATCCCTACTTCCAAAAACATACAAGCACATAAAACCTCAGCCCTAACTCAACTCAGCACAGGAACCATAGAAGAAGCATGAAACACTACAGATGCAAAGCATGACTTAAAGTTTGATCCCCCAGAAAAGCCAGAGGACAGCAAACAATGGACAAATGGGGGTCTTCTGTGCTGTTTAAGGTCTCGGTACAGCATGGTTAGTCAACTCTGTTGCTGATCAGCATCACCCTGTGTTTCTACTCCTTCAGATCCTTGTTACTGCTCCTACTTCAGTTAAAGCTCTTACTGCTGTGAGAAGAAAAGGTAAGAGAGCAAAGAAACTAACCTCTTGCCAACATCAAAATAGGACCCACTTTATGATAAAGATCCATTCTATGTGCATCAGAAGTGCACTGTAGCTCTAAATACCCTTATATCCACACTCTGCCTTGTCATATCAGAGCTTTTGCTGCAGTGGTCAAGTGCCCAGTTGGCAACAGGGAGACCATTTATTAACGTCCCAGCAGGATGGAGAGCAGAACCGTTCCTAAACCAGCACAGAAATGCTCCACACTGCAGTATTTCATGTGCAAAGAGCTTTTTGTCATTAATCTACATGCTTTAAAAGCTTATGAGGTATTTTCTAATATTCTCAGTTTAAATATTAAGATCTGCCATAAAAGGCATAGACACATCCAGGGCACAAGCAACAGGGGTAGTGGGGGATCTGAGACCCCCTGGGGTAGTGGTGGTGTAATGGTTAGGGAGTTGTCCCTGTGACCTGAAAGTTGCTTGTTCAAATTCTACACCTGTACATGTACCACTGAGGTTCCCATTAGGAAGGTACCGTCCCCAATCACTGCCCCTCAGGTACTGCCTATGTTCCACTTTATTGGAAACCCCATACCTTGTACTTCCACTCTCTGGGTGTTTTAATGGAAACCCCTACGTTGTGTTTCTAATCACTGGCCACTTTATCAGAAACACTAACACTGTGCTTCCACTTACTGGCCGCTTTATCAGAAATCCCTACCTGACAGCTCTTCTACAGATGTACAGTTCCAGGCTGTATTTCTTTCACATTTTTCACTGGGCAGACACTGCTAGGCAAAGTTGAGTTCAGTCCACCACCTAAAAATATCCAGACAACTGATGAAGGGCTGGAGGATGGATAACACACACTGTGCATGGACAGATGGGCCACAGTCTCTATCTGAACACCAGCAAGGTGGAGCCACAGGAGAGGCATTTCTGATAAAGTGGCTGGGGAGTGTAATATGGGCCTGATGATGACCTTCACTGCCTCTCTGTGTCACATCTAATGCAACATATGCCATGCATGACTACCCAGAGTTCAGCATGGCTTCCAGCATTCCACACTCACACACATGCACACACACACATACTCTGTCTGGAGTTTATTTTCTGAAAGAAAAATCGGCATTGAGGTTTTGTTTGAGAGTGTCACAACCTAAACCCTCACCCCCTCTCCTCCCATTGCTACAGCAACCAATTAAACCCACCCCATTTTTCAGAAAGGATGCTAGCTGGATCTTCTGGTTTTAAGGTGGGTAATTACAGATCCATTTGTGCCCCAAAGCTATTGTTTGATTACCTGAAAGCCGCAATCAAGCATGCGAGAAGGTACAAAAAAAAAAAAACAGCACAAATATCAGTGTGGAAGCTGTTTTGATTCTCCATTAAAAGGTTCTTCAATGAGGAGAGCTCACTCAGCGGCTGTATGAGGACTGCACTTGCTTTTTCTAAAAGCACTTCCCCTTCTAGTGGTCAGGACATGACGGCCCTGATTGCTTTTATAGCTGCCACGGATTCAAAAGACGCTTCAGTTTGCTTTGCCATCCTTTACTGTCGTAGTCAGCATGAAACAATTTGCTACAATAGTGTTTTTTACTTGTTACCTGGTGTTTTACTAGTTGCAAAAGACTAAAGATTTATTTTTTTCCACATTTTGGGTAATCCACTCTCTTTAATTACTCCATTTTGTTCCCTGGAAGTTATTCATTCCAACAGCAGCTTTCAGATCCCTTCAGATTTTAAAGCTGGTTTGAGAGTAAAACCTCTTCTGCTCTGTGGTGATAGGAGTTCTCTGAAGCAACCTTACCTTACCTTTCTAGAATACAGAGGGCAAGACGTGGGTAAGGCTCAGCCTCACGTGTAAGTATGGACTAACATTATGTTAAGGCCAATCAGTTTTTAGGTGAAGCAACGTTGAGTAATTTTCTGAAAGTGCAGAGTTAATGGCATCTGGTTCAGGGCTGTTGAGAGTATCATTTATACTGGGGACAAAGGGGATGTGTCCCCAACAGTTTTTGAAAGACTGGTAAGATTATATTATACATATAGTATATATCAACAAATGACTGCCTACCCTGTCATTGCTTACATGTACAAACCCACCCCCTCCCCCAGTTGTGGTCAACAAACATCATCGCCCACCATCTTCAACAAATATGATCAAACACCCCCACCCCTTCCTCCCCAATTTTGACCTTTTAAGGTTGACAAACATGATTGACAGAAACATCCCAACCCCCAGGTCACAGTGGACAAATATGATCACACCTCCCTCCCACTTCCAGTCAACAAATATGTCTCCCTCCCCAGTCAGAGGTGACAAATATGACCGCATCCCCATCCACTCCTCATTAAAATACACCCACCCCACCCCAACACACCCCCGCATGCCCAGTCAACAAGTACAGTTTGTTCTTCCAATCTGTTAAAAGAGAAATTTGCCTCTTAATTAAACAAAATGTAATTTCATCAATTCGTCACTGTTTTCTGTATGACTGTATCGTACACAGTTACTGTACATAACAATTTAAATTAACATTCAGTATCCACACATTTCAATATTCAGTTTAATGAATAAATTTAGTTATTAAATTAAAATTCTGTAATTCTTAAACTGTAAGAACAAGACTGCAACACACAATTGCCAAGTTACTACAGTATTTACATAATTTCTACACAGTAATATATACATAGTTACGTAAAGCTTTTTTCTGTCAAAAATGATAAGGACCAATGTACATCAATGATCAATTCTTTTCTGCAAAACAATATTTTTTAGAATAAAACTGAAATGAATTGAATGTTAATGAATTGAGTTTCCACAAGATGCCTTTACCTGTTTCAATAAGCTACAAATCAGAAATAATTTGCTTCAAATGAAAACCATTGATTTCAATGGAAAACGCTAATGTTGCTAAAAACAAACCAACCAGTAATGAAAGTCAATAGAGGTCAGTTAGCATTAAGCAAACTGCGCTAGTGTTCATTCAGTGTGATGTTTTGGGTGATACATTGTTTAACTGAAAGAGAAAAAGCTGTTGCCGACCGTAAGCAGGTGTGCCTGTGTTATTATGTGCTGTTTAGTGGAAAGGGCGTTTAAAGCTTTTTCTTTTTTAATGAAGTCAACAGGATGACCTTATCGTCCTACACGCTCTGCAGACATCAGCACCAACCACCAAGTTCAAAAGGCCAAAATATACACTGTTAACCCTGCCAAAACTAAAGAGCTATTGTCTTCGTCCCAGTACAAGTAAAAGCTGTAGAATTGCAGCGAAGGTGCCCAAGCACCTCTCCTGAACTAAACTGAAGTGTGTTCAGCTTCATTCTTCTCTTTCTGGATGCTTTTGGGTGTAAAATAAAATGCTGAAGTGCCACAGAGAGAGGAGCTGAAGCAGCCCACTAGAAATAAATTAAAACTCCCAAAAAGAAAAACTAACAAAGACATTAAATGACGAAAATGGAGCTGTAAATACTTAGTTTTATCTTTTGACAGATTGCAGCAACCCATTAGAATGTCACTGAAGTACATGGAACTTAAAACACAGTACATCAATTTCACAAAATGACTGTTCACATGCTGTCTAATATATCATACCCCCAATAGTTGCCATTGTAAGGAAATAACTAGACAGTGAATGTTATTCACTTTACCTGTCAATAGTGTTAATGTTATGGCTGATCAGTGTAAATGCACTTAGAAGTTTTGAAGAAGGCAATGTTTTTTCATGATCAATTAATTATTGTGTTGAAGTGCCCTTTAGAATAATATTACCTCATAAGAACTCATTAATCGGACAACAGTGACATGGGACTTGTTGGAAAATCCCAAAACAAAACATAAATCATCTCTTTCTCTGCAAAAGGCCGACATGGATTGTGCAATGCTCCAAGAAACACCAGCAGAAAAAAAAATATCTGAAAAATAGCCACGGAGGTGTAATCATTATGATAGATAATGCGTCCTCCATCTCCGCACGGCTCGAGAGGCCTGAAATGATGGATAGTCCTGCTCATAGTCCACACATCTGCTGAGTTTCAGAGAATTTAGCAACCTTCCTTCATTCCAGCGTCTGTCATTGCATAACTTATTTTGCCTGTTGCAAATGGGAACATGAAGAGCTTTCCACCGTCAATATATATATATATATATATAGAGAGAGAGAGAGAGAGAGAGAGAGAGAGAGAGAGAGAATGTGGTGCACTGCTTTCTTTCTTTCAGAGCCAGCATTTACGTTTTGTGCTACGGCAGCTCTTCTTTGTGATTGGACCTTCACTTCCAATGCACATTAGTGAGCCTTGGGTCATGACCCTCCTGCTTTACTAGTTCTCCTTTAATGGAGCACTTTTGGTAGAAAAGTAGTCCAGTGTTCTGACCCAATCATCTAGCCATCACATTTTGCCCCTTAGATCCTTACGCTCGCCCATTTTTCCGGTTTTCAACACACTAAGTTCAAGAATTGACTAGTCATTTATTGCCTATTATATCTCACCCTTGACAGGAGTCACTGTTACCAGATCATCAATGTTACTCATTTCACATTCGTTCTAATGTTATGCTGATTGGTGTAAATATGTAAAAACCTAATGAAGATCTGTAGTACAAACAAATGAGTTAGAAATGGACAGTTCATACGTTTTTACAAAGAAAAGGCACCAGAAAGGGTTCTTTTGAAGTGATGTGACATAGGTACCATTTTTGGTTCTCTAAACATTTTTTTAGAATCGCAACTGACAGGTTCTTTAGGGATACCAAAAAAAGTTTTGTGGTATCACGCCTGGGACTTTTATTTTATAATAGCATACAAAGGAAACCTTCATAAAAGTTAAAAGCTAAAAGCCTGGCTGTGTGACATCTACATAAGCCTTTCATTACAACTGACATAAACTCTCATTTAAAGGGCTTATTCCAACATTGTCATAATACTCGCTGAGGTGAAAGGAAGTCTCAGTGGACAAAAGCAGCCTGAGGCTCGTTTTAGAAAAAAACATCTTCCTTCAATTCACAGTTAGAGGACAAACGTTCAGCAGAATATGACAAAGTGAGCAGAACTTAAAAAATAAGATGTTTTCTTTCCTTGTAGAATTAAGTTCATCACACTGAAAGGTTCACAGCATGATCTGCATTCACTAACAGTATAAAAGATAGAACACTACTGGATGTGAGCAAGTGCGGAAACCCATCTGTAATCCATTAATGATCTATTTTTGTGCAGGAGGCTGTTAGATTTTGCTGGTTCTGTTTGGCTTTTCTATCCCCCAGCAGCAAAGCAGCCTGGAGAGAACGAGTGTGCAGCAGTAATCTTCCCAAGGTCGCATTAGACTACAGTGAAAGTGGGTTGATGACTCGTCTGGGAATGCAACCCATCAGAAATATGGGCCTCTTACTTTCCATGCAGCCTACAAACTACAAGCTCGGCCCAATGTGGCCTACAGATACATACAACAGTGACGGAGCTGTCCAGCAGAGAGGTGCTGACCTGAACGCGGTCTGCCCAAATATAGCAAAACTGCCGAACTCAGAGTGTTGAGGCCATTAAACAGCTGAAAACAGAGTTTTCAGAGTTTTCAGCAAAGCAACATCATTTTACCCCTTAAACAGCAGTTGTTTTCCAATCTAACACCAAACACTCTGTGTTTTTTTTTATCCACCATGTTGTTTTTATAATTAAAACTCATAAAACTAATCTACTCAGTATTCTCTGTGAATTATTCAGTGTCTGCTATGAAACTAGTGTGTAAGTTCTGTAGTAATGAGCATGAGGAACTGAAGTGTGGACCCACATACAGAACCATCATTATCTCTAGCACTACAGCAGACTCCGCTGAGCAGCCTGTAGGAAAAAGAGGAATTTAGGCTTGTGGTGGGGAAACGCGGAAGCTAAAAATCTCCCTCTAGTGGCCTGGACCGGCGGGTGCCTGCTGTGGCTAAGGTCACGTTCTACTATGCAGCCTCTGTGTCTGCATGGTACTTCCTGAGGGAACCTGAATGAGCCACAAAGCTCCAGTGTTGAGCCGAGACTTGGTAATGATTCATTTGGCTTTAAGAGAAATCCTCAGGAATGAATGAGTGCAGCTCACTTTTCTCTCAGGTTGGCATTCCTTGCATGAAGCAGAGCCAATCTAGAAGCATCTGGTTGAATTAGCACCCTTCCCTTTAGAGTGGTGTGCTCAGGAATGGTGAGAAAACATATGAAAGAGCTGCAGTTGTTGCTAATGCTGATAGTGGTCGTGGTGATGGTGATATGTGCATTTTGACATTAGCAATAACAATAGGCTATTACTGCTTTTACTGCTCTACTAAAGATGAGGGTACAATAGCATCCAGTATTTCCATTCAGACGAGACATTAAAATTCAACCAAAGGAGCTTCTACAAAGCGCTAGAGAAACTTCCCAAGACACTTTATCTGCCGTAAATAGTGGCGCAAAAAGGCATCAGCATGCTTAGGGGCATGCTTGTGTTCTGCATAAATATAAATATAAAGACGGGTTGTAAATATGAGCAATCTGCAGAAAGAGATGACGCTCTTCTTTCTCTAACCACAGAAAGCAACAACAAAATAACGAAAAACAAACCAACCAAAAAAAATTCCTTCTGGAGCTCCTGCAGTGAATACAAAGCAGCTTCCATAAAGACTCCTCTCTCTATCACTCTCACTCTCCCTCTCTCTCGCTCTGTGGATGGGAGGGAAAAGGGAAAAAAAAGAAACGCCGCATCTCTCCTGAGACCCAATTCATTTCCAAACTCCACCCTAAGGTGTTTCATTGATTGGCTGTGGAGAATAAAGAGCTGCGCTGCGTCCTGATCAGTCCTCCACTAGCTTCCACTGTTGTGCAATTCAGCCCTGCTTATTTATACACAAACAAACAAAAGATCTAAAAGATCACACTGTTTTATATTTCTTCTTCCGTGCAAGGGCTTAAGAGCATGTCAAGTTAAAGTAAAGGATGCAATGTCGTAAACAAGTCTGGTCGTTTTTTTTTTTTGTACAACAAGCCAAGTGTGTATCCTACAATATTACATTATATTATATTATATTATATTACATGATGGTCAAAATTGATGTACACTATTAATACATGTGTAAAAACAGGGTTCTTTAAAGCAATGCCATAGAAGAACTACTTCTGGTTCCTTGAAGAACTCAACAGATAGTTCTTTTAAAAACCATTTTTTATCATAGACAAAGTGACTTTGAAACTACACCCTAAGGAGGTTCTGGGTTTTGAAACTACACCCTAGGGGCAATGGTTCTATAAAGAACCATGAACAATCAAAGAACCAAATGAATGGTTAATTACCTGGTTTAATTGCTATATGATAGAAAAGCTGTATCGTGATGGGATCTGATATAGTTACAGAACCTTTTTTGGTACTAAAAACTATTTTTGCTAAAAGCCAATTACTAGGAAATTGGAAACATTTAAATGCATAAATGGTCCTTTTGATGTTTATGTTTACAATTCCTTAAAGAACCTTTAAAATGGTTCTATGCAGCAATAAAAAAAAGGTTTCTATTATTATTATTGATATTATTATAAGAATCTTAGTTTGGTACTATATAAAACCTTTTTTGGTAAACAGTGTGGGTAGTTTCCAAGAACAGTGTATAATCTTTTATGTCTTTTGCAAAGGAGGAGAACCTCTGGGTTTATCCTGCAATTCTCACGGCCGAGAAAAGAACCACCCCACAAAAAACAAAATGTGAAAGTGGGCGACCCTGAGCTTGATGGTAAAAGCGCACGGGGCACTTTTGACGGACACATACTTACATGGTGGTGATGTTCTCGAACAGGTCCGGTATGCTGCTGTGCGTGCCGTTTCCCTCGCTGCCGGTTTCGTGCAGCGCGAGCAGAGGGAAGAAGGTGCCCTGGTAAGACTTATTGCAGAAAATCTCCGCGCTGGAGCAGCTGCAGGTGGGCGGGCAGTCCAGGATAGAGCCGAGAGAGCGGCGCAGGACGGCGAGAAGCAGCAGGATCCTCCACCAGCACATCACGTATGAAGCCAGAAACCCATCCATGAGTGCCGGACGCGCGCTGAGTGAGATCCGAGAGAAACGTGGGGATGAAAGAGCGCAGCAAGACAGAAGACCCTTTTATCCAAGAAAAAGGGGGCAAAGGGGAGGGGGCGTACAGGTGCCGCAGAGTAAAAACCAGCGACGTCCCGTTACTTCGGCTGGGAAAAGAGAGGGAAGGACGGCGAGAAAAAGAGAAGAGAAGAAATGGATAAAAGGAACGACTACTCCGTTAGCGCGGAATGGGCCAAGACGGCGGCATCCTGCGCGTCCTCCGCTGCAGACTGGCACAGGCTTTAAACACGGGCAGCGGAGTTGTTCGACCACTGCTCCCACAGAGTTCGAGAGGGGAGACTGAGCGTAGGAGAGAGAGAGAGAGAGAGAGAGAGAGAGAGAGAGAGAGAGAGAGAGAGAGTGAGTGTGTGAAAGAGAGAGAGAGACTAAGTAAGAGTGTATGGGGAGAGAGACAGAGAGAAAGCGATGGGAGGGAGGAAGTGAGAGGGAGAGAGTGGGTGAGTAAGAGGGAGAGAGAGAGGGAGAGAGTGGGTGAGCAAGAGGGAAAGGGAGGAGGAACACAGAGAGAGAGAGAGAGGAGGAGGAAGGGAGTCGGAGTAGGGAGAGAGAGAGTATGTATGCGTGCGTGAGTGAGAGAAAGAGAGAAATAGAGAGCGAGAGAGAGCGAGTGATACAGAGGGGGGTTCATGCTCTGAACATCAAGTCCCACCTACTGGGCAGATTTAAAACTGACACCTGCACAAGAATAGAGATCAGAACAGATCACTGCTGCCTTTTAGGCCACTGTAACGGCCACAGAATGTAAAAAAATTATAATAAAAATTGAATAATAAAAAATAAATAAATCAAGGCCCATTTCCAACGCCTCAGAGATATGACCAACTGTTAAAAGACAGTGTTGATTATCATGGTATCACGTTGCTCAGCTGGTTGCACTGCTACTGATCCAAAGGCTGGTGCTGAGCGATATGCACAGTAGTACACAGTATATGCAGGGTGCGAAATACCTTGATTGACACTTGATCCGCTTTGAAACCCATAAAAAGCAGTCACACATAAAAAGGGGTCACTGAAAAAATCTTTTAAAACATAGTCTGTCACAAGCAGTTGTCATCATAATGTTTTTTAAAAGCTCACTCCATCTATATGAACGTGGAGCAACGGGAACGCATGAAAAGTCAGGAGAATGGGCATAGGCCAACTGTGAGTGCTATTGAAATTAGTTTTAAAAATTTTCAAAAAAATTTGCCTGACGAAAGCCAATCAAAAGTCATAGGGTGACACATAAATGTGTGTGTGTCGGTCTTGAGAGGTGCAGCATTTGCTGCTCCAGGCAGGGAAAACATAAGCTGCATCCCAAACTGCACACTGTACATGCTGCAATACTGAACACTTCTCTAATGCTCTAAAGCCTGCATGTGTGGCAGTGTGCAGTTTGGGATGCAGGCGTTTATTCATCACCCCAAGCTTCAAACATGTGCCTACTCAACGTTTTTGATCAATTAGTCTTTAGAGCCAGGTTTTAGTATGGCAGGTTTAGGGTCTGTTTAAGCAATGACTGACTTTACCAACTGAAAGTCTCTTCGAGGGAAGAATAATTCAGCACAAGTTGCTGTCCTTCCTAAAGTGTCACTCTAGGCAATTGGACAGTTTGTAAATAAGGATGCGCTTCCTCTGCTTTCCACCTTTCATAACACAGGGTCAACCAAAGAAGTGTTGCCACCAAGTATATATGCACGCTGAGTATTCAATATAAACCACTCCCTATTCATAAAGCATAGTGCATACAGATCAAACACATGGATAATGTCAGAAACAGTTGTACAGTACCACAGATAGGGTAAAGAGTACTGTGACAAACACAGCGGAGGAGAGTTTATCTGCAGAAAGCATTGTATTATAAAGTGAGCCTGACAAAACACAGTTTAAACCAGGTCCTGCTGAAATACTGACTCAGCCACCCTGTCCATGGGCATATAGTGCAGAGTACAATGCCACACTCTCAAAAACATGACATTCTGTAAAACATGAAAAATTTACTATTCATAAAATCAGTGGATAATTCCTTAATGGAAAATCCTGTACTTTGTAGAGGATCATTCCATCACTTTCTAAAAAGCAACCCAGTCATTTAAAATGCAAATTGAATTTCAGTTGAATCATGCAATGTGATAAACACCAAAAACATTACTTTTTCTATTCTGCCTGGTAGAAAACAAGGAAACATTTTAAATGAATTGAGGTGTCTAAAGACTATGAGATTTGAGCCTTTAATCTTAGAAGATTAGTACATTTTTAGGTTAAACAGAAAAACATGTTTTTACAGTGTACAGTATGGGACTACATATCTCCAAGCTTTGCAGTGTTTTATTATTTTTTTCCTGATTTTATGTTCAATTGTAACCAAAACATTTGACGTCATAAGACTGCAATGTAGAATGACACTTACACATCCCATTACTCAGCATGGAGACAGCATTCTCCTGAAAGTGTGTTGAGCTGTCCCATGCTGTGTGAAGGTGTACACAAACTGTGAGGCCTTATCAGTCTATAAGCTCATTGTGAGGCCACATTGTGCAACATGGGTCTAACAAACTTTGGTAAGATATCAAGTGTGACATGTAGACTATAGCGTCATACGCCTATTTAATCATAGCTACAACAAAACATACATTTTCAAAAAGTTCACACAATGCTAAACAATAAGGCAATGTGTTCCTGTTGGTTGGTTTGTAGATGTAGGTTGTGGCACCAGTGAGATGATCATCCCAAACTCTTGACACTATCAGAGTCTTGTGTCTGGCTATTTTTGTTTGCAAGACCATGACAACAACCATCTTTGAATGTCTCTGGCAGTGCGATATAGGACATTTTTGTTTGTGACAACCCAAAATTGCACAGGATATATGCACTATTAGAATATAAGACACCCAATTATGTTGGTTGGGCATATTGCCAGACCAAACAATGAGCTTATCTATCTATCTATATCTATCTATGTACTGATGAGCCATAGCATTAACAAATATACAATGCAAAAAATAATTAAATAAATAAATAACTATAGCAAATATATGCAAATAATTATCACAACAATAATATTAATGGTAGCACAGCAACCCCCTAGGAACCACCAGAAATGCCATAGCAACTGGGAACTGCTGAAGCTTTGCAATTACTCTCTATTTTTTGGGAATTGCTTTAATCCAGCAATTATAATAATAACTGTAATAAATGATGTAATTACATATCACAGGCAATGGGAGCTTGCTTAATAAAAGTGAATCCACACACACACACACACACACACACACACACATAAAACTGATCATGTGAACTTTCTGTTCTATCATTTTCCTGCACAAATAGGTTTTGCCTGTCAGAGCAGTCATCTCTGTCACAGGTCAGCTCCCTTAACCCTTTGCTTCTGTCTGACCATCATGTTCTCATGTTGCTGAAAGTTGAGCCCAGGGCATTCACTGCCCCCTGAACTCCAGACTGGATTAATGGCCCAGCGCATTGCACTATCATGACCTTATACAATTAAAACGTATCACTGCTAACTCCACCATCTGTGCCTGAACTACTGTTGCTTCAAGTTTTTCGATGGTAAAAAGAAATTTGAATTTTATCTGGAATGATACACACATCAAATGGCACGTTCCCAACATAGTGCCCAGGACAGATCCCAATCCTACTAATTCCAATTCCACAGATGATCTGACAGTTACTTTTCACTTAAAAACAAAAAACAAAGTGTTATTCTTCACATCTTAAAATTTCTTTTAGTTTTCTAAAAAAAAGTTTCTTATTTAAATTTAAGACATTAATATATGTAGCTAATTTGTTTAAAAAAAGAGAACTGTAGACAATTTAAAAAAAATCTTTTTTATTTTGCTTGTTAAGACAAAAAGTCTAAATATTAAACAATGACATGATTTGTTATTATATATCACCCCTTCTCTGTCAGCCCTGCTCGCAGATAGGCTCGCTACTCTAAATAACCATAATAAAAATCCTTTGATAAAGAACTTAGCTAATTTCATACATCTATTCAAACTCCCACCATATTCTCTTATGTAACAGAAATCAATGTAAAGGCATAATCAAGATGAAGATGAAGGCAGGGAATGTAAATCAATGGCTCGTTTACATGGGAGCTTGGCAGACTATCAGGTGGAGAACACAGTGAGGAAGGTGAGAAGCATACTAGATTCTTAACATCTGAGTGTCCAGCACCTGCTTTACAGAAGCCAATTGGTATTTTCTTATTTATTTTATTTATTAATTTATTACATGTATTTATTATTTTTATGTATATTATAAACATTCTCTTTATCCCTTAGAATTAAATAGGCATTTCTGATGGTGTGTCCTGCTTTGCACGTTCATTCAAAATACAGACCACTGCTGTGACATTTCATCATAATTGGCCAAGGCAAAATTCCTGTAGGGTAATTAGGTGTGTGTGTATATATATATATACAGGTCATTCTAAAAAAATAAGCATATTGTGATAAAGTTCATTATTTTCTGTAATGTACTGATAAACATTAGACTTTCATATATTTTAGATCCATTA
>JBBPDA010009628.1:0-16762 GCA_037974385.1 Arnoldichthys spilopterus | reverse complement strand
TAATTAAGGAAAGTAAGTAATTAAGGAAAGTTTTTTTTGCCTTAACTTTTTTTCAGCTGTTACAAATTGATTATTATAACCTAATAAAGTTCTATGGCACATTCAAGATTGAGCAGGAGGTTCTTGGAGTGTTTGAGTATGGAGAGCGTGGATCTCTAAGGGTATGTATGATGTCAATCTTCACAGCTGATTATAGTTTTAATTTTACTTAGGTACTTGTAAAACATTGGATGTTCATTTTTTCAGCATGTACTCAATGACAGGATTTCATACCCAGAGGAAACCTTCATGGACTGGGAGTACAAAATCTCTGTCATGTATGACATTGCAAAGGTATGTGCAGTAGAACTTTGTGGGTGTGTTACTATAAATAAAGTGGAGCTTTTGGTACTGGATAATAAAATATTTTTTTCTTCTTCCACTGAAGGGCATGTCCTACCTGCACTTAAGCAACATTGAAGTCCACGGCCACTTAAAGTCTACAAATTGCGTCATTGATAATCGTATGGTGGTGAAAATCACTGGCTTTGGCTTTAATACTTTCCTCAGACCAGACAGAGGTGAAAGGCTCCTCCACTACTGCTGTACAACTTATCTAAGTCTAATTTATTTAAACTAAAAAACACTTATGCATATTATCTTTTTAGCATTTTGGTAACCAAGGGTAGATAAAGTAGGTAAATAAAACACAGAACAGTTTATTTTGGATTATGAGCTATAACTACATCACATGATCTCTGGGCAGCCAACAGGAGATACACAAAAACAACATAAGGCTAAATTTATAGTTACATAGTTAAATGTTTTGGTCATTAATATTTATGGAAACAATTTTGGACAGTATTGACTTCTAGAAGTTGTTAGCAACATTAGCCTCATAGCACAAGTGCTAAAGTAAAGATACATTTCTTTACTCCAAGCAAGACTTTGATTGATTGACTGTGTAAATTAGGATTTTAAATTCTCATTTATGTACATGAAATAATACTAACTTACATGATTTTTATATTGACAAAGACCATACATATGTTATCTGTGACAGTATGGCTTAGCATATCAGGATCCATATAAACAAATTTATTTGAGATGTCTTATCAACTAGATGGTTAGAGACAATGGCAAGTTTCTGAGTTACAAGCTTCAAATAAATGTAGACTAGATTAGCATCATAGCTCTATTGCTACAAGGTAAACTTCAGTTACTAAACCTATCTTGGCTGATTAACTACATTTGCGATATGGTGAGAATGTGTAAATTTATTATTTTGCCCCATCTGTGTCACAGATTTGTGGACTGCCCCAGAACTGTTAAGGAAGGAGGGTATTTCTCAGAAAGGCGATGTCTATAGTTTTGCCATAATTGCTCAGGAAATCATGTTGAGAAAGTGTACGTTCTACACCAGGGACTGTTCTGACATTGCTGGTAAGATCATATGCTTTACAACGCTTCAAAAAAGTTAATCATATAGAAATTTTTGATTTTGTCAACATATTTGCACAAGCAAAACATTTCACCCTCTTGAATACAATATCTACAGAAAAAAGATGATAAATGTGAACAAAACTACAAGAAGCCTTTTCAATTATTTATTGAACTAAAATATCAATAGATGTAATATTTTTCTGTGAAGAAAGTAAATACATCATTCACTTTGATGGCCAGTCCCAGGAAGTTGGCACCTGATCTGGAATACGAGATTCTAACTTTATTGGCTTGAAGGTGTGATACATATGAGTGTACTTAATTTTTCTATGTCATTTTCTCACCTGCACTGCACCAAAGAGCATGAAATGTTTCAAATATGTTGAAAAAAAATCAGCTATTTCCAAAGGAGTACTTAGTTTGCACATGACTGTATATACCTATATAGTGCCCCCTGCTGGTGCACTAGAAGTAAAACTTACTGTCCAAATACAAATTTTATTAGTTGATTTCCAGATTCTGTATTTGTACAAAATATTTAACATTCCTTATTAAAACTTAAACAGAAAAGTTGGACTGTGTTCAGTATCCCAGAATGATGTCTTACTTCAGACCTGATCTAAACTTTGAGACTGCTAGTGAGAAAGAACTAGAGGTACTATCTGTCAATAATACATTTTTAATACATGTAGTTGTATGGAAAGAGAATGTGGCTTCTGTTGTTAGCTTATGGTCTCTTCTGCCTGTAATCAATGGTCCCAGGTGTACATGCTAATCAGAAACTGCTGGGATGAAGATCCCGAGAGAAGACCGGATTTCAAAAAAATTGAGAGCACTTTGGGAAAAATTGTCAGGTGACTTTTGAAACCAACAATTTCCTTTTTTTTTAGAAACTGGCAGGGTAGCCAACACACACAGAAAAGTGAAAGGAATGTTACTTTATTAAAAAATAACTTGTAGAAGAAGTAGAAAATAAAAGTAAAAGTAAAAAACACCAAAATAAAAGTTCTTAAATTTTTAGTTTAAAACAAAATAATCAAGTTAAAGCTTAGATGAGTGAGCTTCAGTAAAGCTGTCCAGGACCTGAATTAACAGGACAGACTGAATTCCACCAAACAAACAAACAAACAAACTGTATGAGCATCAGTGCTAATAAGGACAATATATTATTTGCTTCTCTTTTTGTAATAAACTTCAGGCAACTGAAAAACCAAGGGAATAAAAAGCACATTGCTTTCCACAGAGATACCTTGCATAAATACACTATAGAACTGTAGCTGAGTAAATGAAACATAATGTAAAGCAAATGTTATGACCCAGCACTGATTTTAACACTGACTGTTATCTTGTTTTCTTTATCTTTACTGAAAGTCTGCACAACCAGGCCAATGAGAGCTACATGGGAAATTTGATTCGGCGGCTGCAGATGTACTCCCGTAATCTGGAGCACCTGGTGGAAGAACGCACCGCCCTGTACAAGGCAGAAAGAGACAGAGCAGATAATCTCAACTTCATGCTTCTTCCTGGGTTTGTACCAACACTAGGGAGTGTTACAGAACTATTCATCTTTAGAGTGTGTGTGTGTGTGTTTGTGTGTGTGTTTAACAGCACTCATAATTAGAAATCAAATGAACTAAAACTAAGCTCAAAGGAACATACCTGTTAATTAAATTTTTATGGGGTGTCCCTGAAACAGGGGGTCTCTTACACACAAAACAAAAAAAAGCTTTTTTGCTGAGCAGTGTTTTATCTAAATATATATTTGTGTACCAGAAACAGCTGTAATTTAACCCATACAGGCAGATAATGGTGTCATGCTTTTTCAGACAGATATGTAAATTACATCTGTTTAGATTGCCTGTCTTGTTTTGTGCCTCATTCAGTAAGCAGTCCAGCTGAAACAGTCTATATAACTTTGATATGAATGGAAGGTGCTAGACCTCTGGGCTGAATAGTAGGATTTATTTTAATGACCTCACAAAAACAATGAATATGAATATAAAATGTGCTTTTTTTTGTAGCTTTGTATTTCCAGGCTGTATGGACTGGGGAATGAACAGTACATTTTGAAACAATACTACCACAGACATTATAGAGGACAAGGGCACAGTTCATTGGTTGAAAAATTAATGCTCAATTTCACTTCTGTTTATAAAAAAAAGTCCACCCTTCAATTAAAAAAAACAAAAGATGGAAAACACACCTTTCCATGAATATATGCTTATGCACAGTAGCCAAAACAAATAAAATTAGTCTTTGTGTATTATCTGAGCCAAATGCTACAAACTACATGATTTAAATATCACTGGGGGATTTCAAATGTACAGTACTGTAAAACGGTAAACATACTGCAAAAACACAGGCAAACATTAGAATAAATGCCATTGCATGGATGTGTGCAAAGCAGCACCTAAATTAATGTAAAGATGGCTTGATTGAACCTACACCACCAATATGATGGAAACTACAAGTAATACTGGGCTTCCAAAAGGAGAGCCATGGGAATGCTTAAGCCAACACACTGATGCATACAACCTATATCACTGTTTACTGTAATCATGTTATATGTATGTATTCTGATATTTGCAGGTTAAAAAGAACCTTACTGCTCATTTAAACAGCTTTTATTTTAATTTTCTCAGGGGGCCTAAGACTTTCACACAGTACTGTATGACTGGCATCAGTTTTGTTTGTTTAGAGCTTTTTACAACTGACATTGTCACATTGTTACAGAATCTGGGTCTGAGCCACTAATGAGCAAGCCAACAGCAACAGAGGCGAGGAGAAGTTGGCCAAAATGGCCATAAGATGACTTTCTCATAAGGACTTTTTGTGATATGGGCCCTTTAAGAAACACCTAATGTCCTAATCCCAAAATGTGTGTGTAACTCTCAGGCCTGTCGTGCGCTCTCTGAAGGAAACAGGCAGTGTGCAGCCTGAGCTGTTTGATGAGGTCACCATCTACTTCAGTGATATTGTGGGCTTCACCACCCTATGCCACTACAGCACACCTATGGAAGTGGTGGACATGCTCAATGACATTTACAAACACTTTGACAGTATCCTTGACCACCATGATGTTTACAAGGTATATAAGACATCAGCAGAGGAATATACTTTGAATATCATTTTCAGGGAGTAGAAAAATCTACCCATTTAAAAGTGATTCAGTTTACATTAAAGAGATGTTAGAATCAACTGTAATGGCTTATAATAATTTTCAATGAATTATACCTTTTTGTTAAGTTTCCCACAATTCCCACATTTGTATACTGTGTTTTGATTTTTGTACCAAAATAATCATTGCAATCATCTTTTCTTTAAACCTGTGTATTTTAGGTGGAGACAATCGGTGATGCCTACATGGTGGCATCAGGCTTGCCAAGACGGAATGGGAACAGACATGCCATGGTCATTTCCCACATGGCGCTAGACATCCTGTCCTTTGTGGGCACATTTGAGCTGCGCCACCTGCCTGGCCTGCCTGTGTGGATCCGTATAGGGGTGCATTCAGGTACCATTCAGACGAACATTTTAAGGCCTGACTTTTTGAGCTCATAGAAGGCCAATTACATAAAGTATTTTATATTATATCAGTAACATTTTACTCAGGAGTTCTAACGGATATTGCAACTAAGTGAAAAAAGGATTATTGCTTTACAAAGGTTCAGTAGTTGCATACTGTAGCTACTATACCATCAATAGTTTAGTTTGCTGTTAGAATAGTAGGTCACCTTTTTTTCTGTCAGTGATCTGACTGGTTTAATTCAAATTGCTGCATGATACTAGTTTCATACTAAATACAAGACTATATTCTACCATAGGCATTCAGTATACAGTTCACAGCCTATAACATCTTCTTTGTGTGTGTAAAAGGCCCCTGTGCTGCTGGTGTGGTGGGGCTCAAGATGCCCAGGTACTGCCTGTTTGGAGACACAGTGAACACAGCCTCTCGCATGGAGTCGACAGGATTACGTTAGTAGCCCACCTTAACTAATAACAATTACATACTGTCTGTATTGTTCTGGTTTTCCTTAAACAGACAGGGAAGCTTGTTTTCCATGTAGGAATGACTAAAGTACTCATTTTTTAGCTGTTAACAACAGCTTGTCAGAAATTACTTATATGACTTTTCTGCCCTTCTTTGTCCTTACCTTGGCCCAGCCCTGCGAATCCATGTAAGTCAGTCAACTATCAACATTCTGAAGTGTACCAACTGCAAGTTTGAGTATGAGAAGAGAGGAGAGACATATTTAAAGGTGTGGATTTTTGATTAAAAATACATAGATCACAAAAATAAATACGAAGAAAGAAAAACTTTATTCAGCACCATTAAGTTACTGTAGCATTACCTGGAATTCCTCTTTAGGGTAAAGGCAAAGAAATGACATACTGGTTAACAGGAGTCACAGGACATAACTACAACCTCCCTACTCCTCCAACAGCGTGAGTCAACAAACTTTACATTCAGTCAAATTCACACCTATTAGATATGTGTATACAGGATTTATCTGTTCTATAGTCAAAGGCGTTTGGGTTGAACATTGTAGGGGTGAAACATGAGCTTCTACCAGGGTTCATCAGCCTGCAGCTGATGAAAGAAATGGCCTTATATGTGTATACGTAATATAGTGATCTTGTGCACTGGATTATTTACTGACCATTGCCCATCTGTTACCATACAATTTATGAGCTCCCTTTTAAACTGTCCATTGAAAAGGGATGACCTTTTGACCAGAAATGATTTGAATGGTGGATCATTCTAAGCCTAGCAATGACACTAATATGACTGTCGTTATTATCTACGATGTATCAGTCACACAGTAACAGATGGACTACAGCAAGGATGTCCAGTCTTATCCATGAAGGTCCAGTGTTTGTTTTTGCTTTAAGTAACACCTTGCAGTTACACCAGCCCCCTGTGAATAGGATGTGAAACCCCTGGACACATCTGTAACTGTAAAACTACACAGTACATCTATGTGGTAGATGTGTCTAATAAAATGGCCAGTATGTGTAGATATAAGGTAGGTGTGTCCAATAAACAGGCAACTTAGTGTAGTTTGTTATGCAGCCCCACATCAAGCACACATTTCAATCACTGGAGCTGCAGTAAGTGTGCTTCTTTCTGCCAGTCTGTTCACTGCACTCTCAAAACTGTAAATGTTCATAATGTTCTTGAACTATAGTGAAGCCTGTTTATCTTATCTACTGTTTTCACTCCTTCACAATGGTAGAGAAAACTTCCAGCTTTTGCAGCATGACCTGGCCCAAATGATAAAGATGTGTCTGGAGAAGCGTTCTCCAAGCCTGGAGAAGAGGAAGACACTTTCAGCTCGGCAGCGAAGGCTTAGAGGGAGCTCCATGCTGGGAGACTCAGAGCAGCCAGAGTACCTGCATCTGGCTACTGTAGACAACCTGAGCACTTACCTGTAACACTGCGTATCAGTTAGCTCTCATCCTCAAATGCCCGTGTTTACCAGTTCAGTTTACTACAGAATTCTGTACATACTGTATAATTAAAATGAGCTTGTTTTCACCGAGCCTAAATACTTTTTCTTTAGTTAGCGAACAGTGTGTTAATGTTTTTCTATGATTTTTTTATAGTGCACATTTAACTATGAAGAGATTTTATTACATAGTATTATATAGTATGTTGTCTAGTATACTAGTTAATATAGTGTTCTCATACTTTCTCTCATTAAGAAAGACACATTAAAACAAGATTTTTTTTTTGCAAAAAGGAATTTTTTTTTTATTTGTATATTGTATCACACATTGATGCATGGATTGTCCACCCTAACATGCAATTGTTTTGTATGCTTAACAAAATATTTCAGAAAAATGTACGGATCCAAATTTCTTTGGCTTATATACATCATTTATGAATGATTTATTCAAGTGTCAAGATTAAAAATGTGACTGTTTGAAGATAACTAGTCAGTTTTTGATACATATACCTAATGTTACATTGCTCAGACATGATGCAAATCTATGAACTATTAAAATTGACAACTGGTAAGCTAGCTCAAATTTTCCAGAAATGCCATTCTCCTAAAGAAAAGGAAATAAAGTAAAACAGTTTATTCTGTACAAAACAATCAATAAATAAACAAGGCAAAATAATACAAGGAAATGAAAGCTAATGTAACTTCTATACAGAGGGCAAACCCCATTTAAACCCCATCACCTCCAAACACCTGTTAGCATAAAGCTTCTTTTTTTTTTTTGAAGGTTTAGGAGTGATTCAGTGACCTTATAAAACACATTCAAAATTATACAAAAAGAAAGTCTTAAAAAAAAATACAGTAGAGGTCTTTTAGTCCACCTAACATGCAATTTAAACTCATTTAAAAAAATTTCAATATAAAACTTCTGTCTTCCCACACAGGAGTGCTTAGTAAAAGAATCCTTTACTCTCATAACGCTGAAAATGAGAAAAATAAGTGAACCACAAGTCTGATATGCTTACACCATGTCTTTCTGTTTTCATAAATAAAGGCTATGACAAAGAAGATACATTATAAAAAAAAACATGTTTAAAACTTAGCTTAGATGGACAAAAAAAGTGCTGAATATCTAAGAAGACCACAGTGTATTGAGTTAAGAAAGAAAAAGCTTCATGTCTAAGCTTTGCCCTACAAAGTTTAACTGAACATTACATTGCTCCCATTCCAGTACTTCAATATGCTCTACTTAGAACATGCTGGCTTATCAGTCGACACACACCTAATAGGAATTGACTGACCCACAAATGCACTGGCCTAACAGTATGATCACAAATGCCCCTTGGCTAGACATTGAGGATGGGAATTAAGAGGGTATACCACTGACATTCCGTGTGACTGGAGATGACCGTTTAAAAGTACAGTTCATGGTGAAACAAATTAGACCATTTACATAATTTTTATCTCTACATCTTGTCTATGCAAAATGAAAATAAAACAGAATAGGTGAGGAATAAGTTCATTTATATCCAATTGACAGGTCACGTGACATAAAAATACTAAAGGAATCTAAGCTACCTTCACCAGCAAACCGCTTGTTTTGATTTCATGTTAAAATTATGCTTATTTGGAATAAGTGAGTAATTTAAAGGGAATACTCCAGTGCTTTCGATTTAATCTCCATCTACCATACAGACAGTAACCAAGGACAATAATTTCAATGTCTTTTCCTGCACTAAGAAAGGAAACAGAAGCTGCTGACTCAAAACCCACTTAGAAATCAGTCGATGGTTTTCTGTTCTTTTTGCACTAGAAGGAAAGACCATTTAAAAAATACACCACACCTGCCTTTTTGTCATGTGCACCTAAAACAGTGATGCACTTGCACTTGGCTGTATTTACTGTAGCCCATCTACTACAGTATTTATTTATCAGCCTCATTTATCCTGTTTATCATATGTTGTACTGGTATGAGGAACATTGCAACACATGGGACACAGTTTGTAAATGTAAACATTCAAAGTGCACCTATTTGGTTTTAATGGCAATGATAATTAGCATAAGACCTGACTTAAACCGCACTTACAACCAATGTCAGTGGGCAGACTGACACTTAAAGGTTTTCTTCTTTTTGCAGTACAAGGAAAAACACAGTAGTAACTAAACATGTGCTACAAAAAGATATAGTAGTCATGAAATTTTATATGACAATTGCAATGAAAAATATTTCAAGGAACAATTTAACTATTTAACTAATAAACATAATGTCCAGTAAAGATATTTTGTAAAATGCAATAAAAACAAAAGAGTATAATTTCCTAATTCTCCTTAATCATTATTTAACTGATGAAGATACAAAGAAATAATGTCCTATGTCCTCACTGACCAACATTTTTTGAATTACAAATTTGATATCTGTAATACACTTTGGGTAACACTGACACAAAAGCATGTTTACTAATGTGTTACCTTTACTTTTAATGGCACTTTTAAATTGCTTGGGAACTAAGGATACTTGTTAAAGGATAATTGTTTTGCAAGCGGAATTTTTGCCCATTCTTGCTGGATAGATACAGAACTTCAGCAGCTCAACAATCCACAGTCACCATTGTCAGACTCCCTAAACATTTTCACAAAATTTTGCACTGCAGATGGTGAAATACTTTAATTCTTTGCCATTCTTGTGTGGAAAATGTTTTTTTGAACAGATTAACATTTTTAATGTTTGGCACAAAGTGCTCACAAAGACTGAGCCTTTGCCGAATCCTCCTTTAATACCAAATTATAATTTTCACCTTTTATCATCTTTAAAATATTGAACTGAATTACACTTTGAAAGGGCTTACTGCTTTCAGATAACAGTGTAACAAGGTAGGTAATACGGAGTAAAACGACATGCTAACAGTCAGCATGTTCGGTAAGCCTGACATTTCAAATGTCTTTTCATGCTATTTGTTTAGCTCAAACATGCTTACTACACCTCTTATTTTAGATTTTTGTTTTTATTACACTTATTAAATATCTTAGCTTTTTCAGGAAATGGAGTTTGTAATTATGTATAAGTCTAAAAGAGACAAATTGCCTGGTTAGCTACCTTGCTTCCTGGCTGTCTTTAATAGGTAGCAACCAATAACAAAAAAGGGGAAACTGAAATACACTGTTCACCCATTACATAAAACCACCTGACAAATATTATCTGGGTCAACCTCGTTCCACTAAAACATCTAGACTTCATGTCATGACATCTAGACTGAGGTAATTACAGTTCCCCTACACTGCCCATCGGGCACTGCTGATAGCTGCCTGCTGCTTCACAAGTGGATGGGTTAAATGCAGAGGACACATTTCATTGCAGTGCACTTTGTGTGATGGGGTGTGTTCACAATTACAGATAGTAAGAAGCCACTGCCATTAGGGAACTCCACTGTCATAAAGGGGATTACTTGATCTGCAACAAAGTTTAGATAGGTGGTACACGTCAAAGTAACATCCACATGAATGGCATCCAAGTGCCATCTCTTCCCCGAGGGAGCAACGCCCATGCACCTGGAAAAAGTTTTAATGTTGAGACTGATTGGTCTGTAATAACATTACACAACACTGCCATCTAAAGGTGTTCTAGTGAAAGTGACTATTTGTCATTGTGAACACACTCAAGTGCCACAATGAAATGTGACCTCCGCATTTAACCCATCACACATGTACACGTGGAGCAGTGTAGTCAAACAATACCTAGCTCAAGGGTACCTTAGTGGTGCTCGGGCTGGCACTTGAACCTGCAAGCTTCAGTTCATATGGGCAAGGTCCTAACCACTAGATCACCACTGCTCACAGGTTACAAGTTTGAGCATTTGTTAAACTCGTGACATCTTGATTTTTTTTTATTTAAATGAATTTGCTTTAACCCAACAAAAACACAACACATTCTATGCTTTTTGGAAATCTAGAAACTGTGGGAAATAACCATTGTCAGTTAAAGAATTGTGCTTAGACAATTGTGCAATAAATGTAATAAATGTGACAGGCCTAGCTACACATGCGGCAGATGGAGATTAGGTTGAAAAACACTGAAATATAAATTTGAGGCTTGCTGTTTGCAATAAATTGTGTGAGACACTTAAGTAGCAACACAACAAAACTGTTGTAGCATGGCAGCATACTGTCATAATCAACAACAATCTGACTTCAACTTATAGCTAAACATTAGCACTGCAGAGTCTAAGTGGCACCCACTGCTGGAAAGCTCCAAAGACTATTGGGCTTTTATTATTTATTTATTTACTAACTTACTTTTGCTGTTGGCACAGAGTGATGCTGGTGCCAAGTCAGGGTGACACTGTGAAAATATATATACCACTCTCTTATGGTGCCCTGGCTACAAATTCACAACTGATTTGGTGCAAACATTAAACAACAAGCATTTTTACAAATGGGTCAGGTTTCCAACAGATAGCACTAAAACACACCAAATAAGTCCTTAAGTTGCTGAATGAACAGCAATACACATATACATTTATTAATGCCTGAAACTTACTGTGGGGATTCAAATTTTATCCTAGCTTTTAACCAAAATGATGCTGTATCACCAATATAATAATGTTCTATCACAATTAGTTGGCTCTTTGGTCATGTCACTAAGATGCGCTTTGTTTAGGTGCCAATATTTTCTCCCCGTACCTCACACTTACACTTGTACATCTTTAATACACCGTTTAAAATTTTTTTCATGGCCTTTTTGCTGCTGGTTGTAAAATGCATCATTTATCTGGATTGCTCACTAAGAGGGACAACTTAGTAATTCTAAAAAGTAAAGGTAATCCAAAATGGACCTGGAAACTTGACAAAACTGAAAATGAAAATGGCACACCCTAAATCCGGGATCCATGAATCTGGAAAAGCTGTGAAAAAGTTAAAAACAATGTGAGAAATATATTAGCATTTGCGGTTTCTTTAGCTTCATAAGACAGTTACGTTGAGCTAAAGGTGTTTCACATCAATAATTATAAAGACAGCTAGATAAAGCCTGGTTAGAAGGAGAAATGCTTTTTCCAGATGGATATGTAGGTGAAGATGACAGTGAACAAATGACAGTACGTGAGTAAGTACAGTAAACTTATAGTAAGTTCCAAAGTGGCATTTTGTTTAAGAAAGAACAAATAAATTAATTCAATACATTAATGTAGCTAAGTGTGATACAATGCTTGGACATTCATAATGGAGACTAACTAGGCCAGGGATGGACAACTGGAGTCCTTGAGGGCCGGTGCCCTGCACAGTTTAGTGATTTCCCTGCTCAAACACACCTGGTTCAATTTGCCTGTTAAATGCCAGGGCTAGTGAGTGTGTTTGAGGAGGGAAGTTGCTCACCCTATGCTATTATTATATTTCATTGAACCCTGCTTATTAAAAGTATTACGCTCAATGCTTTTAATTGAATGTACAATGTATTTGTCATGACTATAAAATTAATTTAATCTTACTGGTTAAAAGAAAAAAAAAACCTAGGAGTTTTAGAAAACAACTCTTAGGAAATAGAGAAAGCAGCCTCAATGGATAACTCTAATAGAACCTAGTTTTGTTAACTGTAATTGTGTGTTCAGACTTTGGAAGCTTAATTGTATTAAAACCCAGGTAAGAAGAAAGAACGCTGCCAATGCAAAACCTGGTGCACAAGTGAACCAAGACCCTCAGAGCAGGTCAGTCTTAATATATTTCCATACAAACTCTGGTGCAGTGCTCTATGATCACATTATGATGGGAAAAAAAACATTATGCACAGCATCTTAGCTTGTAGCCAACTGTTGCTGTGAGGGATCTGGGGTTCATGACCGTTTTTTAACACACAAACTAAACCTGGCATTTACTGCTGAACTAAATTTGGTGAATATGAGTAGGAAAAAAATCACCAACTTGATGGAATACAGCACTTGAGGACTATAGATGATATGCACTAATATCACCTTACATGCCAGTCAATATGAGCAGCAACACATTCTGCAATAGGGTTGCCTTTAGCAGAGAACAAAATGAAACCAGGAGCAAAACAAATATCTGCTTAAATTAAAGGCAGTTGGACTAAACAAGTTATCCTTACAACTCACCAAGTAACTAGTGGTCAATAGACAATAATGTGGCCAGTACCTAATTTCAGTCTCTACTTGACTTCACCAGAAAAATTCCCAAGGCATAGCCTGAAGGTATACGAAAGCCTTAATACTAGGTCATACTTCAAGGTCAGATTTGATTGTTAAATTACAATAACAAGTACACCACTGGAAATCCTGTGTTCTGAACAAGTGCATGTTTCTGTGAGAGCAAAAGTGCTGTGCAATTCAAAAGCAAAACTGGCATTTGCTTATAACCACAGTGAATATCTGGAAAATTTACCGGTCAAACCTATACCAGAAGAATGCTAAATGCACTTCGGGGGAAAATTTAAACCTTTAAAATATTAAACTGTGTCACACTTTGCAGAGACATACTGCCTTCTTACGACTGAGCATAACAAGGTAGCTAATACAGAGTACAACATGCTAACAGTCAACAAGTTAAACCAAAAACATGTTTGGTAAGCCTGACATTTCAACACCTTTCTTAATTTTTTATTTAGCTCAGACTTGCTGAGTACGCTCGGAGGTAGGGTTAGATCGAAGTTGAATAATGTTTAAACCACAAATGAAATGCCACAGAGTTTGTCTGGAATCAGACATAGACCACCCACACGAAATGGTCTTGGTGCAGTTGTTTTAGTCTGAGTATAATTACTGTGCTCATACTGGCTGAAATTAACCAAACCAAGGGGTCAAATCCACTACAGTTGGAATCAAAGGTTGCAGGTGTAAAAACACCAGTAGTCTTTTTGCCAGACAGTGGGCATAACTGCAGTGACCTCCGCCTAATGTGACATCATTTGCATACCCTCTATTCACCACCCCTGCTATAGGATATCACAAGACAGATAAAATATATAAAACACACACACCCATTGCACATATAAACACACCCCCAGAGACTTGGTGGCATTTCTCCCAGGATTTGGTACATTTTATACATCCAAGGCAACATGGTGTGTAAATCTCAAATATGGATTGAATTAATATACAGGAAAAAGGCTAACAGACATCTTACGTGACATCACATAACGTCAAGTCACAAAGGGTGCTAAGGGCCCTTCCATTTTGTCTCTAGATTGTAGTTTGCAACACACAACCCAAAGCAATGAAACAATACACTACATCCCACTTACTATGGGATATGCTTTGGAATTCTACATCTATCATCAATACACAGAGCTAGCATTTGTCCTCACCCATTGCTGTGATTGGAACAATGACACAAGCCTCCTAATCTCTAATCCACTCATTGGGGCTGGCATTTCTCTCTCTCTCTTCCTCCTGCTCTTCCTGTTCTTCCTTTGCTCCTTCCTCCTCCTCCTGAGTCTCTGATGTCTTGAGGTTTAATGGATGATCAACAGGGAGAACAGGAGGAAGAGAACAACAAAGGACAGCAAGCACACAGGTGACAAAAAAAGAGGAATGAACATGTTTCATAAAAACCATAAAACAAATTTGCACAGAGAAAACATGAACATACCAATGCATGATACTGAATGGGAAGTGATAAAATGGGAATGTACCACAAAATACAAATACTGTACAATACCAGTGATGAGTTGTGTCAGTATGTGAAAAGTATGATACTGTGGCTAGAACTGGTCCAAGTTAAACAGAATGATAGTGTGTATACAATGTGTCCTCTAACCTTAGTCTTGTGGCTTTGCTCAGTCCCTAGACCTCCACCAGATGTGTGCAGCTCTTTGGATACGACACAGAGAAACTCTGCCTGGTCCTCTGTGCCATAGCTGTAGGATGAGCCAATGTTCACCATCTGCAACACAGAGAAGGGATAAAACGAGAGGGTGGGAAGAGAGAGTCTTCCATTACAACAGGTTCTCAAAGGTGTTTGTAAGGGAAGGTAAGGCTAAATCAAATTACCTTTAGAAGTTAGGGTTATTACTTTCATTTTGCTACACTAAATGAATGCTTTGATAAATCTCAAACTTAACTACAATTTCCTTTGATTTTATTGATGTGATTCAATTTAGCAGTTTTAAAAATAAAAACAAATGTGTCTGAAGGACCTACTTACACAATAATGGAATGAAAACAACACATTTTTATTTATAAGCACATGCTAAGAAATAAAATAATACCGATTTTATAATATTATAAACAATTAGGGCTTGCACTATTCAAGTATTCCTTTGTTAAACTGAGTTTCTGTGCTCTGTTCAGTTTTTGAAAGTTGTTTTCTTAAACTACAAACACACACACACACACATATATGTATATATAAATACAGCTACATATATAGCTGGTTTAATTTAATGCATCATAAACTCATGCCAGGCATTCATATCACCTCACCTCAGCAGAGTGCATCATTATCCATACTAAAATTGTAGCTAAGGAAAATACTCAGTGAAATATTTGTGATAAGAAGCTAGAAGAACCAGTTTGAATGGTTTCAAAGTACAATGGTCTTTATTCAAGTACCACCATGCCGGTCAGTCACATCTGATTCTAACAGCACCAATGACTACGTTTTTCTCCTTTTCTTTTCAAATCAAACAGTTTAACAGGTCTAGACTTGATAGCACAAACAGGAGATCTGTTTATCTCAATAAAAGGTTTTTGCTGCTGTATCGCATAAAAAAATTCTCCACAAACCATTGCGCAGGAGCTGCTCTGGACCAACAAGAACATCTATTTTAAAAATACTATATTGCTACAGAATGTAAAAGTGTGCTATTTGACTGCACATAATATGTGGGGTGTGGACAAAAACACAGATTAACACTCAAGCTTAAGTTTTTAAGGGTGACTTTGAAAACAGATGTTTAAATGATAAATAATTTATGGATAAAAAAATTATATAGTATAGAGTGTGAAGTCTGTAAAATGCACTAATTGTAATCTGTTAGAACATTCAGGAATCAATGCAGTGTAATCACCAGCTTTATTTGCATTTTTACACCCCTAGTCCAAAAAAAGTTATCTTGATGCCACATTAGATTAGAATTCTTAGAATAGAATTCTGGAGGGATAGTGGGACACTGGGGGCAGGGGGAGGGAAATCAACTCAGTGTCAGTCCAACCCACAGTCCAGAGCAGTCCAGGGCGGGGCTTTCGGCAGGCGCGTACGCTGACCTGCTCAAACTTCCAGCCGTCCGACATGGTGGACACCATCTGGGTGAGCTCCTCTTCCTGGCACTGCAACACCCTGTACACATGCTTCGGAGGTACCTGCTGTAAAAGCGAGAAAGAGACGGAAAGAGAGAGTGAGAAGATATAGGCAAAATAGAAGGAGAAGCCAAAGAAGTGAGCCTTAGTGGAGATGAAGAATGAAGAAAGAATGTGTCGCAGAGCAAAGCAAACTGATGGTTAAATGGTGCAAATAAAGAACCCTGGACACTGGTAAAAAGAGAGTGGGAGGGAGACTAAGGGCTGTTGCGCAAGAGAAAGAAGAGTGTTGAGAGATGCCTGTGTAGTAGACTAGATGCTGAAGAAGCAAAAATTCCAATGTACAATCTGAAGTAGAGCCCAACTGTATATATCAAATGGCTAATAACATTGCTCGATATCAAACACAAAAACATGGTTAAAATTACCAAAACATGTAACATGTACATAACCAAAACTTGTAACAAGTTCATTTATCAACACCAAAATTTAATGTGAAAAGCAATGATTAAAAAATTAATTTTTGTACATTTATTGCACTACAATTATGTCATTACTTATGTGAAAGCGCCTTTTTTTCCTGAGGAGGCTGAGAAAGTTCGGCATGAATTCCAGCATCATGACGAACTTCTACAGGTGCACCATCGAGAG
>JBBPDA010009583.1:4187-16764 GCA_037974385.1 Arnoldichthys spilopterus | reverse complement strand
GTGCCCGGGCCGGGACTCGAACCTGCGACCTTCCGGTCCCAAAGGCAGCGTCCTAACCACTAGGCCACCACTGCCCCTTTACAAGATGAGCACAAAACCTTCTTAACTAATAAAGGAGTTTAGTGTAAAATTTACTTTTTAAAAGTCATTTAGAATCATTTAGTTCATTCCATTCATCGTGAAATTTGGACACAATGTAATTTTTTTTAGCAGAAGTGTTCAAATCCTGTGAAAATATAACAAATGACAAATGGAGATACAAGGTTTTGGTCAGACAGCAACGATATAGGAAAAACACTATGCTCAAAAGGTCTACGTAACCGGGAGAACATGTCTGAAAGAGATGTGAATATAACACGATGTTACACAGTTGTTCTTCCTGGTTTCTAAGTGCTATATTTCAGCTGCTTATGTATAAATTCTATGTAAAAATGTCTCTATTCATCACAAACTTTGATTTTATGACCACAGAAGACAAAACTTTTGTACTTATAGCGGGAAAACAGGCACATTTGTATCGTTTCTGGACAATCCCAGAAAGTTCTAGAAAATTCTAAAAGATTCCTAAAAGTTCTAAAAACTTCTGGACAGTTCTCACTGTTCCAGAATATTCTGGAAGTTCTACTTAGGCTCTGAAGTGAATGGAAAATGTTCTTGAACACTCAGACTATTACACGGCCAGTTGGAGTTCTTTGTCCTTTGATGGCCGACCACTTCTGGGTAACAACGGTCTTGAATTACCTCCATTTGTACATGATCTGTTGATTGGTGGAGTTCAAACTCGTCAGAGTTCGTTTTGTAACCTTTTCCAGCTTTATGAGCATCGACAACTCTTCAGGCACCTCCTTTGTTCAAGCCATGATACACATCAACAAATGTGTTGTATGTGTGATCAGGCTTTGCTCCCTGTTCTTTCAATGAAACAGTGTCTCCCATCGTTTCCAATACAAATGTGTTTAAGTCACATTTATATTGTCACGGTCGGACGCAGCGGCTAATGATTGCCTGGTAAATACCCACAAGGCTGTGCGGTCGCCAGCCGCTATATTTTAAAGTGTTTACGGCACTAATAAGTGCTCAGGAACGTTCTATGTGCATAACCCGTATTCATAGGGCATGTTTATAATGTTATGATGACCTTAGTTGTTATTACCTGCAGGTTGCTCACTGAAGTGGTGGGCAGCGAATGACCCGTGAGCTTTGTGTGTGCACAGCGGAGACGCGTGATAGTCATGTGACGGTGTGCGTAGTCTTTTTTAAGGCTTATAAGCACAATAACAGAGCAGTTTTAAAGGGTTCACAAACTTTCAAGCACCACTGTGAGTATTGGTTTGGGCTACTCTCCAACTATAAATCCATTCCAATATTTGAGAAATTGATTAATGCATGAAATCTTAATTTTCACCATCGTGTGTTTCATTAACATTATTTATAACCAGAGGAACTAACAGCGCAATGGAATATAGACAATAAAAACAACACATAAGGGTCTCCATGTTCTCCTGCAATAGCGCCACCTTGTTTATGTAAAAACACATTTTTACAGATTATTAAAGAATGAAAACACATAGAATCTTCAAATTTGGAAGGCATGTGCTCTGGAGGTCAGAGAATCAAGTAATGGTGTTTTATGCAGTAGATTAATTACAGATCCTGATGTTTAAAATGACAATTGTGTTTCGTACAGTAGATTAATTACAGATCCTGATGTTTAAAATGACAATTTTGTTTCGTACAGGGCTGTAAGAGCCACCAGGGGGCGGTGTAAATTTAAAAGACTCATACCATGGAAAACCAAATGTTCACATTCAGTGTGCAAACATTATTAATGTTTTACAACATACTATTCACTTATTATTCCTATATGGAAATGGGCAAAAACATCCCATGTTGAATTTAGTTTTCTTGTGATGAACTCATTTATATACATTCATCTATTGAGCCCATTGCAGTTTAGTCTCAACCATCCACACTGAAGTTACCAAGAGTGTTTCATCAACTGTTTTTCAACTGAGTCACGATACAGGGCAGCCAATCAGAGCAGAGATATGGGAATAATTGGGGCGCAAAAAAATGAATTATGTCTGCTTTTGGTACTTAAAGTCACACAAATGGCTGAAATGATAAAATATGTAGGATATGGGCCCTTTAAAATGTAATTTTATCACTGGCACGTACTACCTATTTGTTACATCAAAATAACATTTTACTGAATATATTTTTTTACAGGAAATATAAATACATTTTAAAATCAGTAAATTTGTATCACCACATTACCCACCTCTGGCCATGAGCCTGGCCTGGGCAACGCTGGGAGTTTCCGCAATGGATCCTAAGTGACCCCCCTTCCCGCTGATGCCCCTTGCGGAGATTCCGGCTCTTCCTCCGGGCGACCACGTACACCCTGCAGTACATGACCAGGATCACAGCCAGCGGGACATAGAAGGAGCATGCGGCTGAGAAGATGGCGTAGCCTGGGTCTTCATTCACCCTACAAACGGACTCATCCTCTGGCATCGGTTCCCTCCAGCCAAAAAGTGGCCCAACCGAGATGGCAGCTGAAAGGCCCCAGACGGCCAAGACCGCGCCAAAACCACGTCCACTGGTGGCCAGAGAGGGGTAGCGCAGTGGGTAGCTGACGGCCAGGCAGCGGTCCACGGAGATAACCGAGAGGCTGAGGATGGACGCTGTGCAGCAGAGAACATCCAGCGCCGTCCAGGCATTGCACAGCTGCCGGCCAAACACCCAGCGGCCCAGGAGCTCAGAGGAAGCCGAAAACGGCAGCACCACAGAGCTCAGGAGCAGGTCGGCCATGGCCAGGTTTGCAATGAAGTAATGGGTGACGGAGCGGAGGTGCCGGTGGCAGGCAACTGACAAGATGACCAGGATGTTCCCCATTACGCCGAAAACGACGAAGAGCATGAACACCAGCCCCATGGACACGGCCTTTGGGAGGTCTATATGGTAAGATGATGGAAGGCTGCAGTTTGCACAGCTGTCCAAAAGTGGCACAGTGGTGATGTTCTCCTCAGCCGGCACCATTTTGCTTCCAGGGTGACCTGTTTTTCGGCGTTTTTTTTGTTTGTTTCTTTGCTGTTCGCCTGTAGTTTACGGGACACAGCACAGACGTCCATGTGTTGAATCTTCCATTGATTCATTCAAGTGGCTGGAGGAGTCAGAACCACCTCAACCTTCAAATACATGGGCATATATTGGTCCACAGTGCCATATAAACACGCAGTCACTTGGAATAATGGTATAGGGACATCTAAAGTGAAACACCTAACTCTTAAATGGCCTATAGCATGGAAAACTGGTGTGATGTATCATTTAAACATTGCTAACATTTTAAAACACATTGAGTCTATATATAAAAAAGATTCTTCAGGAGGAAAAGTGTAGAACATGGGCCCTTGGTCTTTCCACCGACCGTGTAGTCATTTGTTCCTTTGAGTTTTCAGTGATGTCCTGTAATCAGAAGGAAGGAAAGTTGCATGACTGGAGGGTCATTTTTGGCCAACACTGTTAAACTCATTTTTTTATTTTGTCGTCTCGCATTTACGCTACAATCAGCTTTAAATTCACCTTCACTTTCACCAATCCTAACCTTCACCTCAACCTGAAGCTTCATCCTAACCCTAACCCTAAAGTACACAGCATCATCATGAACCACAGCCACCCAGCATGCAGTCTGTTCTCCCCATTACCATCTGGTAGATGCTATATATATATATATATATATAATTTAAACAAATTATTTAAAGTTCATTCTTATTTATCATGTTCTTCTGCTGAGTTCACTGGTTCTTCTTGTCCAACACATTTCATTCTACTGTTGACCCAACGTTAACATACATATGATCAATAAACCGAACTTGAACTTGAACTAACCTTGGCCCTAAACCCTTATCCTGGTCCCAATCCTCACCCTGATACTGTTTGGACTCATCCCGATTGTAACACCAGGTTGTTTGTGAGCAATTTGAACATCTGCAGATGATCTACAGGGGGCTATTCAAGTAAAGTGGAACCTCTTCTTCCCTCTGGGATTCTCACTGGTTCTGCCAGCAGGGTCTCTGGAGCTGTGCGTTAAGCACTAACACCAGAGGGGGAAATTTTAACATCGCAGTTAACAATCTGTCGCTGTTCTATTTATTTATTTATATTTCCCCCCCAGTTGTTTTCTGCCCAAAGAAGCTGTGTCCAATTCAGGCTGGGGTGAAAGAAAATTAAAAAGGCACCTTTTAGGGTCCCACCAGCTCCCAAAAGGCTATGATGCATCATGCATGATGAAATTTGACTTAAATTAGTTAAGATTAATATTTGGCATCACAAACATGTCATTTAGGGGCTGCATAGAGGGCACACTCACATGTAGAGGCAGCACAGAGGGCACACTGTCTAACTGTGGTTAGGACATTGCCCTTGGGACCTGAAGGTCACAGGTACAAGTCCCAGCCTAGGTGCTACTGAGGTACCCTTAAGCAAGGTACCGTCCCGCTACACTGCTCCCTGGGCACTGCTGACAGGTGACAGGTGTTCACGTGTGATGGGTTAAATGCAGAGGTCACATTTTGTTGTGGTGCTTGACAAATGACAAATAGTCACTTTCACTTCACTTCACATTACAGGTCACAGGTTCAACTCCCGGCCCGGGCACCACTGAGGTTCCCTTGAGCAAGGTACTGTCCCACTACAGTGCTCCATGGGCGCTGTTGATAGCTGCCCATTTCGTTGTGGTGCTTGAGTGTGTCCACAATGACAGCAAAGAGGGCACACTCTCATGTAAGGGCAGCAAAATGCCACCCTGTTCCACTGGAAGGGCACCCATAGGCAATTTCAAGGGTTTGACCATTGTAAGGCCAACCTATGGGACACTGCAACATGTTTTCTCCACTAGAAGGGCGCTCATTATAACATATTAGGTTTTCTTGCTCTGGAGGGCACGTCATTATCATTTTTTTGCATGAACCCTAGGGGGCGCTCATTTGTTTCTCATATGTAGAGCAGTAAATAGGGCACATGTTCTCATTTTCACCACTTTAATGGCACTTTTTCATCCTTGGAGGCATCAGGGAGGTCGCGCCAACACCCACACCCTCGCCGCCGCCCTCCCCCATGAGAGTACCAGTGGAATGTTGTGTTGTCCAGGCTTAATCCCTGTCTGGAAAACCAACACAGAGTGCTGAAAAGGCCTTGGAAACCCAGCCAGTGCTCCAGGAGAAATGACGGGTGAGCTTTGTGCTCTTCAGGCTTCCTTCCTACCATCACTGGAAATATAGCACACACCCATTTCACCTCTGCTGTGTTTTGATGGTGAAATGAAAGAACGCTGCTGCATGCATCTTCTCTCCAGAACATCACTTTTCCTCTTTTTCAGCCCAATTAACGCAAAACTCAACCCAAACACATAGATAAGCCCCAGGTATGAAAATGGCTCTTGACAGAACATTTCAGCCTACTGCATTAAACTACATGGTCAAACATTCACATGTGAACCTGCTCAGATGGCTGATTAACCAAGGTAGCACTGTGCTACCCACACAGCCAAAATACGCAGAGTTAATCTTCATGACACCAGAGCCCATAAACGAATACACTTGCACGGTGAGATTTTGGAAGCTGTAACCATACCTTTCTGCTTTGTTCCCCCCATAAATTACTCCACCGCAACTTCTGGCTGTGATCCAGCATGCACTTTGCTCTCACAGACTGGGCCGCCAAAGAGGAGTCAATGTCCCTGACTGATTCCTCACTACCGAAACAGGCATGCGCAACAGTTTTGGAGGACGTCACACACATACTTGCAGCAGTGCTGCTCCTTCCAGGGTAACGAGGATACCAGCTATTCCCATTATGCCCGGAGAATGCTGATTTCATTGCCCTCATTCAGTATTTTCCCAGGGTGGAAACAAAAATAAGGCATTAGCAGGATGCACACTACTGTTCCAAAGTCTGGGATCATTGGTCTGTATGCCCAAAGGTATGCAGATGCCTTAACATCACAATTATATGAGCCTGTTGGGCACCAAACCATGGGCATTGGTATGGAGTGACTCCCCTTGCTTTGCAGCAATACAAGCATACAGTCCTCTGGGAAGGCTTCCCACTAGAAGTTGGACAAGAAGTCCAGGGCGTTAGAGTTCCTCTACATTAAGCCATGTGCTCACTTGAGGTATAGTCATGGTAAAATGGCAGTGGGCCTTCTTCAAACTTTTGAAGGCATATAGAAGTCTAAAACTTATATGCTGTAACATTAGCCCTCACTGGAACAGCTCAAACCCTGAAAAACAGCCCCAGCCCATTATTCCTCCCCTACCAAACTTTATTACTATACAGAACTGAGAAAGGCCTATAGCCTACAGCAGTTTAGCGCCACTCATTCATGTTGAAGTAACAAAGAGTGTTTCAGCCTGGCACAGCATACAAAACAGCCAATCAAAACAGAGATAATTTACATCAGCCATAACATTAAGACCACCTGTCTAATATTGAGTAGGTCCTTCCTGCTGTTAAAACAGCTCTGACTATGGTGCACTGTGTGTTCTGACCCCTTTCTATCAGAGTCACCATCACTGTTTAAACCACAGTAGCTCTTCTGTGGGATCAGACCAGCTAACCTTCACTCCGTGCATAAATCAGTGACCCATGCCCATGACCCTATCGCCGATTCACTGGTTGTCTTTCCTTGGATCACTTTTAGTAGGTACTAACTACTGCACACCCGGAACACTCCACAAGACCTGCTGCAGGGCAGTGATGGCAGAGTGGTTTGGACATTGCCCTAGTGAACCAAAGGTCGCAGGTTTAAGTCCCGGCCCGGGCACCACTGAGTTTCCTTGAGCAAGGTACCGTCCCCCTATACTGCTCCCAGGGCACTGTTAATAGCTGCCCACTGCTCCGCACGTGTGATGGGTTAAATGCAAAGGTCACATTTTGTTGTGGTGCTCAAGTGTGTTCACAATGACAGTCACTTTCACTTCACTGTTCTTAAGAGGATGCACTGACTCAGTCGTCACAATAAGGTCCTTGTCAAAGTCAGACCCTTACGCTTCTGCTTCTAGCACATCGGCTTCAGAAACTGACTGTTCACTTGCTGCCTAGTATATCCCATCCCTGACGGGTGCCATTATAATGAAATAACTAGAGAGTCAGTGTCACTCACTTTACCTGTGAGTGGTGCTAATGTTATGGCTGAGTGGTGTATATCAGTCTTAAAGGTACATCAATAAAAATAGACTGTTTAAAACAAAAAATGGCAGGAAAGTGGTGGTGTAAAAATGAATAATTACTGTTTTTCATAAATAATTCTTGGATTTCAGTGGATAAAATGAAAACTGAAGAAAACTGTAGGATATGGACCCTTTAAAGTGATACTACAGTAATGTCATATCGTCTGCAGGTGGCTCTGCGTGGCCTTTTATAAAAATGCAAATATAAAAGCAATGGGAAAGTACATGTTTGCTCCACAATATCTGCCTTTAAAAATTCCACACTCACACAGTATGCAATTACATTTATTCATGTGGCTGAAGCTTTTATCCAAAGCGACTTCCAAGACGTGGAGCAGAGTAGTGGGACGGTACCTTGCTCAAGGGTACCTCAGTAGTGCCTGAGCCGGGACTTGAACCTGCGAACCACTAGACCACCACTGCCCAGTATGACATGTCAGGAAACAAAGCTATAAAAGCAAAAACTGGTGCCACTTTTTGGCTCAGGCTAAAGGACGTTTTTCTTAAAGACCTGTTGAAATATCTCACTGTTTTATCATCATCAATTCATTGATTGGAATGGGTTTAATCTGACCGAAGCAATATGAAAAAGTAGGAATTTGTGATAAAATAACAGTTAGGGAGTTGCCCCTGTGACCTGAAGGTCGCTGGTTCAAATCCCAGACCAGTACAAGTACCACTGAGGTTCCTGTGAGCGAGGTATCGTTCTGAAGCACTGCTGCCCCATGTCAGCTGCCCACTGCTCCTACACGGATGGGTAAAAAGCAGACATCACATTTCGTTAAGTGCACTTTGTACTATGTTGTGCTGTGGTGTGTTCACAACGACAAATAATCTTTGTCCATTTTCTATCAGCCCAGTGTAACCACCTAATTCCCTCTCAGCCCAGATAAACTTACCTCTGTCTCGGGAAGCTGCAGCTTTGGAAAACCTCCTTTACAGCTGTCTGGAGAAGCAGAAGGGTTTCAGAAGAGTGGCCTAAGCGAGAGGAAAGGCTTCATAAGTTGAACAGCAGCATCCATGCACACGCAGTTTCCTTCCCAGCTCCCCACACACTGACATGAGCCTCGGAGTCCCCCCACCTTCTGCTTCTCTGAGCCCTGCTGGGTGGGCGGTTGAGCGTATATGGTTGGGTGCTCACCTCCCTCTCTCCCGCTCCCTCTCTCCCTCTCTCCCTCTCTCTCTCTCTCTCTCTGATTAAATATGATATTTTTTTCTATTTTGTTTGTGAATCATTTTCCATTTATTTGTTTATTCTGGTATGTATGTACTTATTTGGGAGGGGATGCATGTTTATTTTCACCTTGGTAGAACACACACACACACAGAAATTTTGACAATAACCATGTTTGTTTTTTGCATTTTTAAAAAAAAAATTGCACAATTTTTCCTAATTTTCAGCACAGTTTCTGCACACACTAGGATTTACAAAGACATTTTCTCTGGAGAATGTCGGCCCATTGCTGTTATGAATATTCCTTTATGAAATCTGCATACACCTGCGCATCCAATGTTCCCTCTAAAACCAAGGCCATTGTCCCCTTTTGCTGCAATAACACCCTCTACTATTAATTCGAAGGCTTGGCTGGAACATTGCATTGAGGATGTTGATTGCATTCAGCCACGAAAGCATTTGTGAACTCATGTACTGATGTGGGACGATTGGTTCTCAATGGGTAAGTCCACTCCACCTCATCCCAGAGGTACTGGATGGAGTTCCATCACTCCAGAGGACACAGTACCACTGCTCCAGCCCAATACAGGGGGTCAACACTCAGCACTGGGAATGGTGACCTTTGGCTGGTCCATTCCCAGTCTTTTCTAAGGAGATCACACAACTGTGTGTACACAACGGAGCACACGTATCTGGACTGAGGGCACCTTAATGCAGCTTAAAGGTAGCGCTCATTAGAAGGGTTGCCCAGATGCTTTTGTGTCTACAGTGTACAGTTCTCACATGTGTGTTTTTTTTAACGCAGGGTTTTCTCCCCTGGCGTTCAGCTGGCGACTGACCTGCCGATGGTGCTATTAGTCAACAGGTGATCATTATAGGAGCCCCTGCTGAAGGTCACTCCTGTTAATGAAAGCGAGCTGCAGCCGCTCAGGCAGAGCAGAATGATTTATGCTTTTATGAACTGGTGGCACGTCTCCCTGTGGCAATGAAAGGAATGAACGGCTCGCTCTCTCTCCCTTTCTCTCTCTCTCTCTCTCTCTCTCTCTCTCTCTTTCTCTCCGTCCCTCTGGCTGAGCCGACGAGGTATCCATCACCGTGATTTGTTCTGTAATTTCTGAAGATTGCCTTTGCTTGAAGAAACCGTCGAAGGTCCTGGCGAACGCCTGCAGTGACGATATACAGACTTGAATGTTTATACTGATCAATAGTGGTGCTAAAGGCAGTGTCTGCATCGTATCGCCTCAAAATTCCATCTCCCAGTCGGGTTCGCTGGCTGTACGGGAGTCCTTGTTTTCGTAGGCAGCCACAGACTAAATGCATGCTCTGAATGTCAAGAGTTTTACTCAGAGGTTGTTTCAGAAGTGGCTCTGGACGTTTACCAGCATTGGCACTTACTTTTCTGTAACCAAAGTGTTTGCCACGCATACAAAGAGCTGTTGCACAATGCAGTGAGGAATAATTTGCCATGAAAGCACTTGGCTTGAAGCAAGGAGACCATGCTCTTATTGTGGGATAAATTATGATGATTTCGAATACAAACGTTTTGTAAAATGCAACAAAAACTAAAATCTGTGGTTTGCTCGTTCTCATGAAACTTTAAATTTACTGACAGGTGTAACGAAAAAACTCTATTATTTTCACTGAAAAACATCGATATGTTTGGTAAATACATTTTTGAATTTGGTGCCTGCGACACACTTAGGAAAGTGATGTTTACCACTGTGTTACATCACCTTTACTTTTAATTATTGTTCAATCGTTTGGGAACTGAGGAGACTAACTGATGCAGTTTTGCAAGTGCAATATTTACCCATTCTTACTTTACAGAAGACTCCAGCTGCTCAGCAGACCATGATCCACACTGTCTGATTTCTACTCTTCATGATGCCCAATACATTTTCAATGGGACACAGATTTGGCCTCCTGGCGAGCCAGTCAAGCACACACACACTCTATGTCTACAAAACCACTCTGATGTAATGCATGTGGAACATAGCCTGGCATTGCATTGCTAAAAGAACCACTGACTTCCCAAGAACGTCACCTTGATGGCAGCATATGTCTCTCTAAAATCCCCATATACACCTCCATGTCAATGAAATGTCATGCACACATTACTATCTTTTGTCACGTAAAACAAACCGACAGCACAATAAAAAGCCTTTCAAACAAATTCTGCATGTCCATAAGTATCCAGACAGTTCTTCTGTTATGTAAGTTGCTGATAAAGCATCAGTTGCACACATGGAGCTAATACAGTCTCCATAAGAAGTGCTGCTAATACAGTGAGGGTCTCACATGAAGGTAGGGCCCCCCAGCACCAGACTGTGGAGCAGTGGAACTGGGGTAATGGAGCACCATCCAATACCTTTGGGATGAACTGTGAACCTGAGCTAATTCAGTATTAGTAGCTGACCTCTGTAATGGTGTCATGGCTGAATGCCATCAAATCCTAACACCAATGTTCCAATCTAAAAAGCCCTCTGAGATGAATAGATGGTGTTGCTGCTGCAAAGAGGAGGCAAACCAACCCGAAACAGTGAATTAGCAGGTGTCTACAAACTTCTGGACATCTCGAGAGCTGCTGTTAGTGCATGAAGGTAGCCGGTGCAGTTGGGCATTGCTTCATCAGTAGCACCACCTTTACTCTCTTCCTCACCTGCAGGTTAATGTATGCTAATTTATTCCATGGAGATTCATTTGCGCTAAGTTATTCAGAGCAGGCGCGGGGCGGCTGCCGGGAGGGGAGGCCGCATTGTCAACTTAGTTGGCTGGAAGTGTGAGATAAGCCGCACTAATTTCCAAACCATTTCAAAGTCAAATGAATTCACCAAATCAACTGAGCGAGTGTTTGTAATCCTCGGAAGAGAGGAAGGGAACTTTGGGAACTTTCATGACTGACAGAGAGATTCCACACACATTCTATCACAAAACAGACCACTGGATAAATCAAAGCATTCATACACAACATACAGTCTCATCGAGATCTTTATGCAAAATACTGACTTGGTTCTGTTTCCATAAATGTCCAGTATGAAATGGTCCATAATAAGACAATTACAGACCAGATCAGACCTTATTTTGTAAAAAGCTGAGAAATATGTTGTTGACGGGTGGGCAGGGGGGGATTTGGGATGAGCGTGAGAGCGTGAGATTAAAAGCGAAAGTGTAAATCTCACCCCAGATGCATTAGGACAGGATTTTGTGCTAATCCTGAGAGTTATTTCACAGTTAAGGTCTTTTCACATACAACATGATTTTTTCTATGTAGGAGAACTTTTTTTTCTCAAGCGAATGAACAGTCAGTTCTTGAAGTCGACGTGCTGCGTGAGGATCTAAGCCACTTGTTAAAAAAGTGATGCTGACTCTGATAGAAAGGGGTCAGAACACACAATGCTGAGCAGTCAGAGGTGTTTCGGCAGCAGGAGGGACTCACTTCAGTATTAGGTAGGTGGTGTTAATGTTATGGCTGATTGGAGTTTAGGCCTCATCTGTTGACACTGAAGAAGTGTCTCTAAAAGATAAAGAGAGTTTGGAAAATGTTAATGTACATGAATTATGGCAATAAGGGGGGAAATGGAGCATATGGCCCCTTTATCGCACCAGGTTTAGTTGCTTTTCTCCCTGAATAAAAGGGCTAAACATTTCTGTTGGTACCTGCAATTCTATCAGTACCTGCAGCTCCTCTCCTGTCAGAACCTGCAGCTCCTCTCCTGTCAGTACCTGCAGCTCCCCACCTGTTGGTACCTGCAGCTCCCCTCCTGTCAGTACCTGCAGCTCCCCACCTGTCGGTACCTGCAGCTCCCCTCCTGTTGGTACCTGCAGCTCCCCTCCTGTCAGTACCTGCAGCTCCCCTCCTGTCAGTACCTGCAGCTCCCCTCCTGTTGGTACCTGCAGCTCCCCTCCTGTTGGTACCTGCAGCTCCCCTCCTGTCAGTACCTGCAGCTCCCCTCCTGTTGGTGCCTGCAGCTCCCCTCCTGTCAGTACCTGCAGCTCCCCTCCTGTTGGTACCTGCAGTTCTTTTGATACCTACAGTTCCCCTCCTGTTGATACCTACAGTTCCCCTCCTGTTGATACCTACAGTTCCCCTTCTGTTGATACCTACAGTTCCCCTCCTGTTGATACCTACAGTTCCCCTCCTGTTGATACCTACAGTTCCCCTTCTGTTGAT
>JBBPDA010009535.1:0-16770 GCA_037974385.1 Arnoldichthys spilopterus | reverse complement strand
GAGAGAGAGAGAGAGAGAGGCAGATAGAAAGAGAGAGAGAGGGAGAGAGAGAGAGAGAGAGAGAGAGAGAGAGAGAAAATGTTCAAGAGGTATGTGAAGGCAATGGCTCTTCAATAATTTACAGCTGTGAGGAGATTTGCACACTCTGAAGACTGCTTTCAGCTGGAAACTCATATGTCGGGGAACAGTCTACAGTCTGAATATTTTTTTATAATTAAACTCTTTTTCATCTAAATGCTTAGGGGACAGTGCCAAAAATCGGACCTGACTCGTTTTTACCCTTCACAACCCAAATGTAGTAAGCCGAGATGTGTGTGCATCTTTACTTTTTCGGAGCTATGAGACTAATGTAGCAATCAAGTTGTGGAATCTTATGCCCCACTAATTAGCATAGTGCCTATTTCATCACATTCTTACTTCAGACCATGTGAAGGTATACAGAAAACAGAAAAATGATAAAGTGCAGTTGTCAAAAGGAACGTGAAATTTCAAAATACAACATTTTTTTACACAGTTGTCTAGTTGACACTTTGACCCATCTTTAGTAGTATAGGCTGAAGCCCTGCTGCTTTGTGCCACTCTGAGAGACAAACTGTTGGACACTGGCCCAGCAGACTAGATTTGGGCATCTGGATGTAGGTTATATATACACATTTTTGATCTAAACACTAATGTAGAAATGTAGGAAAAAATGTTTTCAAATTATTTTAACAAGCAGGCATTTCACTCCATTTGATTAAGGGCCTACAGATAACAATGATTTACTTGAATAAAACTACAAGTAAAAAAAAAAAAGCTCTTTCAATTATTTATTCAAGGAAAATATCAACAGGAGAAAGTATGTACACCCTTGGCTACAGAGGTTAGTATTGCCATCCTTGGCAGAATCTCTCTACCTCCATTCTCTGAAATTTTTTAGCACTTGTTCATGCAAATTTCCTAAAGGATTTCTTGCATGTACTGCCCTCTTCATATACCGCATAACATGTCATGTAACATACATGTAACATACTGTGGTTATATGGTCTATGGCAAATTGCATTCTTGTCTAATGTTCTTCTTGGACAGCAAAAACTGGAAAACTGCTACAGCATGGCTCATCCTACTTGCATCAGATGAAGGAACCGAAGGTAAGCATTAAAAATGCTTTTTTAATATGACAGAACATTCGAAGTATTTGAGTGATATTCAGCTTACTTCTGCTGGTTTGCTAGTGTTAACTGTAGCTGGCATTAGCTAGCTCCTTTTTAGCTATTAAATGACTTACTCTGGAATTGGAAAACTTTTGCGTCCATTACTTTGACTTATGGGAATGGATTTTACAAAGTATGTGCAGGTAGTTGCTCTGCTGGAGTTTGGATGATAGAGAACACAATGTCATGCCAGTTTTAGAAAGCTAGTAAATTATTAAAATATGTTAAGTTGGGGATTGTGTAAAGTAATAAAGTATAAGTCATATTTTAGCACTTGGTATAATATAGTAGGATGGGCCTAAAGCAGGAGTGAGCAACTACAGTCTTGGATGGTTGGTGTCCAGCACAATTTGGTAGTTCCCCTCCTCAAATAAACTCACTTAAACCTGGCAAATGACAGGTGAGTTGTACCAAGTGTGTTTCAGTAGGGGAATTTCCAAACTGTGCTGGAAACTGGCTCCCAGGACCAGAGTTGCCCACCCCCCATAATTGGTGACAATTAAATAATACATGAAGTGCCACTTGGCTCCATCTGCAAAACGTAGAATGTATTTTGCTGAAAAACAAAAACAGTTAGAATTTTCTATCCAACACAAAGCATTTATTATCCAACCGTTCTGTTAAAATTGACATTTATAGCTGAATGGACCCATATTTCTTGGTAATCACTCACAGCAAAATCAGTTTTGGCTAAGTTTGACATGTGAAGAAAGTGGCCTGAAGCCTAATTATCAGGCATGCAATTAATGAATAGCCTAAATGCCATAATTACAGTTCAAATATAAAATAGAGAACTATAATTATAATTGTACTGTGAGAATAAACTTTTTTTTGGTAAAAACTTGTTCCTGAATTTACATTAAAAATTTTAATAATTTAGAAAGAATGTTTAAAATTTTAACAAATTTTGTTTTCTTATTAAATCTATGAACTAATGTAGTTTAGAACAACACTAATGTAAACAATGCCACTGGTTATTAAAGCTAAACATTAATCTTTTTTTATGGTGGTAAATTGATGTTATATGGTGAGCACCACTTGACCCCACAGCTTTTCTTAGGAGGTCAATATAAATATTAATTATATATTATAAATATATATGAATATAAATTAACTCACTAGTTAAAATAAATGTTTGAAATGCAGTGTATCTACAGCTACAAACTAGGCTTAGCCATTTGCTAGCTGATAAGAAGCTAGCTAATGCCAGCTACACTAGCAAACCAGCATATGGTTATCTATGATCATACCATCATATGATGCAAATGTACTTGAATTCAAACATCCTGTCATATTAAATAAAGCATTTTTGATGCTTACCTAATGTTTCTTCATCTGCTGCTAGTAGGATGTGCCATGTCATGGAAAGTTCCACTCTTTACCTCCACAAGCCACTTGGCAGCAGTTATGTGCTCTTTTACCCCTAGTTGCAAAGCTATGATGTCACACCAAGGTGACTGGTCAGTTGCAATAATGGTCCAGGAGCAGAATTAATAGGTTGTTGTAGTAACAACACCAACACTGCAATAAACACGAACATCCTGCTCTACGACTGCAGAGCTTATGAATAGATGGGTTGTAGGAACAACACCAGGACGCTGATATCAGGAAATGCCGTGAAGCAGTGTTTGCCAAAACTGATCATGAAGAACCCCGTGCTCTGCACATTTCCCTGCTCCCAACACACCTGATCATAACTAATCAGCCAGTTAACAAGTCTCTCCTGGGGTTAAATTGGTATGTCAGAGTATAGAAAATACAAAAATGTGCAGGGCAGGGGTTCTCCAGGAAACACTATGGTAGAGCACTTTGCTAGGCCGCTTTTCGACTGCATGGTGTAGTCTAGACTCAATTTTAAGGTACCAGTTACCTCAGATATCCTGTGTGGTGTAACAGTTCTCTCTGACCATTTAGGGGTCTGCAGTGTTTTCACATCTCGTTTTGGTATGTGAAATGAAAATATGAAAAATAGTACTGGGTACGAGGTGCTAGCTACCAAATTTTGTTAAACCAAAAAAAGTGAGTCAAGTCAAGCTAGTACCACATGGTGGAAACTTGCTTTTGTGTTATTAAATGCTATAACTAATCCTCTTCTCATTCTCTGTCTTGACAACATGATTCTCTGCTCATACCCCAGTCTGCTGATCATTCATCTAGCCCCCCCACAACCTTCCTTTCACCTCTGCTCTGTCCTGCTTCACCAGCCACAAGCTTCCCTCTGCCTGCTTCCATTGTGTGCTGATATCCACACCTCTTCTGCCTTTGCTTCTTTAAAAGCCGACAATAGACCATTTCTCATTCAATCTAATTCAAAGTCTGTGAGCTGCATTTGGGTTCCCCTGGTTGACTGTAATGTTATATTGATAAAAGCAGAGAAAGGAATGTGTTAGAGAAATATCTCCTCCTGTTCTTCTTTCTGTACACTTTATCACACCACTATAGACATATCTAGAATCCAGACATACATACTGACTGCAAATATCAAGCACAGATTTTTCAAGTCGAGTAAGTTTTTATTGCCTAGATAAAACCGGGTGAAAGGACATTTTGTCATTATGCTGCCCCATGCTGGATTCAGCTCCCTGTGGAGGTCAGCCCCAAGTGTGGCCAGTATTAAGTGTGGCTCACTTTACTTAACTAGTAAGACTTGCACAAAAATAATTTACTTAATAACTGAGTAACTGAGGAAAGTTACAGTTACTGAGCAAAATATTCCAGTAACTAAGGATGAAAATATACTTAGTATTATAATAAGCTCTGAATTACCAAAATGTTTATTTTATTTTTTTATTTAACAAAATTATTATTATTATTTGTTTTCTTTTTTGTATATATTTTTTTCTTTCATGTTTAACCTTCCATATTTAATGTTCATGAACTTCACATTTTAAACCATAGTAGCTCTTCTGTGGAATCACACCAGACAGGCTAGCCTTCACTTCCCACATGCATCAGTGAGCCTTGGGTGCCCATGATCCTGTTACTGATTCACCTATTGTCCTTCCTTGGATCACCTTTGGTAGGTACTAACTACTGCATACCTGGAACACTCCATGAGACCTGCTGTTTTACAGATGCACTGACTCAGTCGTCAAGACAGCACAACAAAGCTCTTGTCAAAGCAGCTTTGATCCTTATGCACACTCCTTTTTCCTGATTCTAGCACAACAATTTTAGGAAATGACTGTTTATTGTTTGGCTAATATATATCCTCAGACAGGTGCCACTGTAAGGAGATAATGAGATAATCAGTGCTACTCACTTCACCTGTCAGTGGTGTTAATGTTATGGCATGTAGGTGTATGTGTGTGTAGATGTGAGCTGCTCCAGGTCAGAGCTGCTGTTGCCGTTGTATCTGCACAAGGTTAATGAGGAAAATTAACCACTCCCTCAGTGAAGCAGTGGAGCAAACTGGAGTAATGAGGAGCAAAGCTCATCTCTCTCTCTCTCTCTCTCTCTCTCTCTCTCTCTCTTTCTCTCTCTCTTTCTCTCTCTATCTCTCTCACACATACACACACACCCTACCTAACACCATGGCTGGTGTTGGATTTTGCACCTTTCACTGATTTCACCATTTACCAATTTGGATAGTCCACTTCATCTTTGGCTCAAAGTCCATTTTTCACAAAAACAAGCTGAAAGGTGGACTCATCTGACCACAGCACACATTTTCACTGTTTTTAGGTCAGTCAGATGAGCTCAGGTTGAGAGAACTCAGCAGTGTTTTGATATAATTAAAGTTTGACTTTCTCTCTTATTAACACACCTTCAAGGTGCATTTCTTGATGCAACAGCAGACTGTGTTAAGTGGCAGCAGTTTTTCGAAGTCCTCCCAAGCCCATGGTGACATTTATCACAGTAGTAAGAAGATTTTATGCAGTGCCTTCTGAGGGCTCAAAGGTTTCCAGCCTTGTCTTACAGGGACTATACATGTGAAATACCTAAATAACTTGGTAACCTGTTTTTCACTTTTATTTTGCTATGTTCCAATTTTATTTCCATGAGGGCATCAGATTCAAAATTTGCTGATATTAACAAAACACCTTTAAGTTGATTAATGAAAACATTGAAAATATTTTCTTTGAACTTGTTTTAGTTAAATAAAATATCTCACATTTTTGTTTTTTTTTATTTTTGGAAAATATCTCAACCTTTGTAGAAATTAGTTTTGTATTTATTACACACAATAATGCAAGGCAAAATGAAAGCAACAGTGAAGTGTGCATTTAATACAAATAATTTGCACTTCATGAAATCATAAGAATTGTATGAGGTGATTATATTTAAAATGTGTTTTGTAAATTAATGATTGTGATATTTTACATATGTTTTCAGAAATTTTGGATAGTGACTAGTGACTGAAGAATAAAAAGTATATTGAGTTTTTGACTTTTTAGGCATATATAAAAATAATAATACATTTCATGCACCATGTACTTTTAATATTCTGGAAACATTTAAAAATACAGAGTTTATCAGTGGTCCCCAAAAAGACCTAAATACACAGGCACAAACACACACACACACACACACACAAATGCACACACAGACTTCTGCCATGTGTGAACTGCAGCATGACAGCAGTAAACCTTTTTCTTTTTTGTGTATTTAAGCTGAAACAGCTGTTATGAAGTCTTCATCACATATCTGAGTCATGTGTGACACTATTATGTGTGAGATATAGGCAATTATATGTTGATCTATGATGCTGTGCCACTACGGACGGTCTGTGTGGCATTGATGTATCGTACTCTGCACTAACACATGCACACGCACACTGTAATTCGCCTGTCATGTGTGTTATCTCTCCTCCTCTAGTGTTTCTACTGATGCGTGACCTTGTTTCTCAGCTTCCTGCCCTGCAAACATAAATCAGGAATCACGTGTTTGTGTACCACCAAGAGCTGCACTACACAGAATACATGAGCAACACAGTTTGGTCCTAAGATCCTTATGTTCACCCATTTTTCCTGCATCCAACATAGCAATTACAAGAACTGACTGTTCATTTGCTGCCTAATATATCCCGCTCCTTGACAGGACTCGCAAGATGCAAAAATCAATTAGGCCCTAAGAAATTCACATTTAATATAAAATAATCATTAATCATTTATTATATTACCATTATATTATGTTAAATTATATTTACTATTTATATGTATAATGTAAAAACATCTTCCCAAATGTGTGCCATTACCTCAGTTTACATTTTCAGTCTCAGTACTATAAGTAATATATTATATATTAATATTAAGGGTTCCTTTGAAGTCTCCAAACATGTTTTTCGAGATATAGAATGTATAAATACAAAAAACACTGTGGAAAATGTTTTTTTTGGCATCTTTTAATTTAAGCTTTAAATCTATTTACTGCATACTGTAACAACCATTTTCACCTTTTTGTTTGGTGCAAATAAACATTTTCCACTGTGTTTGATTTTCTTTAATCAGACAACAGACTTCAAAAAGTGTTAGCTTTCTAAAGAGACCAATATTAAATTTTAATTTTACAGTTTAATCTAAGGGGTACAAGTAATACAGCCATGTGAATGAACTGTGCTATTTCGAGATTAGTCTTTTTTGTTTATTTTCTGAGCTGCTTATCCTAACCAGGGCTAGGGAGGGGGTGCGGGGGTGCTATTCCAGCACTCATAGGGAGAAAGATGGTGGTCTCGAGGCCAGCGCAGGGCAGCCACACACCTATGTTGTCACCCCTAGGGAAACGTAGCATCTTCAGTACACCTGACGTACATGTCAAGTCAAGTTTATTTTTCATAGCTCTTTTTACAACTGACATTGTCACAAAGCAGCTTTACAGAAACCGGGTCCAAGCCCCCAAAGAGCGAGCCAAAGGCATCAGAGGCAAGGACAAACTCCCTAGCTGTAGGAAGAAACCTCAGGAGGAATCAGGACTCAGAAGGGGGAACCCAACCTCCTCTGGTTCGACACCGGATATAAATAACAGACAAGAAAAAAGAAAAGGAGAAAAATAATTAATAAAATAAATTTATAATAATAATAATAATTCTCAGTATAAATGGGCAGCAGCAGTTCCTTGTATACAGGTGCCATGATGACTTTAGATCAGTTCTTTTGTGGATAGGGCTGTTCATATGGGCTCCTCAGCAGGAGTGAGTGGGTTAAAAGCCGCAAAGACTTCAACCAGTAAAAGAGTATCAGGGTGGGTCAGGCTGGTCCAGATAGCAGAATGGAGCAGGATCACTGATATCTCAGCGGGGCAGCTCAACAGAGCAGGGAAGAGGGGGAGAGAGAAGGGAGGGGGAGAGAGTGAGAGACAGAGAGAGAAAGAGAAACATGTGTATAGACTGTGGGAGAAAACTAGAGATCCCAACAGAAAATCCCCATACCAGGAAGGATCCTGGCTGCCCTGACTGGAAGTCAAATTCAGGACTCAGACTGCACTGTCCAGCACAGCTGATGCCATGCAATTTTCCTTAAATCTTCCTGTCCATTACATATTTCCATGAGGGCTCTAAATTGCCATGGTTTCCCATTATTCTTTAAGTTTATGTTTAAACTCTTTAACAAACCTTCAGATACTGATTTTACTACATTTACTCACTTCATCCCCACAACAACAAAAAAAGCAAACTAATGTGTTTTCAGATCAAAACCAAGACTGAATGGCTTTACACACTGAACCTAATTTTACTTAGACACCAATAAATTTTTTCGACCATGTGTATGAACTGATATTTCTCACACTGCACACATGATTTTAACCTCATGCTGAAAAAAAGTCCTAAAATGCTAAAATTATGCATTATTATGGATTATTTATTTATTTATTTATTTATTTACGGCAAAGTCATTTGACCAGTCACTGTTTCTGGTGTTGGCATGGCACTGGAAGGTCAGTCTGCCCTCTGCTTTGGCCAGCGTAGTCCTCTAAAAAACAGCTCAGACTGATTTATGAAGACCAGGGCTGTGCCTATGCAAGCTAAAGAAAAGTGTTATTGTGTGCCCATTCTGTGAGGCACAACTGATGTCATTGTGTTACACTCTGCCTGTATGGGGTAAAAAAAATAATTGTGTCAACATAAAAAATCAGTTTACCTCCAGTATGTCCAGCTGTTATGATAATCTGAATACAAATAACCCCTTTTTTAACATTTTCATGTTTATTTGCACCCCATGTCTTAAAATGCAGCCAGTAGGACAACTTCCAGGTCCCCCACCTCCCTCTCTCCTGCGGTCCAGCCATGCCTCTCAGACCCTTACCTGCAGAGGGGGCTGCCATGGGCTCAGTCTAATTCTTTCTCTGTAGCTGCTTTTCTTTCCTGACATTCTTTTGTTTACTTATCTTCGTCCTGTAAGCTGTTGTTGTTTAAGGAGAGATTGGCATTTTTTTCAATTGATGGTGGCTGTTTATCTGCAAAGCTCCTGAAGTGGCAGTGGTGGACTGGGCGCAGTGCGCACACAAGCAGTGATTGACACTTTCTCAGACACTCTTCTTGACTCTAATTGGTTGTTTTGATTTAGACACAGTGGACTCTTGCAAATTGCATTAGGAGCATTAGGTGAAACCAGAGTAGATGGATTTTTCCCCAGATTATACACTGATCAGTGCACTGTGTGTTCTGGCACCTTTCTATCAGAGTCAGCATTCACTTTTTAAACCACAGTAACTCTTCTTTGGAATCAGACCAGATTGACTAGCCTTCACTCCCCCCTGCATCAACGAGTCTTGGGTTCCCATGACCCTGCCACTGATTCACCAGTTGTGCTTCCATTGATCACTTTTGGTAGGTACTAACTACTGTATACCTAGAACATTCAACAACTCTGGCTCTGTCTAGCCATCAAAACAAGATCGCTGTCAAAGTGGCTCAGATCCTTATTCTCGCCATTTTTTCCTGCTTCTAGGACATCAGCTTCAAGAACTGACTGTTCACTTGCTGTCTAATATATCCCAACTCCGAGAGATGCCACTGTACTGTAATAAATAGATAATCAATGTTATTCACTTTACCTGTCAGTGGTGTTAATGTGTTTAAAGTGGTGTAAAGTGTTTATGGCTGACTGGTGTACGTCTCATGTACTACTCTCAGTTTTTAGTATGTTACTTACTCTTTACCAATGCCACTTTATCTGCTCAGTGACAATGACCATTTATCACAGAAATAGAACAAAACAATATTGACTAATCCCAATGTCTAGCAACTTCAAGTATCTTCTTTAAAGAATAAATCTCCCCAAATATTCGACCCAATTTAGTTAAACACTGTTCAACATGAAGGCTGGCATGCTTGTGTATTTCTATGAATAGTGCTAATAATCACAGTTTAAATGTCAACTGAACCAATTAAAGTGAATCTGAGAATAACCCAAACCACACTTCCCCACCGACTCTGCCTCATTTTCTTCCCAAAGTCCCACACAATATGGAATATTTCCACCCAGGCTGCTTTATGAATGAGATACAAATCAGGCATGTACCGTACTCAATGTTCTGACCCATATTGTGAAGTGCAGTTCTGAGATTCGAATCTATTTTTTATATTTTATGCAATAAAAGAGTCTTCACGTCTGGAGGTCCAAGACAGTCTCTCTCTCTCTCTCTCTCTCTCTCTCTCTCTCTCTCTCTCTTTCTCTCTCTCTGAGTGGGTATGCTGGCCTTCCCTCTCCCATCACTTAGCCTAATTGTTCTCTCTTTCTTTTTCTCTTTTCTTTCTCTCTCTCTCTCTCTCTCTCTCTCTCTGAGTGGGTATGCTGGCCCTCCCTCTCCTATCACTTAGCCTAATTGTTCTCTCTCTTTCTCTCTCTCCCTCTCCCTCCCTCTCTCTCTCTCTGTCTCTCCCTCTCCCCCCATCAGTTGATGTAACACATTTAGTGACTAGCAATCACCAATGAGCATGTTAAACTGCACATTGTATTAGCAACAGTGAGGGGTGGTGCTTCACATGAAGGAAGCACACACTCACTTTCACCCTCTGAATGATTGTAGCAATGGTGTAATTGGGATATTCATAGCTAATGGAGAGAACTGGACACAAGAGAAAACTGAAAAAAGAGTGTGTGTGTGTGTGTGTGTGTGTGTGTGTGTGTGTGTGTGTGTGTGTGTGTGTGTGTGTGTGTATAGCATAAGCCACCTCTTCTCTTTACCCATTTTTATCTGATAGGCTGCATACAAATGTCAAGTGTCAACCATTCACAGCATTTTCCACAGAAAACAGTAAGAGAATTCATTGTTTTAAACACTATACTGAATGTTATATACAGCAGCCAATCAGAACAGGTCTCATTTACATAAATCAGTCATAAAGATGCAGTAACAAAAATAGCTTGTTTAATTCTAAGGGATGGAGTGGGAAATGGTCATGTAGAAATTAAGCATGACTCTTGTGGTTTAGAAAACCACATACATTTTATAATGTAGGATATGGACAATTTAAATTTGGCAAACAATTCTAGGGACTTTTTTAAAAAAAGGATTTACCCATTGGGAGCTCCCCTGAGAACTACACACCATCAGTGAAGTGTTTGTCTGTTTGTATTCTCACCACCAGGAGAAGATGGAGGACACTGTGATCAGAGCTCTCAAACATGTCAAAACTGCGGTGTATTTCCTCACATATCGGCTCAATAAAGCCTGGACTTTACTGTCGCCCTGTTTGTCTGTGTTTTATCAAAGTATTTCTGTGCCAAGAGCGGTTGTTTACACAGCTAATGTTTCACACAGTTTAAAAATGATGGCTGCAATCACTGTATACATTCATCTGGACCCATCACCGTCCACTTACATCATTCAGGGTTCCTCTAATTTGAAAAAGTTCCTACATCGAAGTGTTAGCTAAAAAGTTGCTCAAAACATTGTTCTAAGAACTTTCCTGGTTCCTGGAACTTCTAAGAAATGTGAAAAAGTTCCTCAGGTCAGCAAAGCGCCAATTCACACTAATGCCACATCTGACAGAACAGGTTTTCTCTCCCAGTGTATGTGTATTACTCTCCAATAAAGTAAAATGTGCTACTTTGAGGGTAAAGATTCAATTAAAAGTTTATATGAAATCATCTAGGGCTTCAAAGTCAGAGTTTCTTGGAGAAACACTTCAAAGATTCATAAGAACGACCATAATGTGTGGAAGTGTAGGCCGTCTGATGAAGATGATGATGAGTAATTAAATTGCACACACACTTACACATTTTTCCTGCTTGTTGGAGTAGATGTGTCTCACAGTGTATTTATAAACACAGTGCTTTTGTAAATAAAGCTACAGGAACATTAAATCAACAGAGAGAACTAAATGAAATGACCTGCTGCCAAACATGCTGCTGTACAAGATTTAAAAAACAACATTTTCCTGACACTCTGCTTGAGCCACACTGCACTGCACCACACAACATCAGATCATAGCACATAGCACCACAAGACACCACAGCACACCATGCTGAACTACGTCATACCACACTGCACCACAGTCAACACACCACAACATACCGCACCACAATGTACCACACTGTACTTCACCAAACTACAGCACACTACACCAGATCACAGCACCATCCCACACTGCACCATAGTAAACACGCCACAATTCTGTGCACCACACAGCACTGCAACATCCCACACTGCACCACAGTCAACACACTAAAACATTGCACACCACACAGCACACAATGTACTGCACCACACTAAACCATTACACTAAACCAGATCACAGCACGTTGCAGACACCACAGCGCAACACCGACAATGCACCACAACAATCCACACCACACATGCCTGGACCATCACACACTGCACCACAGTAAACACACCACAACACTGCACACTACACAGGACTGCACCATCCCACACTCCACCACAGTCCACACACTGCACTTCACCTATCTATACCACACTACACCAGATCACAGCACACTGCACCACAAGACACCACAGCACACTGCACAGCACCATATCACACTACACCACAGTCAACACACTATAACGTACTGCACCACACGACATCATATCACAGCACACTTTATCAAAAGAGAACCAACCTGCACCACAGGCAACACACCACAGCAGTTTGCATGACACAACACCACCACACCACACTGCACCACAGTCAACACACCACAGTGTATCGCACTATACTGTACCACACTATACTGTTTACACGACACCACACTACACCAGATCACTTGCACACTGCACCACAAGACACCACAGTGCAACACAATCAATGCATCACAACAATCTGCACCACACAGCATTGCGCCATCACACACTGCACCACAGTCAACACAACACCATACCTTTCCAGACCAAACTGCGTTCCTTTGCATCTACAAGTGAACACCATCACCTACCCTTCACCTTGCATTGCATTTCACTGCTCTACTCCACACTGTATTGCATTGCACCCCAAGGCACCACCCAACACAAAACCTTATCATCACATCACACCAATCCACACTGCACCACACTACAATCAATATTCTCACAACATACTGATTTACACTCCATTGCACGGCAACTCAACACACTGCACCACTCTGCAAAAAACCATATGACAAAACCACCCGGCACCACATCCCACCGCATTGCCCTAACTCGACCTGCATCTTACCTCAATGCACTATTCCACACCACACCACATCGCACCTTAACACACCTGGTTTGCATTATGCAACAGAAATGAGGAGCCTTCACAGGACAGCTGCTTCTTTAGCTACAGCCCAGGGCCAGAACTTGAACCTGCAACCTTCAGTTCACAAGAGCAATATTCTAACCACTAGGCCACCACTGCCTACACTCATAGGGCTAAAGGGGCTCTTCTGGGGGAATAACTATCTCTGAACACCAGACATAGCATGACAGAAGTGTGGCTAAAACTTGCAACAGTAATCCTGTAAACTAATAAAAGAACTGAGAACGACTGTAATGAGAGATTACAAATATCCTTAATTGTGGAGAATCAACCTTTCCAAGGGTTAAACTGGGTTTACAAGATCTGAGATCCTGAGTGAAGTCTGTCAACCAGACAAATGTTCTTCTGCTGTGTTGCTTGCTGTAAAATGTTTTATTCTTCCTGTGCTTTTAGCCTGTAGTGTGTTTCAGTGTGGGAATAAAACCCTTTCTCTCCAACCCATTCTTTAATCCTTTAAAGCAGGATTCACATCGTCCCTGCCCTCCTCCGTTCGATACCAGCCACTGATGAATACTGAATGGGAACGGACGTCCGTTTGGCTAAAAGACTGACCTTCACAAATGATTCAGTGAGGATTTCAGCCAGTCTTTTGAAGCTCCTACTTGGCCTGAAAGAGCCTCTCAGGGTAGGAGTAACTGACGGCCTCCGTCTCACACATACACACTCACACGCACACACACACACACACACACACACACACACTGTATGGCCTCTCGCGCAATACCTACTCTCATAAAACATGGAGGTGTCAGAGTGTGTGAGGAGCACTGCAGCTCGTACAACAGCTGAATGATAAACAGGGAAATGTAGTGATGCACCCTAGAGGGATATGCCATAAAGTAGAGTTTCCAGGAGCCCCTCCAGGCCTGGCTTGCACAGGTTTTGCATAAATTTCCAAGCAATTTTGTATGTAAAGTCCTCACTAAGTCTACTAACACTTTACCCAGCTGTGAAATTCATACAGCTTTGTGTCATGTACCAGCAGTGGTGATTTTTACTAGTCGACTAGTCATTGAAAAAGTTACTAGTTTCTGTTTTTAACTGCATCACAGGGGTAATTCTGTGTGCTTCACTGAGATAAAAAAGCAATTAAACTAAAGTAAAAAGTAAATATTGTGTGTGTGTGTGTGTGTGTGTGTGTGTGTGTGTGTGTGTGTGTGTGTGTGTGTGTGTGTGTGTGTGTGTGTGTCTGTGCAGGTTAATATTGGATTACAGTAAAAAAAAATGCTGCTATTATAAAGTAAGATGTGTTTTAAAAATTACATTTGATTTCATGCATTACATTTTATTAAAAAGCACAAAAATTAAATTAAATAAAGATATTTACAATAAATGCTAAAAGCTATATCTCATTTTTTGCAGACATCCAAGCTAAAGCAAAGTGATCTGTTTTAGGCAATTAAATCATTATAGAAGAATAAAAGAAAAAATTAAAACAAGTTTAACAAGTTACTTTGTCTAATAATAATTGTGTAATAGCACAGATCAAAGTGCCCGCTAAGATGAAAGCAGCGCCTCAGTTTAACTAAAGGCAGTAAAAAAAATAGGCTAAACCTAAAAAATTATTTTTTAGCTTCTTTTTTGGGAGGGGCTGAGGTCACATTTTACTAGGTAAAAATGCTGATAGAAAATACTAGGTTGAAAAGCTTGTCAGGGACACAAAGGTACTATGAAGTAACCTATCACAGACGAACTGACTTGTGACTTTAGCAGAAAAAAAACTGCCAATGACCCAAATGGGCCATCAACTGGCCAATCAACTTGCTTGACACTTTTTATACTGGCCCAGGGCCATTGGGCAATAGCTTATGTCAAGTCCTGTTTAAATGGGATGATTGATGCTCTTCTTGATGGCTGAATTTGGAACAAAAGAGAACAAGAGTAACACCGCTTAGATGCTTAGCAAGATGATAAACTCAATGTTCAGCCTCTCTGGCATTTACCCATGATGTTATGGACGTGGTAATTAAAGCACTCTATTGAGATTAATCACACAACATAAGCATCTCTTTAATCAATCAGCAAACATCAAATTACTGTCTTGGACATATGTTACCCAAAAATGACTGTCACCACTATTTTTTTTATTTTCCTTAGTCGCAATCAAATTTCTGGAAATCGGATCAGTCATAATTTAATTTACTGTGACAAAATAAGATTAACTGATCTATAATCTGCCTTTCAGACACAGTCATAAAAGTACTGATCCAACCAGGGACTAAAAGTTCACTTTAGCCTTGGCTGCTATATCCCCATCACTGCCAGACTCACACTGTGTGCTGCAAACATCAAATCAGCCTATCGTTAAGGCTTTAAAAGTTGTTTTCCTAAATTGTACTCTGGTGGTGCTGATGAAGTCATCTTAAGAGAAAGAGTCAACATACTATTGCTCCAAGTTCTTAGTCAATGTTTACATTACATGCTGATAAGTATACACTGATAGTTATTTTTGTAAGATTAGTGCCTGGACGGGCCAGCAGAAAATTTTTAGACCACAAATCGAGCCCACCCGTGGCTGTGTAGGTGGAGGGCCCCCTTTCCATGGCCCTACGACGAGCGTGTCGGCCACAAACAGGCCAGTAGAGGCATTGATTGTCTGTGCTCCCTCTCGAGTTGAGGTATTCTCTGGAATTGTTAGCAAGCATGCCGATTGTATGCCTGGAGTGCCACCAACTAGCGTTAGGCAGACTTCCTAAAGGCCAAAGAGCCAGGGAGGTCTGTATGCTTGGAGAACTGCAGGCTAGCATTAGGCGGACTCCCTAAAGGCCGTGGGTTGGTGAAGTTCACGTCTGGCTCCGGTGGGCGGCTAGTTAGCTTACACCTGCTTCCAGGGGTTCCTTCCATTCATCCTTAAACCCAATAGCCTATTCCTTTAGTGGCCCTAGCTTAGCTTGCTAGATGGTAGCCGCAGCCGATTATACCGTTTCCGCAGACGCAATATTCCATCTGTATTCGGCTTCATGAGGGTGGGATATACTAGACAGCAAGTGAACAGTCAGTTCTTAAAGTTAAAGTGCTGGAAGCAGGAAAAATGGGCAAGTGTAAGGATCTAAGCCACTTTGACAAGGGCCTAATTGGGTTGGCAGGTCTCGGGAGTGTTCCAGGTCTGTGGTAGTGTAAGGGGAGCTGAGGCTCCCCCTAGAGGGTGTGCGCGGTCAGCCTCTCCTGAGTACTAGGTGCCACGCCCCTCCCAGGTGGAACTCATGGGGGCCAATCAGGACTGGCTTTAAGAGGGGATCAGGCCCACAGGAAGTTGCGAAGTCTCGTCAGTCTTTCTGCGATTCCAAGCGTTTCCATAGTGTATGTTTAGCCTTTTGGATTTTGACCCCTTTTGTACCTGGATTCCGATTTTTGCCTTTGCCCGTATTTATTCTGTTTGTAGTTTTTGAACCTTGCCTGGATTTTTGACTTTGCCTTGCCTAGCCTTTGATGTACCTGTTTGCCGTGTGCCTTGACTTGCCTGCCTGGACCTCGTTTATGATTTGGATTGCCTGTGAAACTTCAGTTTGCTGGTGTTTTTTTGAACTTCTTTTTGAGACTTGGAACCATCATTAAAACTCATCAATTTTACCTGCACCTGTCTCATAAATTACGACTCCGCGTGACAGAAGACTTCGCCTTTCAGATGGAGGCAGCAGGTAATATTGATTCAAGTTCTCCCGGAATAACCGAAATTATGAAAGCTGTTTTTGAGCAGGCACGCCTTATCGGTGAGCACCACCAGGAACTGCACCTAATCCGGAGCAGTATGAACGAGCTCACTTCCGCCATCCAACGGATGTCCGTCCCAGCAGCATCCGGTAGTTCCAGGGAGGTTACTTCCGTACACCATTCCAGCGATGCCAGCTGCAACAAAGAAGTTTGCAGCCGAGGTAAGGCTGGCTCGACCTGATAAATTTGACGGAAGTCCCAATCAGT
>JBBPDA010009495.1:0-10782 GCA_037974385.1 Arnoldichthys spilopterus | reverse complement strand
TCTAATAAAGTGGCCAATGAGTAGAAGTATAAGGTGGTGTTTCTAATAAAGTGGCCACTAAATGGAAGAATAATGTAAGTGTTTCTAGTAAAGTGGCCAATAAGTGGAAGTATATGTTGGTGTTTCTAACAAAGTGGCCAGTGAGTGGAAGTATAAGATAGTGTTTCTAATAAAGTGGCCACTGAATAGAAGTATGCACAATGTGTTTCTAATAAAGTGGCCAGTGAGTTTCTATTGGACAATGAGACACCAAAAACAATTCCTTCGCAGTGTAACGCTACTTGTTGTAAAAGCTTTTAATTTAATAAACAAATTATGTAAAAATAGGGGAGAGAGAAATGGGAAATGTGGCGCAACAGGTTGGGGTGTGTGTGTGTGTGTGTGTGTGTGTGTGGGGGTGGGTACTTAAGGAAGTAGACAACAGTGAAACTGCAGTATAGTGTATCATTAGACAGACGATGGGTCACTTACAGGAAGGCTCATGGGCCACAGGGTTCGTATTGTTATCTTGACCTTAGGAGTCCTGCATCCCAACACAACCCTGTAATTCATACTGCAGAGACTGAGCTTATGAATATGATCCAAAAGTCTGAGTCTGTTCTCATCCAGATCACCTGACACCACCAAAACCACCACTATATATGGCCCATCTACGCCCTTGTTGGGACCTGTGAGCTTGGACTGATTGGATTGCATGTTTTGTTAGCTGTGGGTATGCTAACCATTGCTTCTGTAAAAACACTGAATCAGAACTCTTCTCAACCCAATGTGACTGCTGCTAACTCTTCATTAAGGTGGTGCAGACTAGTGGGTGTGGTTTAGGAGACAGTATGACTTACTGTGAGCTGTAAAAATGAACAAAACTTTACAACTACATTTCAGACAACGCTACCCATATTAAAACTGTGTGGTTCATATAATCATTTTCTTAAATCAGTCATACACAACAAATCCTTGTGTTTTGACATGATCACTAGACATACTGCATGATTATGGCCACATTCGTACAACCCCATTTCCAATAAAGTTGGAACATTGGAACATGGATAATTTGCAAACTATGTAAACTCATATAATATTGAAAAAAGAACAAAAGAAAATATGATTTTAAAAATTTTATGTCATTTTTTCTGTTTAAAACTCCAGCAGTTGGTCTCCTCGGTTCCCAAACAGCTAAATAGTGGTAAACTTTTTTTGAAACTTGCTGCTGGTGTTAAATTCAAAATGAGCAAATATTACACAGAAAAAAAATCTAAATGTTCAGTTCATTTGACGTGTTGTCTTTGGTCGATGGTGAGTTAAATATGAGTTCATGTGATTTGCAGGATTTTCATTGTTTCAAGTTTTTTTTTCATATTTTCTGTTTTCTGACTTTTATTGTGAAAACATGGTCGTGTGAATGTGGCCATAATCATACAAGAAAAGAAAAACTCGTAGTGAACATATATAGACATAATGCCATATATGAATAAATGTAAAAAATACTTGACAGTCTCATTATTGTTCTAAAAACTGTGACGGTTACACCCGGGCGAGCCGGCAGGGGGCGGCTGAGAGCACTGCCTTCGCGACCGCGCAGTGTCGAGCCGGCTGGGGGCCGGGTGTCGCTATGGTTACGTCAATCTTGCTTATGCGTTTCACCTGGGTGGAAGCCCTTATAAACCTGGTTGTCTACCCGGGCGGCGCAGAGTTTTTGGCCGTGTTGTGTGCTTCTGCTGGTAAATTTGGTAGAGGCTCGTTGAACCCAGGAGCCTTTTCTCTCGCTGGCGACGCCCCAGGACTGCCCCAGCTGAGCTCGAGGCTAAAACACCGCGAGCTAAGCTATGTATGTTAGTGACCACCGCGTCGTGAACTTTCAGTGTTCTGCTATGGGCTTGTTTTCCTTCATGTTTAGCTCACAGTAAGTTGTGCTTTGTCCTAAACCACATCCACAAGTCTGCTCCACCTTAAAGAAGAGCTGGATGTGGTTTGAGTGCATTGGGGATTCATTTACAGAAAGTTTGGGTGACTTCAGTCTTTATTAGCAACATTGACCTTTTAGCGCCAGGTCATCAGTTCAGCAAAAAAAAGAACAAAAAATGACAAATTTGGACAATTTCCTCTCCAAATAGTATTTAACTGGCCAGAGCATGTGATTTCTTTAGTTATGCACTGGAGCTACAAGGCTAATTTAACAAGTAGTGAAGGTTGCTGATTAGCGTTGTGCTAACTGTGCATCTAAATCTTCCCTGACGAGTAAAGGACTAAAGAGACTCTTGGTCTTGGAGAACAAGGTCATTGAATGAGCGGCAAGATGAGTCACTAGTTTTGTAAACGCAGTGTTTTTTAGCCATTTTTACAGATTTTGATAAATTTTAGCAGTCAATGTTCCCCAAACTGGGTTGAGTGTCACCGTTTATACTTATTAATGTATGTTTTAATGGTTTAATCTTTTTTTGAGCACACCAGAGTTCCAGATAAGCTACTGCTTACTTCAATTCACCTTCACACTGCAGGAACCTTATTACAAAAACTCTGCCTATTCCCATTGGTTCCTCACGTTTGTGTGTGAGTAGATGATTCAGCTGCTTTTTCTTTAGAGCAGGCCTGGTGGCTGCTCTGTATGAACAGTGAGTGTGGGGCTTTAGGCCATGACTCAGTTTTTTGGGGGATTTCTCTGTATATTGAGAATAAATGTGACTAAACTTTACCTGAGGACTTGACTGGATGTAGTGTTCACTAATAAGTCAATGTGTGAAAGTTTGTCCTATTTGATCAAACCAAAAATTGTTTTTAGTAACATTCATACTTTTGATGATACTTATGATTGGTGTGTGTTGCTATTCTGTGGCACAGGATGCAATGCTCTTGTTGATCACGAGAGGGCAGCATTACTATAGCAGATCTCTCTCTGGTTTTCAGTCTTAGCCCTAGGAACCAAATGTCCTGTCCAGTTTCAGGCATTCCTGATATCACCAAGAGCTTTAAAATCACCTGATGCACTGGACTGTGGATTGTGACCATGGCAGCAGCTTTTTTTTTTTTTTTTTTGGAAAATGACAATGAAATGACCTGGAGCCCAAAGAAACGGTGCGTGAGTGGCTGGGCTTCAAGCTGCACTGGTGTAGATGGCCTGAAGGGTCAAAGTAAGAAAATGTAGCTTTTGAAGAAAAAAGTTCAAATAGTTTTTGAACATGCTCCATCAGCCATAACATTAAGACCACCTGCCTAATACTGTCCCCCCTGCTGCTGGAACAGCTCTGACTGTGCTGCACTGTGTGTTCTGACCCCTTTCTATCAGAGTCGGCGTCACTTTCTACACCACAGCAGCTCTTCTGTGGGACCAGACAGGCTAGCCTTCTCGCCCCACATGCACCAGTGAGACTTGTGTGCCCATCAGTTGTCCTTCCTTGGATCACTTTTGGTAACTACTGCACACCAAACACTCCACACGACCTGCCACTTTGAAAGTACTCTGACTCTGAGGGGGACCACCAAACTGTGCTGGACACTGGCCTTAGGACCGAATTTGGGCACCCCTGAACACAAAGATGAGACTTTATAGAGATAAACCCACACAGGGTTATGATTACATAAGTGTACTTCAGTGCTTTGTTCAGGCCGAGGGCCTGGAGAGGCCACTTTATCTGAATGGGCCCATTTCCTCCATGTTTCTTGTCTTTTTTTTTTTTCCCCTCTGAGAACCACTTATTGTGGTTTGTGGGGGTTTATGCAACATTTCTATGCGGCCGCTTTGCTACCAGGCTGTTTTTATACCGTGCCTTTAAGACTGATATGTAAATGAGCTTTGCTTTGATTGGCCATCCTGTATTCCGCATCATTAAAGAGCAGTACAGGCTGAAACATGTCTTAACTTCTCTGTGAATGGACTTAACTGCTGTAGGCAGAACAGCTATGTAAGTTTGTTGGATTTTGTGACATCACAATAATTCAAAACAGCCTAGTTGCCATGTACTCTGATCAGCCATAACATTAGCACCAGTGGCAGGTACAGTGAAGAACACAGACTCTAGTTATTTCATTACAATGGAACCTGTCAAGGGGGGGTGGGGTATATTAGGCAAGTGGACAGTCAGTTCTTGAAGTCAATGACTTAAGGGGGATCTACACAATAGTCTTTCAGAATTGATTTTAAAATACATTTTATTAGTATGTAGAGCTGTAAATGGACAATTTCATATATATTTCAGCGTGTTTGACAATGTTCCTAACAGGTCTTTAAGATCATCTAGTGGTGACGTGTTTAACATTATAAGAGTGTAATATGTAGAAGCAGCATTTTGTTTGATGCACCAAAGTCCTGGAGCAACCTGGTCTTAGATATTTGTCAAGCTCCTTCTCTTGGTATTTTAAAAAAGCAGCTTAACCCTTTAGTGATCCGGTCCATTATTGGGTCGAGCCCATTTTCAGTCCTTATGTCTCATTAAAACATTCGCTGAGCTTCGCTCAACCCGACTGTTCCGTCACTGCCACATGGTTTACGTCAGTTATGGTCAAAAACGCCACTGGATCCACTGTGTCTAATCAGTCGACCTCTTCATTGAACTTCATCACTGCTCGTTGCAGGTGGTTCTGTTGCACTAACACACATTTGAGGACGTTCATGGATTTCTCTGAGAAGTTTTAAGAGAATCCAAGACTTTTATCTGATTTCTTTATGTATTCAGAGTTTTATGATAAAGAGAAATCTTGGCCGTTTGATAGAGTCCTGTATTTAAAGAAACTATGGGGCTGTTTAATAAAAAAATCATCGTTATTTCCCTAAATCTATAGAAAATGCAAAGAAAGCGGTTTTTCATTTTCTTGGTGTGGCCATTAAAGGGTTAAACACGCTTTTACACCTGAGCTTTTAGAGACTTTTTATTGCTTTTTCATTTTAAGAACTTAGCCTTTTTTTATTATATTAAATACATGTTTATTCATTCATTTATTTATTTATTTTTAAGTGTGATTTTTAAAAAATGTGTTTTTTAACATTGTATTATTATTTTTATTACTTGTTTAATTCTACATTTGTTAGTCACTTTGAGCTGCATTCCAATATATACAAGGTGCTATATCAATAAAGTTAGCATTTTTAAAAGGCAGGTGGTGTTAATGTTCTGGCCGATCAGTTTATGGAGTGGGGAGTTGAAGGTATGTTGTGAAAGGTAAACAGCGTTAACAAAGTACGTCATACTACTCTTTACTTTCAAACAAATGGGGAAAATGTGGTTTTCCACGATATGGGCCCTTTAATTTTAAGGCCTAAGCAGCTTTTTCAGGATGGTGTACGTTACTACTGCTCGTAGTTGCTTCTCCTAGTGACCAGAACAGGCCACGTTAGACCCAAGAGCTGCCGAAAATAGCCACTGTGTCGGCACATGTGCTATACATGTTCAACGTGTCTCATTTATCTCTCTCTCTTCCCTTCCTTCTCTTGCTCTCCCTCTTCGCTCCACGTGTTTGTCTCCTTTTAGCCGCGTTGCACTTTTCTAGGTGAAGATATGAGACGACCATAATAAAAACAATTTTAGCCCAGGTTGTAGTCACACACACACACACACACACACACACACACACAGTGCAGACAGACATGCCCCACAGCACCTGTGTGACGGTGTGGCGTCTGAGGGCCTCTGACTCATCCTCAAGTCCATCTGGAGTAAAGCTGTGTGTACCACACACACACAATACCCTAACAAAAACAAAACTCTAGACCAGGTGCTGCCACACACATACAACCAAGCATTCAGGTGAACAGATGTTGCCATTGGGATGGTGATGACCTTTGACCTCACCTCGCTCTCTGGCCCTGTGCCCCAGCACTGCGAGTGTCAGGGCGAAGGTGAACCAGACGTACGCCATCGCAGTGCGTAACATCGATATTGAGGCGGGTCAGCTGCGGCGCCCCCTGCAGACAAAATGTTAACAAACTCGCGTGTGCGTCCGAAGAACGTGGCGATGATGCAGGATGTGACTTTTCATGAAGCAGATACTGGTTGAGTCATGTCTTGGGTCAGCTGCAGCGCCCCCATGAGTGAAATTTCCAAGGAGCGTTGGGGCAATGCAGAGCGTTGAACTTTACCAATCACCTGTGTCGCGATATTGGCTAGCGAGGCGCTAGAGTTTTTGAGTTAGTCACTAGGTGGCGCTACGCAACAAGCATGCATCGAGTTGGGGCGACGCACCAGCTAATGGCCGAATTGTTGTCCAAGTTTCGAAATTTTTGGTAGAATTGCTTGGTGCCCCCACCCCCGTCAACAAAACCTTTTAATGGTTTTGTCTACACCCCCTGTTAAAAATTACATTTTTTTGGCCTCCCCCATGTTTTCGAGCAATGCCCACCCACAACTCCCCACCCACCCACCTCCCAGGGTCTCTGAGGTTGGTCTGAATTGCCCCTCTGCTGGTCTCTGCTGGGCGCTGATTAGCATTACCGTATAGATGGACCAGTGAAGTGAGTAACATTGACTCTAGTTATGTCAGTATGGTGGCATCTGTCAGGGGGCGGGATATATTAGGCAGCGAGTGAACAGTCAGTTCTTGAAGTCGATGTGCCAGAAGCAGGAGCCTGAGTATCTGGGCCACTTTGGCAAGTGATGCGTCTCCAGAACGGCAGCTCTTGTGGAGTGCTCCAGGTGTGCAGTAGCAAGTACCTACCAAATGTGACCCAAGGACGAATCGGCCACAGGGTCATGGGCACCCGAGGCTCACTGAAACACGTGGGGAGCGAAGAAGAGCTGCTGTGGTGTAGAAAGTGACGCTGATTCAGATCGAAAGGGGTCAGAACACAGTGCACCACAGTCAAAGCGGTTTCAGCTACTCAATGTTAGGCAGGTGGTGTTAATGTTATGGCCGATCGGCTCTGCTCATTTTTCCATCGTTTTTTAAAAATATTTCTTTCTGGTTGTCGAGTAAACTAGCACAACAGAAGACCTGGGTGCCCTTACTCACGCAGTGCTCCTTCCACCCAAAAAAAGCGCATGAGTGTGTTGAGGCTGATAATCAGCAGCTCAATCAGAGATGATAATCATCCGGGTGGATTTTCACTCCTACACGTACGGCCTAAGCTGTCGTTGCCCCAAAGGGCTAATCACCTCATTAAGCCACCTTCAAACCCCCCCAAGTACCCCTCCTCTATCTGCACCTCATGCCCCATCCCCCCACTGCTCCACTGAGGAAACCTGATCTGCCTTCCCGTCCAGAGACCTCCTGGGAACTCCTGCGCAAACACACGGGTTTGTCAGTAATTATAAGTGATCTGAGCTGAATGGGACGCTGTAGACTTTGGCTGGTTTGGGTGAACAGCTCCCTTAAGGCCATTTACTGCTAATCAATATGGACGAGCAGCTTCCGAGTGTGGTTACTGACTCCTTCACGTCCTACAGGACACCAACGGCCTTAACACTCCATCTCTCCGTATGGAGGTTCCACAGACACTTTAGACTGGCCTACTGGTTTGAAGTATGGATGTGTGTGTGTGTGTGATGATGTCAGTAATGTTTGTTGGTGCATTTTGGGTTGAGGTATGGTTTCTGCAGGGGGAGGGGGAGAGTAACAGGGCACCCTCCATATATATGTCAGTGTCTGATTACTGTTTCTACAGCTGTTGGGAATGTTGACTTTTTCTCTATGCCTCTGAGTCTCCTCGTCCTCTTTTCTCTTCTCTTCTCTTCGTTGTTCTTTTCTCTTCTCTTCTCTTCTCTTCTCTTCTCTGTTCTTCTCTTCGTTGTTCTTTTCTTCTCTTCTTCTCTTCTCTTCTCTTTCGTTGTTCTTTTCTTTTCTCTTCTCTTTTATTTTTTTCTTTTCTCTTCTCTTCTCTTCTCTTCGTTGTTCTCTTCTCTTCTCTTCTCTTCGTTGTTCTTTTCTCTTTTCTTCTCTTCTTTTCTTTTCTCTTTTCTTCTCTTCTTTTCTTTTCTCTTTTCTTCTCTTCTTTTCTTTTCTCTTCTCTTCTGTTCTTCTGTTCTCTTCTCTGTTCTTCTCTTCTCTTCTTATCTTCTCTTCTTATCTTCCGGTCTCCTCTCTTCCCTTCTCTCCTCCTTTCTTAATCCATCTCTACTCTTTCAGTTTCTTTCAGTCTTTTCTTTTCCTTCTCTTCTCCTCTCTTCTCTTCTCTTCTGAGATATCTGAAAGTTAAGCGAGAGGGGAAAGGCTCCTGGGGCTGATAAGGCCACTATCAGGAGCCGAATCTCAGAGCTTTGTCTCTATTTTCACCCTTCCTGTCCTGCTCCTGCTCAGGCATTCCCCCATCCAACCTGTCAGCAGGATGCCATTAAAATTTGGCCCTCAGATTCTCAGAGTTGTTTCTGGGCTCCCGCATGAAATTCCTTCAGACAAAGGCAGTAATGGCTCTATTTCAGGCTAGAGGTGCTGGCTTATGTTAGCGAACCAGCCTGTCGCTCACAGAGGTCAGTGGACATTATTTTGGTCATTGCTGATGGTGGTTCACCCCATCTCACAAAGTGCACCACCATGAAATGACCTCTGTATTTAAGCCGTCCACACGTGGAGCAGCTATCAACAGCACCCGGGGAGCAGTGTGTCTTGCTCAAGAGAACCCCAGTGGTACCTGGGCCAGGACTTAAACCTACGACCATCCAATCACATGGGCAAGGCTCCAACTACTAGGCTTTAACTGCCTAAACTGTGTGGCTTTCAGTGCAATATATATCCATGTGTAAGCCTTGTGAACATTGCCTCCTTCTGTTCCTCTTGCTGAAACGAGGTGTGTGGTTGGTCTGAGTTGCTGTTTATCATCTTAATGATAGCAATGGGTCTCCAGTCTGGGGCCCTGCTCACACCCGATGATCTGAAGTGGACAGGGCTAAGCACAGGTGTGAACGCCCTCAAGACATATAAGATCACGTTTGGAGGTGGTCGGGGCCACATAGGGCCACTCTGTGTTAGCAATGTGTATGGCAAATTAGTCCTGGGCCACACTGAGGGGCCGCCTACCCTTCTGACATCTGCATAAGCATAACATCTGTATGTGAATGGCGTCATAACAGATGTTTAGAATTCTCTTTAGACTTTCCACTTTTGATCAAAAACAGAATTTAAAGTCGGCGGCGCATTTTTAAACCGTATGTGAGCGGCGAGTGTTAGTGACGTGCAGGTGCGCGACGCTCGTTACAGACACAGGTTCGAGCTGGAAGTGCATTAATGTCACTGAAAGGCTCCGGTGGAACAGAGCTGCTCCTGGTCATGATGCGCTCTCACGCTTTCACCTCGTGCACGAGCAGCAGGTTCCGCCTCCTCACCGAACGCCCATCTGGTTTAAACACACCATTATGATAGCTCCACCATAGCTCCGCCCTTGCCTTTTAAAGGGGAGGTGACGTGCCATTCTGATTGGTTTATTGCATGTTATGCCCAAAACCCACCTCTGAATAATTAAGAGAGTCAGGACAACATTTTGCACCCTGCAGTGGCACAAAATCTGATTTGTACTAGCAAAATGGCAAAATGGTTTTGACTGCGGCCCAAAAAGTTAATTGCGCCTTCCGCTGAGCTTTAAGTGCATCGCTGGTTGCAAACAACAGCTCATTTGGTCTTTGCAGACAGAAATGATGGACATGTTAATCTGCATGAACAGATGTATGTGGAGATGCATTTTAGTGCCAGGTGTGAACAGGGCCTGACTTGCTGTCGAAGATTATGTTTACCAGACGTACAGGAGATCTTTCCCCAGCCACAGTCATCGTGAAACCACTGTTCAGCTCTTTGCAACAATGGTTTAGAAAGATTGGGCTGAAACGGGATTCTGCAGTGTTGAACCTGCTTGAGTGGCACATTACTACATCAGTTAGAAGCCTGGACTAAGCTGTTCCCTCGGGGCATGACTGAACTGCCTCATGACCTCCAGTCCAGGCCAGTTTACTCTAACACGTCTGATCCAGCTGAAGGGCTTAACCCCTACACTCCAAGGGTCTACATGTGGTTTCACCCAAATTCCCACGGTTAAAGGAAAACTCCAGTGTTTCTCAGCCTTATTTCTACCTTTCACATCTGTATAGAAGATGCACTACACACTACACACTGTACACAGTCAAATAAAGCTACATGCATTTATAACAGACACCAATGGACGGTCAGTGCCAATTGCTTCTATTAGAAGTGCATTCCAACATAGAGTCCGTTCTTAGAAAAGCATTCAAATTGTGGTCAGTCGCACAATACAGATGCAGCAGAAATGCAAGATTATTCCTTGAAGACCCGGGCAGTGGTAGACTAGTGGTCAGGAACTTGCCCGTGTCACCCGAGGGTGGTAGGGTGCTCCATGTGTGGATGGGCTAAATGCAGAGGTCAGATTTTGTTGTGTTGCACCTTGTGTGCTGGTGTGTTCACAGTGATGGGTGGGGGTGGGGGGGCTCTAACCTGTGCAATTTTGAGGGAATACAGGCCTATTAAGCCAGTGCAGGCCAGTCCAGGCCTGGTGGCTGTTGTGGTTCTAGAGAGCTGAGACCCAAGTAATGGGGCTTTCTGGATGACTGAAGGGATTTAAGTCTTTTTATCTTCAGTATGGCAGACTAATTGCCTCTAAGCCCATAAGTGGTGTTGGTCACGCTTGTTTTCTCCATTCGATTGGTGAACAGGTGTGAACTGATGAGTGCACGGCTGAAACATGCGCCTTTCTGCTTGAGTTTTACAATTAAAGGGTCCATATCACCGAAACCAACTTTTCCCTCATTTATTTAAATAAATAGGTTGATTTGTGTGTAGATATTGTTTTAAAATGAAGTGTGGAAAAGCTTCGGGCAGCATGTTTTGACTTTGCTAGACTATACATTAATATTTGCA
>JBBPDA010009421.1:0-16785 GCA_037974385.1 Arnoldichthys spilopterus | reverse complement strand
AAGTCATTGGCGTCAATGTAATCTGGCCTTGGTTGATGATTACGCGCAGAAAAGATGTGTATTTTGAAATCATCTTTAAAGGCGGTCAAGATGACCTAAAGTGTGGTCAAATAGTCTTAGAGTTTTAAAGCTGAGTGTCCGAATTCAGGCCAAACACCAGACTATTTGTCATTGTGAACACACTCAATCACACAAAGTACACCAGAATGTAATGTGACCTCCACATTTAAGCCATCACAAGTGCACACATGGAGCAGCAGGCAGCTATCAACAGCACGCAGAGAGCAGCGTAGTGGGACCGTACCTTGATTAAGGGTACCTCAATTGTGTTCAGGCTTGAACCTTGCGACCTTCTGTTCCCAAGGGCAAAGTCCTAACCAATAGGTCACCACTGCCCTGGAGTCCACCTGTGGTAAATTAAATTGATTTGGAAAGGCACACGCCTCTCTTCAGAAGGCCTATACATATCAGAGCAAAAACCAAGCAATGAGGTCAAAGGAACTCAGACAGGATTTCATAATTCTCAAAAGAAGTTTGGCACAACCAGAACTCTTTCAACACCTGGTCACCTGGCTAAACTGAGCAATTAAGAAAGAAGGGCCTTAATGAGCTGACCAAGAACCCGATGGTCACTCTTAGCTCCTGAAATCCTATAGTCCTTCCAGAAGGACAACCATAACTGCAGTCCTCCACCGGTCTGGGGTTTATAAAAGAGTGGCAAGACAGAAGCCTCTCCTCAGCGCAAAACACATAAAAGCCCACAAGATTGCAAGAAACCAAGATTGAACTGTTGTTTGGCCTCAATTCTAAAAGTTATGTCTGGAGGAAACAAGGCACCGCTCATCACCTGCCCAATATCATTCCAACAGTAAAGCATGTGGTGGCACAGGGTTTCGGCAGATTTCAATAAGTCAGACTTTTTTAAGACCATTACGAATGAAATTTAAGGCCAATTTTGTGTCTACACTGGTAAAAAGTAGAAAGGACATTAAAGAAAATCTGAGAGTCTTAGAATTACTAACAAAATAAACAAATTTATTCACATTTACCAAACTGTGTATTCACACTGGTGGGCAGTAGTGGCCCAATGGCCTTGTGAACAGAAGTACCATGAGCAGTACCTTGCTCAAGGGAACCTCAGTGGTTCCCAGGTCAACCTGGAACCTTCTGCAAGGTCTTAACCACTTGACCAAAAAAAGTGATGGAAGTAGTAATTAATACACAATGACATTTAAGATCAAAACGTATACCATTTTAGACCTAGTGCATAAAACCTTTTTAAGGCCTTACATTCAAATTTTGGATATAAAATACAGAAATATCTTCAATAAAAACATATTACACAGTGCTCAGACTGGGCCAATGGTTTGCCTTCCAACATGACAATGACACAAAGCACACAGCAAAGACAACACAGGAGTGACTTATGGACAACTCTGTGAATGTCCTAGAGTAGCCCAGCCAGAACCCTGACTTTAACCCTATCGAATATCTCGGGAGAGACCTGAAAATGGCTATTCACCCTTGGTCCCCATCCAACCTGACTAAGCTTGGGAGGATTTGCAAGAAAGAATAAAAGAATCTAATGCAGGTGTGCAAAGCTAGTTGCATTATACCACAAAAGACTCAAGGCTGTAATTGCTGCCAAAGGTGCTTCAACTAAGTATTAAGTAAAGGGTCTGAATACTAATGTAAATGTGATACTTCAGCTTTTGCTTTTTATAAATGTACTAAATTTTCTAAATTCTGTTTTGACTTTGTCATTATGGGAAATTGAGTGTAGATTATTGAGGAAAAGAGAATTTAAATGAGTATAGCATCAGGCTGCAACATAAAACTGAAAAAAGTGAAGGGGGTCTGAATACTTTCTGAAGTCACTAAGTGTTGTTTATGCCGATCACCCATAACAGTAACACCACTGACGTTCAAAGTAAATAACACTGAATATCTAGTTATTTCATTACAGGGGGATGGAATATATTAGGCAGCAAGTGAACAGTTAGTTCTTGAAGTTAAAAATTGGTGAGCGTAAGGATCTGCACCACTTTGAAAAGAGCCTTATTGTGATGGCTAGTCAAAATGGCATGGCTTATGGAGTGTTCCAGGTATGCAGTAGGTAGTACCTAAACTAAGTGATTCAGTTAAGGACAACTGGTGAATCACCAACATGGTCATGGGCACCCAAGGCGCACTGATTCATGTACATAGAAGTAGTAAAGGTTAGTGTTAAGTTTGCCTGTCCCTTTAAGAGCTGTGCAAGTGCCATTTTCAGTTAGCGGTGTAGCGTGAGTGAGGAGCAAGCAGCATTAACATCTGCGATAATCTTCTGAAAGAGTGATTGTTTGATGGTTCTTTCACTAGTGTGCTTAGATGTAACCACTGAGTGCAGTATTTTCTTAATTGCTTTGTGTTTAAATTCATATATTAAAGTACAAGTAAGCATTTGATTAATACACTGTTAGCTTGGCTGATGACGCAGTTGCATTCTTTTCACAGTCTAATATATCATCAGCCATGTGTGTATAATTGCTGAGACTCAAGTTTAATATACTATATATATATACGGTCTTTAACTTTCAGAGGTGCACTTGTATGGCATATACTGTATATATATGGAGGGAGAGATATAGAGAGGAAATAAAAAGAAAAGTAAATATACCTTTGCAGTAGATCTCTCCATCTTTGTCAGCCAGAGTGGTGGATTCCAGGCCCTTTCCACATTTAGCACAACGGAAACAGCCCCTATGCCACGACTGGAAAATTGAATTGTACAGTCTCTTAAAACAGTTTGAATATATTTAAATATGTAGTATACACAGACTTTTTTCAAACAAATTAATAAAATAAATAAACACACAACTAAATAAACATCTGGTTTAATGTATGAGAAAATGAGTAATAGTATAATTAAAATTGAACATAAAGGATTAATATATAATTGCAAAAATTTAAGTAAGCCTACTAGGGAGAAGCAATGCCCCTCTCTTACTGCAACTACTTGTGACGGCCCTCGTGTCTGGGTTAGTTTGGTGGATTCTCTGTTGTGTGCTATCATTCTGTCTCTTGTTTCTTGGTTATATTTCGTGCTTCTGGTTTTTTTGGTATTTTCATGTTTTGGTATATTATTCATTAAATTCTCTCACTTCCTGGCAATTGCTTCCAAACAACCCACAATCATTATACTACTACAACATTCAAACCTGCTTTAAAAAAAGTTGGGATATTTTCCAAAAAGTTATTTTTAAAAAAACAAAATTTGTCATGTCTTAATAGACGTGAACCGTGCAAGGTTGGAAGCAACTGTTGAATGCACGTGATCGTGAAGCCTTCAGGCAGCACAATCTAAGAAATCGCTTTGCTCCTGTGACAAATACAACCACCTAAACTCAGGATTAATTTGGAAAACCTTTGTCAAGAAATACAACTTGAAACTATTATGCAAGGTGAAACTCAACTCATCAAGTCTATGCAGAAATGCTGGCAAGGTCTCTGGGCCTGAGCTCATGTCAGATGGACCAGTCTGTGGAACTGTGTGCTTTGCTTGTTTTGGCATTGACAAATGTGACAAAGGTGAAGATGACCATCCAGATTATGATCAGTAAAAATTGCAAATGCCAGCCTCTGTAATATTATGGGGGTACATTAGGTGCCCACAGCATGGGGAAGTTGCATGTATGTGAATGTACTATTGACTGAGGCATATATCAGAATTTTTGAAAGATATATATTGTCATCAATGTGACATCCTTTCCCAGGATGTCCATGCTTATTTTAGCGGGACAATGCAGATCACATTCTGCACGTGCAACAACAGTAGATACAGAGTGCATGTGCTTGACTGGTCTGATCAGTACAGATTTGTCTCCTATTGAAAAGGTATGGCTTATCATGAAGAGGAGAATCAGACAATAGCGACCACAGACTGTTAAGCAGATAAAGTCTTATGTCTTGCAAGAATGGAACAAAATTCCAAATGCAAAATGACAACAATTAGGGTCAGCAGTTCCAAAATGATAAAAAAGGTGTTATTAAAAGGAAAGGTGATGTAACACAACAGTAAATTTGCATGCTACCACACTTTTATTGAGTGTGTTGCACCTATCAAATTCTTAGGTGTGTATATTTACAAAATAGAATTATGTTGGTCAGTAACATTATTCAAAATCTTCTGTACTGTGTACTTTTCTCTGATACACAAAGGCTCACGTAAAATAACATATCACAGATTTTTGTTTTTTGTTTTTATTTTTTCCTGGAAAAAATAACTGTACTTAACCAATCACCAACCTCTCTGTATTATGTGTGACAGTTACAAATACAATAATTTAAAAAAATGTTGTGCAATTTTGTTAGTGAAATGTTGTCTAACAGGGTTAACTCACATTATAACTCACTCATGTGCAATACTGTTATACACAATACATGTTGAAACCTGCATTGTATGGTCATTTAATATTTGTATAGTTAGAAGAATGAGATTTCGGTTTATTTTTTATTGTATTTATTTTCATGTTGTAATGTTGCTAATTGTCTAGCCTAGCTTTGTAATGCTGCTAACTGTATAGTGTCTTCTTTCATTTTGTTACGCTGTTAATTGTGTAGTCTGTGAAAGAAGCATTCAAGTAAAAATGTAATTGGAAACTGTACACCATACAGTGGTGGCCTAGTGGTAAGGGTGTTCCCCTTTGAACCTGAAGGTCACAGGTTCAAGTCCCGCCCCGGGAACTACTGAGGTACCTTTGAGCAAGGTACCATCCCCCCCTATCCCCGGGTGCTGTTGATAGCTGCCTGCTGCTCTATGTTTGCTGTTAAGTGTGATGGCTTAAATGCAGAGGTCATATTTCATTGGGTGCTTGAGTGTGTTCACAATGGCAAATAGTCACTTTCACTTTTTTAACATATGACAATGAAACTTTGAATCTTTGGAAATGCATACACCCCATGGAATTTTTTTCATATTTAATATAGTAATTAAAATGTAATCAGTTTCATTGAAAAATTAAGTATTTCAAATGACCGCTTATTTCACTCAAGTGCAGACAAAATAGCATGTGCACAATGTCAGAAAAAGTCCATAATATATAAGTTTTATTTCACACTTACACTTCCTGCTCCAATGACCTTCTCAGCCGCATACACAGCTTTGCAACACCGTGGACATTTCTCAGAGCCCCCAAACATCTGGGCAAACTTTATTGTGCTTGCATTATTAGCGGGCTGGTGTGGTTGAGCACTGCAAAGAGGGAAGGACAAAGCTCAGATTGTATTGTTATGATAAAAATACATATATATGTGGTCAAATTTAAATAAAAATGTCTGAATCAAAAGCTCACACTTCATGTTTGATTCCTAGTGACTCTCCTCTGTCCATACTCAATATTCCAGCTCCTCCACCATAGCCATAGCCTTTTGGCCCATATTTTTTGCCATAGCAGGCCTTACAGTAGAACTCATTTTCATGGACAGCAACAGTTGTGCTATCTAGGTTTTTCCGGCACACCACTTTTTCCGGCACAAGGGAGAGAGTATGGTTGCATACATAATTACTAACATTTCTCTGTCACAATGATAATATAAAGAAATAAATTATTCAAAAAAATAAAGAAAACATTGTTATTTTAAAAAAATCACTTTAGCATTTTTATGGTATTTCATGATTCATTAATGAATCATATATGATAATTCGTTCTACAACATATAGTTCATGTGCATTGTAAGTGCCTTATGTTCACCTCAAAACATATTTTGATAGATGCAACAATCATCACACAGAACATCACCTCCTGGTTTGGGACTAGTTGTGTTCAGGACTGTAAAGTCTTACTAATAATCAGGTAATCAGGGCAGCAGAAAGCTTCATGCTTCATGTTTAGTTTTTCAGGTTCATGTTTTCGCCATGTTTTGTGTCCCTGGGCCAGCATCCGGATTTTAGGTGGTCTTTTGTCGCACCGGGTGTTGTTCCTAGGGGGAGGGCTATGTGATAGTTCTCGTCCCAAGTGTCCCTCGTCTGTTTATGTTTAGATTCTCATGTGTTCCTTGCCTCGTGTTCGTTCTGTCTAGCCATGCCTCACAGCTGTGTCTTGTCTCTCGTGTTCAGGTATTCCTTGATTGATGTTATTATTTCAACCCCCGTGTTTGGTTCAGTGTTTGTTGGTTCTTTGTTGTATCTATCTGTTGTTTCTATGTTGTGCATTCTGTTGATCTTCCCATTGTTTTACTCATGTTTCAGGTTCTGTATTTTGGTATTTCAGTGTGTTTGTTATTTAATTCATTAAACTCTCAATTAAAATAACTCAACTGGCATTTGCTTCCAAACAACCCACATACGTGACAACTGCAAAGGTCACAGCATGAGGTAGAGCTTTTTCTTATAAAGCCTTATAGTTATGGAACAGCCTTCCAAACACAGTCTCATTGTTTAAAACTAAGCTGAAAACATATTTGTTTAGTCAAGCTCTTTATTATTATCTTTAGGTCAAGGGGCAGATCTTTTTCAGGAGGGTTTTCAGGTACAGAATCTTCTGATAAACTGGGATGTTTGGATGTTGTCAGTTTCTCACTCTGACACATTCACTCAGGTTTGTTGGCAGTGGAGTGGGTGGCTGGTCTCCATTTTAGCTTTGCTGTCATAGCTAGTTTTGCTGGAGTAGCAGTCTGACCATAATGTACATTGTTTTTAATCACTCGTAACATTGAGCTTCCATACAATCTATATTATCTCTTTTTCTCTCTTTCTCTCTGTCAAGCTACATATGTTACTCCCGAGATTTATCAAAACAACATTGTCAGGACCACACGGGGCATGACATGTATAAGGTTAGGCCCATGGTTCATGCCTTATTCTACTGTTTTCCTTGTCTGGTTTGTTTATGTAGCCATGTTGCCATCTGTTCTATAACCTCATGTCTGTGTTTAGCCCCGTCTTTTCTCATCACCTTTCACAGGTGTTCTTAATTTATATTTACATTTTCAGCATTTAGCAGATGCTCTTATCCAGAGCAACGAACAATAGTGCTTTGTAGTCCATGTCTGTTCTTCTATCTGTAGGGCTAAACCTGTCAACAGTTTTCATTCTACTAAGATACTACTAGCTAAGTTACACATCATAACAAACCCCGCCAACTTGTAAACCCAAAGGAGAATAAAGTATATAAGAGTAAACAATAAACAATAGACAGTAACAAAAAATGCACAATAAATATGAGGCTAGTTAATTTCCAAGACATTCCTTGAAGAGGTGTGTTTTTAGTCGTCGCTTGAAGACAGCAAGGGACTTAGCAGTTCTGATGTGGGCAGTGGTGGCCTAGTGGCTAGGACGCTGCTTTTGGGACCTGCAGGTTCGAGTCCCGGCCTGGGCACTACTAAGGTACCCTTGAGCAAAGTACCGTCCCACTACACTGCTTCCTGGGCGCTGTTGGTAGCTGCCCACTGGTCCACGTGTGCACGTGTGATGGGTTAAATGCAGAGGTCACATTTTGTTGTGGTGCTTGAGTATGTTCACAATGACCAATCAGTTTCACCTCACTTTCACTTCAAAAGGAAGTTCATTCCACCACTGGGGAGCCAGGACTGACAAGAGTCTTGATGTAGATCTTCCTCTTCTTCTGAGCAAGGTAAGCAGTGGTTGATGCTCAGAGATGACAGGAAGTGACACGCTGCTTGATCATAGCTGACAGGTAAGAAGGCGCAGCTCCAATCTTGGCTTTGAAAGGAAGTCTCTGTAAGGGAGAGCACTGCTCCACCAGGTGGCCAAAGCCGGTCTGCATCGCCGGAATATTGACCTGACTCGGCCACGCCCTTCCCAGCTGCAAACTATTACACTCAGGGCAGCTTCTTAAGCTGCAGTCAAACTCACCTCATTGCAAAGACTTGTGATTTTCAGCTGCGTTTCTGAGCATTATACTACTTCTGGTTTGCCTGGTACTTTGACCCTTTTTCTTGTCTTTTTGGATCTTTGCTTTGCCTTGTCTAGGATATACCTCTCTGCTTGTATTTTTGACCTCAGCCTGCCTTTTTGACCCTGATTTTTAACTGATCTCTGTGTACCTGTTTGCCCCAGCTAACCTGGTCTGGGCTGTTTATGTTTTGTGTCTTTTTATAAAATTATTATTATTTTTTTTAATAATTTTTTTTTTTTTTTACTGGCAATTTTTTTTTTTACATCAATAGGTTTACTTCAGGGTAACTCGTCTGTCTGGCTTACTTCCTAAAGCTAATGCTGCATACAGAGAAATCAGGACAGAAAGAGTCATTTCCTTACAATGACTACCATAGACAATGATAAACAGCCAAAAGCAAGCAAATAAGAGGCTACTTTGAAAAAGTCTTGGCTGGTAATGATGGAAACAAAAATTGACTTTGCAGAACATTTGGCAGTGAGCCTGTGAGAAGACATTTTCAAAGTTTCCATTGGCTTGTTTAAAAAAAAATTGAAAAAAAGTGATAATTTTCACTTCACCTCCACTGTATTTTGAACATTTTTAAAAAGAACACTGAACCACATAAATAAAATTAAGACTTAAGACTAGATAAGACTGAAGTGCTGAACATTTGGGGTTTGAGGCAAGGTAACCAAAGAGCAGTTCTGCTTTCTCAGCTTCCTCAGCTCTGGTGTTTGAGTCTTGCCACAGTTTCATTTTAATATTTTTCTTTACTTTTATACATTAAACTATTAAACAATATATTTAATGAGAAAGCAAAACATTTAGGTTAACACTGTTGATTTTCCTGTGAATGTGCTCTTCCCTGAGTACACGGAGTTAATCAGCAGGTCAGGGAGTTATCTTAAAGACATCTGTAGTACGATCCAGAGTAACAGTTGCTGCGGCAGACAAATAAAAATAACATATGTCAAGGCAGCATTTGAATGTTAAAACAATGTTTGTTAATCTGAACTGCAACCCATATACCAAAAAGTTAGAGTATGTGAAATGTAGTCTATTTTTACCCCTATAAACTGTGGCCAATTAATGTCAATAATTATGTTAAGTTTTGTCATTAACCTTTTGTTTAATTAGACTTTCTAGCCTAAAAATCATATCAGATTGATCAGGCTAGAAAGTTACAAGGGCAGGCATACAGTGTTAGGTGCAGCTCTTTAGTTGCCTGAACCCTGCACACAGACAAAACAGCTATTGCCACATGCACCAGAACAATCAAAACACAAACATGCATTAGCAAATATACAATGCGGATGATGCTAAAGAATGAGAGATTTTTGTCCTGTCAGTTTATTGAAGAATCTGTCTCTCCCTCTCGTTCTCTCCCATTTTCTCTTCTTGATTGTGCATGTGCTGGTATTTGTGTGTGAGAAGTTTTATATTAAATTAAAATAAATGTTCTGTACTAAATTGTCTGATAACCAGATGTATATATCACAGTAAAGTAATCAAAGCAAAAAAAAAAAGTTTTTGTTAACAATTTTTATATTGTTATCTAGACTAAATCTACATCTACAGTTTGGAGGCAATGCATATATCTGTGGTCTAATAGACTAGCTATAAGACAGAGAGGGAAATTGAGCTCACTGCACATGAAGCAGGACTTGTGGAAACTCTGTCTGTCACACTGCACTTCCTCTGCAAAGTATACAGTCTTCTGACAGCAGCCACATTTATTTCCACCCCCAAGAAGCATCCTGCAATACATAGCACATGTGGATAAATATGTGGTTGAATACATATACACACATACAATACATGGCCAAAGCCTGGATAGATCAAACTTAAACTAATCATGCAGTATTTTTGCACTTACTGGTGATCATTACACATAAAAATAGTGAAAATAATCTTAAAATAGATTAAATGTTGACTTTCTAGAATCACACAAAATTCTAGAGAAAGAAAGTGGTCTCACAGAGGAATCTGTAATATCTGTCTCAGTCTTAACTCTATCCTTTACATTTGGACTTGGTCTTGACTTGGACTCGAACCTCTTTGATCACAGGGTTATGTTTAGGTCTTAAATGTCAAAATGTATGTGCTTTAATGCTAGTTTTTTTTGTTGATAGCTCAAAATTCTCTGATGCCACAGTGTATATTGGTCCTGTAGTAGTTTTTTCTTTCAACAGTCCAGGTGTAGCACACTGTAACAAGACTAAAAATGAGATCAAGGTAGGACTGATAGCTGAATAAAACTGCCACCTGCTCTGAATTTATCTCTATAGATTAAAATGGATAGTTTGTGAAGTAATGTGGCAGTTCCATTTATTTGACTGGGTGGATGCAGGTTTAAACTGCTGGCTTGAGAATGAGGCATTTAGTGTTGAGCTTAATTCAGTTATAAACAAGGTGAAGTCCAATGCACATTGTGCAAGAAGATGCTAAAGTTGTGCAAGCTTGGTGTAAAGGGACTAAATTCATATGACAAATCAGAAAAACAAAATCACAGCTAAAATGTTTCCAGAAACTTGGTCTATTCGCGATCATCTCTTCACTCTTCTTGAGTGCAGAAGTGAGGAGATAAATGTGAATAATTTATTTAGTCAGTTATTCAAGGACTCTAGTTTTCTTTTATATCCTTTCTACTTTTTTTTACCAGTGTGGATGTGAAATTGGTCTTAAATTTCATTCAGAATGGTCTTAAAACGGTCTTAAATGTTACTTGTTGAAACCTGCAGAAACCCTGTGTGTGGTAAGACCCGCGGTGGAGGGATGTGTTTACATCAACACAAAATGGTGCAGAATCTCAGTCCTCATGTTCAGACACTGTTCACAGTGCTCACTGTCATTGTTTAAATTCCACCCGGACACCTTGCGCTCCTTGAACTGTACAGTGCGATCAGTGAGCTGCAGAATGCAAAAGACAGTGTTCCCTAAATTTCACCAGTACATCAACTTTGCAACATGAGGGCAAAACATGCTGGATTTTGTTACACAAACATTCCAGCTGCATACTGAGCGGAGCCCCGCCCCAACTGGGCCATACAGACCACTTGTAAAGTGCTTAAAACCGGTTCTGATGTAGGTGAAAACCTGGCCAGCAGGAGCCAGATGGGTACATGTTCAGGGAGGCTGCAACCACTGGCAACTGCACTAACTTGAAGGAGTACACAGCATCAGTGACCAGCAAGTGCACTGATGATGTCACTGTCTCCAAGTTCATCACCACATGTCGATTCTGAGCGTTTGTGTATGTATTTTGGATTATCTGGATTTTGACCCGTTTTGTATTCTGGGATTACGTTTTTTGTCTTGCCCTGGTTATTTCTGTTCGCCGTGTTTTTGACCTCTGTTCGTTTACTGACTACGTTTTTTGCCTTACCTCCGCCATACCTGTTTGCCGTGTTTATTACGATTTCTGCCTGGACTTTGACAACGATTTTTGGATCGCCTTTGATATCCCTGTTTCCTGGTTTTGAACTTGTTTTGGACGTTGTGGAGTTTTTCATTAAACTTCAATTTTACCTGCTCTTGTGTTCCGAATCCCTTTGGGACAGAACATTACACAGACTATACAATCACATCATCAACGTTATATCTAATCTGCATTGAGTCCCGATTACATTTTGCATTGACTACAAAATACTTTTATTGACCTATAAAGCATTAACAGTACCTGGTCTTGCACCACCATGCTTACTTAGATCAAAAGGTACAGGTCTTTTGCTGGTACCCCACATTGCAAAGGTCATATGAGGGGCCAGATCTTTCTCTTATAAAGCCCCACAGTTATGGAATAATGTCCCAAATTATGTTTGGGACTCAGACACAGTCTCAATATTTAAGTCCAGCCTGAAAAAATATTTGTTTAGTGAAACCTTCTGTTTGTCCTAGATAAGGGGTAGATTTGAAGAGTTCCCAGGCATAGAGTATTATGGTAAACTGGGATGTTTGGATGCTGTTGCCTTCCACTGACATTTTCACTCAAGTGTCTGTTGACAGTTGAGTGGTCGTGCTGCCTTATGCACTCATGTCTGTGCTCCTTTCTAGCTCTCCCCTTCAGTTATGCTGTCATAGCGAGTCTTGCCAAAGCTCCTGTCTGCACTCAGATCACAATGTACAACATTCTTAATCACTCGTAACATTTCAGCATCACTATGTCACATTTTAGTGGTGTCAGAAAGCAAGTGCAGCGAGTACATACAAAAAAGGGGGTTTATTAAACAAAACGACGAATGCTATGAAACATACACTGAGAAAACAAGAAGGCAGGGTGACAAACAAGGCTAGGGTAAACACAACAAGGTTCTAAAGACACGGATGGCTACAATGAACAGGGCGGAGCCAGCGATGTCTGGGCAGAGCTCGGCGGAGACAGTGACATCAGGGTGGAGCTCGGTGGTGACAGCAACATTGAAGCAGAAATCGCAGGCTCCAGTGATGTGGGGGTGGGACACGGTGGCTTCAGCGACGTGGGGGCAGGACTCTGCAACATCCCTGATGTGGGGGCGGAGTCCTCTTGCGACTTCCTTGACGTGGGGCTCGGTGGTATCCCTGATGCGGGGGCGGAGTCCTCTGGCAACGTCCTTGACGCGGGGCTCAATGGCATCCCTGATGCGGGGGCGGAGCTCCCTGGAACCACCTGCTGCAGTGCGGGGGTGAAGCTCCCTGGAACCATGTGCAGTGGCACGGGGGTGGAGCTTCCTGGAGCCACGTGCAGTGGCGGGGTGGTGGAGCTTCCTGGAGCCACGTGCAGTGGCGTGGGGGTGGAGCTCCCTGGAGCCACGTGCAGTGGCACGGAGGCTGGGCTTGGTGATGTGGAGGCTGGCCTCAGCTATGCAGAGGCTGAATGTCAGCAGCTTGGGGGCGGAGCTACTCTGCGCTATGTGCAGTAGCCTCGCTGACATCTGGGTGAAGGTCTCCACCGTGACGCACAGCGATGTCTGGGAGAAAGTCTCCCTCGTGGCTTGTAGTGACGTCTGTGTGGAGACCTCCATCGTGGCATGCTGTCGCCTCTGGGCAGCCGGCTGATACTGGGGAGATCTTGCTCATGCCGCCAGGTGCTGCTGTTCGCTAAGCAGCACGCTGGACAACTCTAGCACTAAGGGAGGGGGAGATTGGGGTCGCCTCAGGAGCTCCCTTGGCCACTGGTTCACTACGACCCCTTCCTTTGCGCCCCTGAGTTACTGCTCCAAACTCTCACCCAGCTTCCTCAGTTCATGCTCCCCAGTACTCACCACTGCCCGTCTAAGGTTCATTAATAGGCTTTAGCTTACCTCCAGATCTCCTCCGCTACGTTCCCACGCATCCACATATAAAGCCCATATTAGGTAACCTGGGCTTGAACTCGGTGCTGCTTCCATGTTTGGGCCGGTTATTCTGTCACGTTTTAGGGGTGTTAGGAAGCAAGTGCAGCGAGTACATACAAAAAGGGGGGTTTATTAAACAAAATGACAAACGATATGAAACATACACTGAGAAAACAAACACAAAGGCAGGGTGACATAAATGAGGCCAAGGTAAACACAGCAAAGTTCTAAAGACACGGATGACTACACTGAAGACTACAATAATCGACTATATACTGAGGGAAACACACAAGGTTAAATACAGACATGAAACATGGAACACCTGAAAGGAAACAAGACACAGCTGACGAGGCAGGACAAGGGCGTTGAAAGACACAACACGAGCACGTGGGGAAACCAAAACAAAACATGGACGGGAAACATGTGGGATGCAAGACGGAACCTCACACACAAACAATCTTTTTCTTTCTCTTTCTCTCCCCCTCTCTGTTGAGCTGCTCCACTGAGATCCCAGTGATCCTGTTCCATTCTGCTATCTGGACCAGCCTGACCCTAATACCCTATTACTGGTTAAAATTTTTGCAGCTTTTAACTCACTGTTTAGGAGAGCCCATATGAACTGATCTAAAGTCATCGTGACACCTGTACACAAGAAACTGCTGCTGCCTATTTATACTGAAAACTACTATTATTATATTTATTTATTTTATTAATTCTTCTTTTCCTGTTTTCTTGTTTGTTATTGCTGTCTGGTGTCATCCAGAGGAGGATGGGTTCCCCCTTCTGAGCCTTGGTTCCTCTCGAAGTTTTACCTTGCTGCTGTTGCCTTTGGCTTGCTCTTTGGGGGCTATGACCTGGTTTCTGTAAAGCTGCTTAGTGACAATGTCAGTTGCTATAGAAATAAACTTGACTTAACTGGACACAGATACATGCCTTTTTTTTTAATCACAAATGGGCTGAGCACTGAACCAGCAGGTGACACAGAGACATCTGCCTGTGTTAACATTATTCATTGGGCCAGTAAGGCCACACCATTTTGTACAGGAGTAAATTAGCTAAGCCAAGTTGAATTAATTTGTAAGATATATTGTACTTTGTAAAATTGTGCTTTGTGTTTGCAAAGTTCATTGTGTTTGTTTTAGTGGTGGTGTATTTGTATAGCTTAGCATTAATATTTGCGAATGACAGGACTTTATAAAACCCATTCTATTTTTTTTTGGTAATTGTACAGCATTTGTAAAACACATCCAGTTTGTTTGTGACATTTTGGGAGGTTTCTTAGTCCATAAGCTTGTACAACTGGTTCACATTTCAGGCATTTCTGTGTAATCAAAGTAAAATTAACCTTTAAAATTAAAAGGTCACCTTTCTGTCTTTTTTAGAGGAGCTTGGATGTCAGTTGAATTTAATAATACATTTAAATAAATACATTTTTAAAAGACATTTTAAAAACAAAAATGAGTGTCCTTTAGTTTGTTCATAATCCACATTATGGAATTTAAACAATTCAGAAAAAAAATAGTAAAGTTTTTAAAAATCAGCTATTGAAAAATCAAAAAGATTTTTTTACACTGCTTTAGTTTTTCTCCTCTGAGCAGGCACAATTGTTGAAACAAGAGTTTCTCCATAAAAGGGCATGCTGACTACAACTGGATCACTCATGCATAGTTTAGCCTTTGCCAGACTAAGCATTAACTCACAGCATTCTACCAGCAGGGGCATGAATCAACAAAGTGTGCATGCCGTCAGATAGCTTTTTTTAATTTCTAACACTACACTTCAGTGTCTCTGCAGTTGTTGTTATGGTGATGTAAAACACCTTTCCCAAAATGACTGGTGAGATTTGCCTAAAATTACCTGCTGAAAACAAATAAAGCTTTAATTAAGAAAGACAATGGATTGTGGGGATGGGGGTAGGGTGGGTTAACCTGAACGTTTTCAATTTTTTTTAGCACCAGAAGTGCCTGAAATCCCTTAGAATTGATATTGTAAACTGAAATGTTCTATTTTCAGCCTACACATACACACACTCCAGGAAGGAGGGTTATATAATATTTATCTTGAACAGCTGTAGCATTTACCTTCTGGTGGGCAAGACTGGGCATGTCAAACATCTTTAAGTGAAATACTTTGTTCTTATACATACATTTCTTTTGCATTTTAAGAACTACAGTAAAGTAAGTACAATAAAAAACAATAAAATGTGAAAAAATTGCCTTTTATTTTAAAAGAGTTAATTCAGAGTTAAATTTTAAATAGGTAAATGTTTATTGTTTGTGCCTTTTTTGTTATAAACTTAGTTGCAAACAAACAAAAACATCAGGCTCAGTAAAGACATTTAATATAATTACAAACTGGAGTTTTATTCTTGTAAAGGCGGGACAGTAACATGGCATTAAGGAACAGTGAGCTGTTTTACTTAATTAAATGAAAAGAAAAAACACATTACCTGTAGTCATGTAGTGGCTTAGTCTGACACACTTCAGTATAAAGCTTGTTCAGCTGTTCTTATCATCCAGATGATCAGATGTGAACTCTGTAGTCCTCCAAGTTGCTCTGAAATGTTGACTGTTAGAACATGTCTTACTCAAGGAATGAGGGTGTGACAAACAACCAGAAAGGGGGAAGGAAGTGAGTCAAAAGTATGCTTTCTGGTAAGACCATAAAGAAACACTGCCACCTATTAAAATGCTTTTGCCTCTGTGCTTCTACCAAATGGAAACAATGACCAGCACCTCCAGAAGGAAGAAAGAAAAGGCAAAACAGCAAACCTGATATAAGAATCGTGAGGTTGTTCAGAAAAACACATCTGTGTCAAGCATGTGTTAAATTTACAAATGAATTAGTTAAATGTTGTATATCTAAATTAAATTAAACCAGTAAAAATACTAAAACAAATACAAGCAAAAATAATGTAAGAAAAAGAAACCAAAAAACAAAAATATAAAAAGAAAACAAAATACAACAAAATGGATAGCTCTCCAGAAGTGTGGGCATCTTTGCTAAAGATAACTTAAAGGGCTTATTAAAAATCACATTATAATGAATTATCCTAATATTATATTGAAAACAGAAGAGCCTTTACCTTGAGGTATGTTTACTCTTAGAATACCATTGTAAGGGAACGGGTAAGACCCCCTCCGGTTGAGGGGGGATTGGCGCCACCCAGTGGTCGGCGCCAGTCTCCGTCCCCCGAACACTGACTGACCCAACCATTTCCAGGTGTGGCTAGTTAGTCCCCTGATCACCTGTGAATATAGGCAGGGCCGGAACACGGGGAGAGCATGGAGGATACTAGTTGTAAGCTGCATTAAGAGAGAACGACTGAAGCAACAAAGGTTTCAGTAGGGAACACGCAGCACCAGGTTGGTGCTGCTGAGAGAGCGCTTGCCAAAGCGTGACCATTGCAGGATACAGTATCGAATGTTTGATGGACTGAGCTGAGCCTAGCTCAAGCGAGGGCTGTTGCTACCGAGCGTCCCTTGCAACCTTTCCAATCCTGATGCCGGAGCGCTTGCTTTTCTGTTGCTGGTTGTTCAAATAAAGACCCTTTGTTAACCGCACTGGTTTCCAGACTCACCTCCATTCGTGAC
>JBBPDA010009366.1:0-16788 GCA_037974385.1 Arnoldichthys spilopterus | reverse complement strand
AATAATAGTTCTTAGTATAGCAGCAGTTCCTTGTGTAGAGGTGCCATGATGACTTTAGATCAGGTCTTTGGCAGAAAAGGGTGTTTATATGGACTCCTCAGCAGGAGCGAGTGGGTTTAAAGCCGCAAAACTAGTAAAAGGGTATCAATGTGGGTCAGGCTGGTCCAGATAGCAGAAAGGGGTAGGCTCACTTTTTTTTGTTCAGTAGTCCACTTTACACAGAGGAGTCCAGTGCAGATTTGCAGTCATATCTTTAGGGAGTCTATGGTCTAATCTGCAGGACTATGACCTGAGCCAGCTGCAGCAGCCCGACTCCCTGGAGCATATCATGACCAAGCCCCCAGGGGTCCGGCGAGTGGACGAGAGGCCAGTGGTCCCAGAGTCTCAGTACCCGCTCCGGCCAGTGGTTCCCCACCCTGGGGATATTGGAGATTTCATCAATGAGGTACACAAACTGGGCTTTTCAATTTACAGGAATGCAAACTTGTCACCTTTCAGCCTTTTAAATCCATAATAGATCAGATTTTTGTGATTTGCGTAGATCTAATTAGGGCTGCAAGGGCAAAAATCTGTCTGTCTCTCTCCCTATTTTTCTCTCTCTATCTCTGTATGAAAATATAACATAAAGAGGAGAGGAACTCCCTGGGTTGTTATCAGCACACAGTTTAAAAGCCAGCATCTGTGAGGTATTGGGGAGTGCACGTTATTTTAGGTGTAGTTTGCATATCTGGGACGGTCCAATTAATGCTGAAGGATATATGCAGGTTTTAGAGTAACATCTTGATGCGCTGTTTGCATTAAATATATATATAAGCATAACATTTCCCCCAAACTAATGTAAAAATGTAATGTAAAAAACTGTTTTGGCTTTTTGTTTGTTAAATACAAGTTTACATGATTTTGCAAATCATCAGATTCATTTTTTTACACTTTACACAGCATCCAAAGTGCAGTTACCCGATACCCAAAAGTTGCCCTTTACATAACTTTTGTATTAGTAAGATTAAGTTATTTGGGGGGTGAGTTCTTCCCTTTATCCTTCTGCTAAAATCAATGTTCAAGTCTTTGCCACCCTTTTTCATCCTGGTGAGTTTGCATTCTATTTTACACTACTGGTTAGAATCAGTGTTTTCAGTAATCTAGATCTAATTCTGCAGGAAAAATATATATGTATTAAAATGCCAGTGCACTACAAATTCACAAGCTTTTGATTATTAGTGAAAAGAAGTATTAAAAGAATAATGAAGACTAAAGTGGCAGATTAAGATCTATGACACATTATTAGAAAATATTAGAATTCTAATAAAATTAATACCAGAAAAGTGGTGGTGATGAAATCTCATGCAAAAAAGAATATTTAAATTCCAAAATAAAAATTAGTATTTGTCACAAATCACTTCTCATTCTTAAATATTTGAAATATTTAGCAAAGCATGTACATTTGCCTTCTACTATCTAATATTTAAAGCTATTACTGAATAAAATAACAAAAAAATGAATTACACATAAATTAAAACTTTTGAATGTTAATCTATTTATGCATGCCAACCAAACATTTTCAGGCATCCATCTATAAAGATATTTGATTTTCAAAAATGGCACTGACAAAATGGTATTTCACACTGTCTAAAATAAACAGAGCTTAGACTTATTCTACTAGCATTCATTCCTTTACTGACTAAGTGGGTGAGGTGATGTGTCTGTTAGAGGAAACAGAGCTGTGGTGAAGGATCCAAAGCCATACAGAAGCTTATGCTTGTGCTGGGCTCTTATGCAAGCTTTCATTGAGCTCTTCCATATGTTCAGTCTATAGTGGTCATATAGCTTGTTTTCTCTGGTCCATCCATCCACAATGGAACAGTGCATTCCTACATTTTGCTGCCAAAAATTGGAAAATTGGAATTTTCTCAGTTGCTCAATTCCTGTGGTCCTAGACATTGTTTACGTAGGTGTCTTGTTCCTCATCACTTTTTGAAAGAATAGGAAATGTTGTCCCAACCAGTTTTAGCCCCCCAAGGCTATACCTATTTACCCCTGCCCAATCAACAAATATCCCTGGCGTCATCCCCACCACGTTTCCAAACTATTTTTAAATGCACAGATTGGCCCAAATGTGTCCCCCAAGGTACCAGTAATACAGGCACTAATTTTGTTTTCCTTAAAATAAAGCTGCATAGGCTTTAATGTAGCAGGTTTTTACAAAACCTACAGTGGTGTCAAAACACCCAATAGTCCCAGTCACACCATACTATCAACACTGGTAAGGTGAAGGCAAGCCAGTGCTTCCCCTGAGCTTTCCCACATAACGCTCCATTCACATCTTCTCAAACTGCTGCAATTCATCATCAATGGACAGCGCTTGGAGGAGAACCCTAACTGCCAATTCTGTTACATCAGCTAACAGACTAAAGGCTACAAATGAACTGAGTGATGGGGCACAGAATCATCCTACCAACCCAGAGAGAGGGAAGACAATTGGGAGCATTTTACGCAATTACTGTTTGCTAAATGTTACATTCATCCATCCATTTTCTAAACCGCTTCCTACATTTCGGGTCATGGGGAAACTGGAGCCAATCCTAGCAGACTATGGGTACACCCAGGACAGGAGACCTACCTATCACAGGGCAACACATAGACAGACAACCATTTACACACCCTCTCACCCCTATGGGCAATTTAGAGTATCCAATCAACCAAAAAAGGCACCCATGGCTGACTGGTGCAACATGCCATTGCAACTGGTGCAACATGCTGCCGCGAGAGGCATTCTTTCTTGATGTAGTAAACTTTTCCACTTTAACGGGCAGCATCTAAAAGCTGTGTTGCTGAAAGTATTTCTTTAACAGCAGCAGCAGGAACAGTGACTGGACAGAGTCTCGAGCACTGAATAACAAAGTGGATTTTTCAATTTGTATTGCCAAATGTCACAATTCTGGCCCAATCAGATGTGACTTTTTGCCTTTTTGTTTACATATTTTGGTTCAATGTTAAATGTGTCTGTGTGAAAAAACATCCCGTATAATAATACATCCCTGACACAACAATGCCTGTGTCACCTATGGGTGAATCCTAAACTAGTTAAACAGCATACATAGAGGAGGTGCGACAGCTGGCGGCCTGGTGCTAGAACAATTACCTGTCTCTTAATGATGACAAAACAAAAGAGCTGATTTTTGACTTCAGAAAGACCAAAGCTTACCACCCCCTGTTCAGCATCGATGGCTCCACAGTGGAGAGAGTGAAGGGCACCAAGTTCCTTGGTGTTCACATCACAGATCTACAGGCTAAACCAGCCTGGGCTAAAACTTCTGTTATATCACCTCAGCTTCAGCTGTTATGGGGCAGTTTATTTGTGTTCTGAAGTTTCCTGTACTTGCCTGTCTTTGCAGGGCCTTCGGGCAGCGGATAACGACCCAACAGCACCCCCCTATGACTCCCTGCTTGTATTTGATTATGAGGGCAGCGGATCCACAGCCGGATCCGTCAGCTCCCTCAACTCATCAAGCAGCGGAGAGCAGGACTACGACTACCTCAACGAATGGGGCCCCCGCTTCAAGAAACTCGCTGACATGTATGGTGGCGGCGACGAAGACTGAAACGTTTTAAAACTTTCTTGAACACACAATCCACACCAACTACACCAACAAATTCAACCAATGGCCTGCCCAGCTCCAGAGAGAGAGACCTGTACAGAGAGACAGCTTTGTGGACCTTCCTCTTCCTCTGTCTTCAAACAGAATGCTTTTTCTTTTGATTATGTGTTTTTATCACTTTCCTACGTTCCTTTTACCCCCCCCTCCCCAAGTTCTGTTTTATAGACGAGTTTGTGTCCACACTTTGTACTCCTCGTTATTTTCTTGAAGGGAATCCTTTCATTTTCAGTCAAGCTAACTGAGTCTGCAAGACGAAAGCTTCCTACTAGCATGGAGAGAGAGAAAAAGAGAGAGAGTAAGAGAGAGACAGAGTGATCTAGCCACTAATGGCTGTGTCCCCTTCAACCCAAGTTCAACAAGTAGGCCACTGTAGACAGCAAAAGCTGTGCTGGAGTTTGCTTAAGGTTGACAAAAAAAGAAAACAGAAAAGAAGAAAAAAGGTAGGCATTCTACTCTAGAGTCAAGAGTCCGCAAAAGCCATTTTTTTGTCTTTCTCAGAACTTGAATTATTTGAAGAAGAAAAGCACTGTCGTCGTCGTTGTCGTTATTGTTGTTTAAGAAGTGCCTTTAGTGGTGCGTAGTTTTTGAATTTTTCACAAACTCAGGATTGGTCTTCTGTCCAGACCGTCCCCTGATATCAGTGCTCATGAATAGACTAAAGTAGAATGAACATATATTCTTTAAAATGAGGAGTGAAGGTGCAATACTCTGCCATTCTTGTAGATTGCACAGTATTACATGAAGCTCTGCTAGTTTCCAGAGATTTGGGGCAGAAAGGTTACCCTTAACAGGCACTTATGACTTTTGACAAGTTTAGGACAAAATCCAAGTGTTATCAGAGTGTTCCCCCACCAGATTGAGGACAGATTTGGTGTATAATCAAAAGTGTAATTGTTAACATGTTACCTGACTCAACTGGATAATCAATTTTAGTTTTAGAAGTGTATTTTTTTCTCCTTTTTGATACCCAAGGATGCTTTAGATAGCAAATCAAAAAGACATACACACACACAATTTCCCAGCTGGCAGGGTCAAAATTTTCCTAACCGCAATGTGCAGTGATTTAGTTCACAGCTCAGTTAATTTCCCAGCTTGCTGCCCAGTCTGCTACCGCCATGCAGTTTCCCAGCTTTTGGCACACTGTATGCTGGTGTGCTGAAAAATATCCCAGCTTATCTCTGAATTAAACTCCACTACTGTGGTGAAATATATCCCAGTGCACAACCTGGTCGAACTCAGGTATAGAAGTGGGAAGTGTCTCAGTTCTTGGCTTAAGTAAACCCCACTATAGGTTTAAAGATTGGCCCAGTTCAAAACAAACTTCACTGCAGTTGTGAAAAGTGGCTTGGTTTACAACCTGATAAACTTCACTACAGTGGTAAAAAATTGGCTGGTTCACAACCTGGTAAACCTTACAATGGTGGTAAAAAATTGCCTGGTTCACAACCTGGTAAACTTCACTATGGTGGTAAAGTCTCTCAAATGTTTCTCAATTGGCGATGGAACAACCCCCAGGCCAACAGGGAAGACAAAACAAATCACAGACATACAACAGACAATACAAGGAAGACAACCAAACAAAAACTCAGTGTAAAGTGGCACACAGTGTTTCTTACCCTAACCTAATTTACTAAAAAGGTCCTTTTACAGAAACTGAAGTGGTTTTTCTCTCTCCACAGAAATCTTTTATTTTTAAGAGTTTGCTTTGACCTCAAGTCCTGTACAAGCATTTGCTTGAATTTTTTAGATGTTTGACAAGAGATAAACCGTAGAGAGACTAATCCTATATAAGAGACATGTTTCAATGAGGATTTTAAACACTTTGTCTTAACAAGATCTACAAATCTGGATACATTACTGGGCCATGAAGATTCCTCAAAAGACCTTTACCTAGCACAGACCTTTAAAGCACTTTGCAGATGCTGTAATTGTTTGAAATATACCTGATGTTGCCCCTTGCAAATTCAGCTTATCAAGATGCAGTACATAAGCTTGGTTTTTAATTAAGTTTAAAATGTGGGTTTACAGACTAGCCAAGTTGTCTGGGTTTACAATAGTCCAAATGTGTTGGACAGGCTAGAGATAAACTTGCTTTAACTATGTGTTCATGTGTGCATGATGGCTGCCTGATTGATGCAAATGCAGTACTCACATGAACAGCAGTTTAAGGGCAGTGTAGAAGTAAGAAGATAATGGCAAGTTGCTCTGCTGAACTGATCGTTGTGTGTGGGTGGAGCAAATCATCAGCGTTCCTTCCAGTGTTTCTCATCGTCTGTGTATCAAATTGGCAGAACTCAGCATCGCCACAGCGTCTTTTATTTAGGGTCCATCTATGAAAACACCTGTGTAATTTTTTTGTTGCCATGATGTTACAGATTCTGACCTCTTTGATTGTCACCATGTTTACTATTTACATCATGTAAATATGTACTTTTTGTAGTGTGCCCCCTAGTGGAATGCTCCAATAACAGGTAGTACAGAGGCGAAGTGCGTGAACAACTAAATTCACGATGCAGCCTGTTGTCTTCGTGAATGCCTGGTTCAGAATGCAAGTACATCTCTAGCCTTCTCCAGCCTTTTCCCAGTATTTCCAGAGCGCAGATTCAAATATTACTGCAAAATGCCTTCAACTAAGGAGTGTTAGTAGAGTTCAAATTAGCATCAACGTTCCCAAAACGACAGCAGATTCCCAAATGAAGCTGAACTTCATTGCTTTCAGCTAATTATGCAAAACTATACCCCACAGCTGCTTCTTATATGTTTTCGTGTTTTTTTTTTTCGTTGTTGTTATTTGTTTTATTTAGTTTTTTGGTTATTTTTTGCAACCACAGCATGTAATTAATTATTCAAATGGCTTAATTTCACAGTGAACACACATTTTCAGACCCATATATCTGAACTGACACACAGAAAAATTATGGATGGGAGACGCACAGAGACTTTAAGTGTGAGAGATATGAATCAAACCGTCTTGCCAGTTGCGATGCATTAGTGGACAGTTGAGGGTTATGCATGTGGCTGCATTGGAGGAAATTTGAGTGGACAAGTCCATGCACTTGTCAATGTGCTGGTAAAAAATATTACATCATCACTGTCAGCTAAAAAGATGAATTTTTTTCAACAATTTGGCAGATAGTGCTGATATTGTGATGTCATATGCTGTCATGAGAAACATTATTACATCTGTCGTAACAATTACCAGTCAAGAGTTCTTTCAGTACAGAAAGTCTGCCTCATTAGAGAAACCAGGCAGTTGGAACAAAAGCCTGGCAAGGTTTACAGCGTTATCAGAGTTCTTTCTTCTATTGCCGTGACAGACTATATAAGTATTTTAAAAGTACACTCCATTACACCAATCAGCCATAACATATGACCACCTGCCTAATATTGAGTTAACTAGATAGTCAATGTTATTGACTATACCTAGGTAAGATTACTTCAGATAACTTCCTTTTCATACACATGTGCTGGATTTGACTTTTATTTTGAAACTGAAATGGGAGAGTCAAGACAAAAAGCCCTTGTGAGAAGTTACATCCAGTGCAGCCACTGTTAGCTGTAATGATTTTGGTCACAGCTTAACTGTTTGTTTGCTTTTTATTCAAAAAACACAATTTACATACATTGCAGATGCTAAAAACAGTGTATATATGTGTTTTCTTAAAGCACATTAAGCATTTTGTACAGTTTCTTTGTTTCGTTATGTTCTTTTTCTGTCATTTTATAAATAAATGTAGCTTTTTGTGTTTTTTTCTGAAAATAGCAGGCTTCAAGCAAACAGAAAAGCCATTTGATTTTGTTGTTATCTCAGAGGAAGCCTATTGCAAGCCTATGGCCATACCATGTAATCGCTGTTATTGCAATTACACTCACAGACACTTTGGCAAGACTTTGTTTGCATTTCGGAAAATGCTTTGTTGGTGCTAAGCATAAAGGTTCGATTTTCTCCATTGGCGCACAGAACCTGCACCTGCCAGCGGCTGAAAGGGCACTGACAGGAGGCGTCTGCTGTATTCCTTCATGAATAAATACATATATCTCACTCAGAGCCTCCAAGCTGCGCAGTGCTATGTTCCGCCAGCCACAATGCTACGCACATTTAAAAGCTGAGCGTGTCCTGCTGTAGAAGCTCAAATCAAAAGGAAACTTTTTCCTGACTAGTGCCGCTTTCTCTATTCAGTGAGGAATCAAACAGCAGAGAGGCAAACACAGCATGTCCGCACTGTCAAAACAAAACCCCACCACTATTTCCTGCTGTTTTACTATGAACAGGCCAACAGCAATGAATTTTGTAAAGTCGCCATTTCGGAGGGTGTGTCCAGCAGTGACAATATGTTAGATGTCATTTATACAAAGGACATGGGGATGTATCCCCACTTCATTTCCCCCAATTTTGAAACATTCCTACCCCCAGGTCAGCAAACACAGTCCCCCACTCCCCCACAAATGTTTGCAACCTTACCCCCCACCTCCATCAACAAATCACTCCTATGTTTTTTTGGCCTTTTATTCACGCAGGTTTAAAAGCCCAACACTTTATTATGATGGTTCTCTATGAATGCTCAAACTGCTGCTCAAATTCAACTGATTATGAACAGGTTTAGGTTTAGGATTAGGAATGAGGTTAGCCTTTTGATGTCTGGAGTCAGTGCTGACTTCTAGGGGGTGCCCAGCTCCAGTACAAGAGATCTGCCACCCTATATAGCTCTAAGCCTAATCTAAGACCCTCAGGGGCATCTGAATACAAGAGCCAAATGACCTCCAGACTGGTAAATCTCCAGAACCAGAGCTGAGCACCCTTCCTCTAGCCAGAACCTATGTACATGGCCTACACTGCATGGCATTTATATTTGTGCACTGTGTGAATCTGCAGTTACAATGCCTAAACACTAGTAGGCACTGTGATTAAAGCTAGTGTGTAGCTGCTACAGCCTGTTGACTTCCACCAGTCTGAGCGATGTTTGTAGGCAGAATCTGTGTAAACTGATAAACTGTTGCAGAAGACAAACCAAATTATTGCAAATCACTGCATGTGTAGGAGGAAACTGTGGACGTGCATTAGGCTGTGACCAGTAAATAATGTGAGTGGTTATGCATACTCTTTGTTTTAACCAAAATGCATTCCTCTTGATAACCTGCCATCACGTAGTATGTGTGTTGTTTGGTGATGTTGGAAAATTTTTTTAAAAAAGTAACAAATCACTTACTGGCTACAGCATAAAGGCTATGCCTTTACATTTGTTTTGCTACATTCTTCAATATGCACTTGTATAATTACATATTATATTACATAATGAATTACAGTTTTTATATTCTGTATCAAAACATTTGAATCTGCAATTCTGAACCTTTTATTCTTTTTCTTTTGAAATCAAGAAATCAGGAAAAAAAACAAATAAGAATAAAATGTTACAGATGTTTTTTCTTTTGCAAAAATAAGATATTCAAAATAAAATATCTCCTATTTTACTCACACATAATAATATGGTCTGCACATTTCACACAGTGTCTCCACTTGTGAGATTTATTGCTAGTTAAATGTTCAAGTAAATATTTCACTAAAGATTATCAGACTAGTAAGTACAAGACAATTAGTGTGTAAGCTTCAAATTAAGGTTTGAAAATATGTGAGAGCTGGCAACCCTGGAGTTAGCATGTACCAGATACACTAATCAATAAGGTTAGCAAGATGAGTTAGCATATGGCTATATAAGGCTAGCATGTCAGGGTTTCTGCTGGTAACACTCTTCTGTGGTGGCCCACCCTTTCAGAACTTTTGCCATCACAACAAAAAGGTAAAGGGCATTCCATTTTCCATTGTTTGTTCATACCCTCTTGTTTATTCACTCATTCCTACCATTGCTCACTCCCTCACTGTCTTGCTCACTCATTTGTACCCCCCATTTTCTTGCTCATTTGTTTGTTCGCAGACCCCTGTTCATTCTCTGCACACCAGTTCACTTGCTCACGCAATCTTTCATTTAAACCGATCACACCTCCCATTCACTCAAAAAAATCCAGCAGAAACGCTGCATCTACAAGATGAGGTTAGTATGTCAGTGGAAAGGCCGGCATCTGTGAGACGACGTTGCCACCTACAGTGAACCATCAACATAGAGTGTTAGCTAAAATGTGTCCTTGCTTGTTTGCATGTCTGTACGTTAATGCGTATGCCAGTCAGAGCCAATCATACATTGCAGTTTATCTCTGTCCTCTGGCATCGACTAGCACCAGCCTGATAAGTTGGGTAAAACTTGCTTCAGAAGGCGCCTTGAGTCCCAGTAGGCATGTTGGGCACTGAATACCTAAAGAGAAAGCTCCAAACAGGGGAACGCTGTCTGCATATGGAGGAAAGACAGCAAGTGGTTGATCTGTAGACACTCTGATGCTCCTTACAATGTGTGTACATAATGTAATAATTGCTTGGAGCTGAACAGATTAGGCTAAATTGGAGCTTTTTTTGCATGTGTCTTTTTTCTAACGAGCAAAACCGATTATCTATCAAATATGATACTGAAGATTTTAAGATCGACCCGCATGATTGTGGTTGTTCTTTTTTTCTTTTTTTTTTCTTTTCTTTGTTTTTCCAGAGAACATTCTGGAGTGTATTATAATACTCACAATAATGAAGGATGAAAAAGTATATATGAAACTAACTTAAAAAAACACACAACAACAACAAAAGAACACAATTATTGCACAGTTATGAAGTTAAAATGACTTTTTTTGTAAACTGTCAACAGCACAAATATTTTGTATTGTTGTTTGTACCATTTTTGTACCAAAAAAAGGAGAAAAAAGCAAATGAAAAAAAAACAAAAAAAAGAGGAAAAATGATTATTCTCGTTTTAAACGTGTGTTTCTAGTGCCACTGCGATCTTGGTTTCCAAAAGCAGTTCCGTATGTACGCAGCCTTGCAGAGTAACAGTGTATATAGAAGCTACGTTGGTCACTACGCCAGCGGCTTTGTGTTATATAAATAAAGCTCCCCTCCTTTTACTGCTGCTTACACTGTCTTTTCTTTAATGGGTACATTACACTCACTGGCCACTTTATTGGCAACCTCTGCACCTTGCTACAGTTACTAGGTTTGCACACAGCCAAACACTTCGGTGAATTTTTCATCTGGGGTGGGGGTTGCACTGAGCTTCTTTCTGGTCGAACAGCCATACTTTTAGTTATAAAAAGTGGATTTAAGCTAGTGAAACCAATTTAAAGCACCTAAAGCCTCCATTTTCCCACATATGACATTTGTTTGGTCAATGTCTGCATTTTCCTTCCTCTCTGTATCCACTAAGCTGTGTAACTGCACCTTTATGACTGAGCTCTTCTGATTGGCAGCCCTCCAATGTGCCTTTTCAGCAGTCCAAGCTGAAACACTGGGATGGGTGAAACTGCTGTAGACTGAAAAGTAAGATACAATCACGTAAAAATATAAGAACATAGTACTGAAACTGCTTTTTTTCAAGAAACATTTCCTCTTCTTTGATACAGTCCCTACAGATAAAGCTAATTATATACTATATACTACAACTAATGACACATTAATCTAACCCTATAATTTTTTTATCACTTAAATAAACAGAAAACAGATAAGTTACATGGAAAGAGTAAAAAAGTTGCTTTTGTAGCTTAACTCACATCAAGTATAAAACACATCCCTCCTGGGGTTCTCAACTGGTGAGAACATGGTATATACTCTCAACTTAGTAGTGACTATTCTGATTTCTATCCCAAAATACCAACACAGTATGTGACAGCTAACTTGTAAACTACCTGGTGACCCCCCAAGGCCTAACCAAAGAAACACTGCAAAATGCAGTAAAAGATTGACTACAGCCTGTAACTGTGTACCTGTATAGTGAAAAAATAAGTGGTCAGTGAGTAAAATCACAAGAATGTTTCTAATAAAGTGGCCAGTGAGTGGAATCACAAGGTGGGTGTTTCTAATAATAAAATAAATGGTCATAACAATTAGAAAGTAAGTAAGATGTAAATAAAAAAATCTTCAGTTTGACCTTGAAACAAATACAAAATACTCCAGACACACAGCTTCTTATATATCAGTAAATATCACTGCAGGGATGTAACTGTGGATCCCCACTTTAATGCAGATAAAATGTAATTAATAACTAATTTTGTAAGCAATTCCTGCAGTTAGCAGTTTCCATTAGAAAACATCAATAACAATAGCATACTGGCAGCTTTTCATCATTGATCTTCATGACAAAGAATTTGAATAGATAAATGGCCAGGGTTTGTACCAGTAATTTGTGGGTCTCCCGTGGAGAAAAACCTAGGAAGTTATACAGAACCTCCCTCAACAGGAATCACATCAATAGCTTCTGGCATGAGTCCACAGGGAGCTGCCATGTTCAAAAGAGTTGCAGCTGCACTTTAGGAAATGTAAGTGCTTAAAATATTCATGTAAAGGTCAATAAAGCATTTAAGTTCAAAATCAGAGCCACATGGCATATCTAAAAAAACAACCAAATTTACCTTTGACATCAAATACAGTCGAACTGATTGTTTTTAATTTGGCTCTTTCTAAAACAGTCACTGTCCCAAAGCAGCTTTACAGAAATGCCATTCAAGCCTCCAAATGAGTGATGAGACTCAAATTGAGAACCTTCCTAAGTGTATGAGGAGGAACCACTGAAAGCAACCAAGACTCAAATGGAGAAACTTTGGGAAAAACCTTTAAGAAGAACAGAAAGAATAACTATGCTAACAGCATGAAGAAGAACTTGGTATTTGTGATGCGTTAGTAGGAAACTTAGGGATGTGTGTGTAGCTGCACTGGATGAAATTTGTCTGTGCATTAAACCTTTTAATGGTTACACAAGGAAAAGGCAATAAAATATTTTTTTCTTTGCATTTTATATAAATTATTTTTTTTTATTTCGACAACCTTATAGTTCTTTTTTAAACATAGACCTCTATCAAACAAAACCCTAAATCCATAAACAATTACTAAAAATCAAATAAAATTTTTAGATTCTCCTAGAACTTGGATTTGAGGACATGTCCTCAAATAGTATGTGTCAAAGCTCAATGAAAGTTTCAGTAAAATGTAGGGACTCAAAATGCACTAAACCAAATAATTGACTAGAACACTAAAGGGTTAACATTGGATGGTGACGTATCATATATTAAATCATTACTGTAAGAGCTCTGACAATTTACATTTTTTTCAACATATTTGTACACCAATCAGCCATAACACTATGACCCCTTACCTGATATTGAGTCCTCCTCATGCTGCCAAAGTAACTTTTTAAACCACAGTAGATCTTCTGTGGGATCAAACCAGACTGGCTATTGTTCACTCCCCACATGTATCAATGAGCCTTGGGTGCCCATGACCCTTTCACCGATTCACTAGTTCTCCTCTTTTGGTTCACTTTTGGTAGGTACTAACTACTGCATACATAGAACACTCCGCAAGACCTGTTGTTTTGGAGATGCTCTGACTCTGACTCATTTTAGCCATCACAATAAGGCCCCTGTCAAAGTGAGGAGTCTGTGATGTTATCTCTTTTAGGGCATAAAAATCAGAGGAAAGCTGAAATTTAACCATGTAACAAAAAGTAAATTGTATCAGTCTGTCAAGTCAAGTCAATTTCATTTCTATAGCGCTTTTTACAACTTACATTGTCACAAATCAGCTTTACAAACTCCCTAAGCTGTAGAAAGAAATTAGGAGTAACCAAAGCTCAGAAGGGGAATGCAGCTTCCTCTGGTCGACACCGAACAGCAGTAACAAAGAAAATAAAATTTTAAAAAATCTCAGTTTAAAAAGGTGGCAGCAGGTCCTAGTGTATAAATGGGTCACTATGATTTTCGATCAGTTAGATGGAACATAGGGCTGTCCGTATGGGCGCTACTCAGTGGTACTGAGTAGGTTCCTTTGGTAAAAACTTTAACCAGAAGAAGGGTATCAGGATGGATAAGGCTGGTCTTGACAGCAGGATGGGACAGGATGACCAGGACGGATGAGGGGTAGCATGTGTAGCTCAGCAGAGAGATAGAGATAGAAAAAGACAGACATAGTGATAGAGAGAGAGAGCAACAGAGAGAGAGAAACAGATTGTTAGGGATGCTCAATGTCACACATGATTAAAAACAATGTATTTTACATTGAGGGTCTCTCTTAAGCAATTATACTAGGGACCTCTGAGGAAATGGGGAAATTAAATGTAACACAGAGACAATGTATTGCTTATGGGCTGATTACAGAGACTCATTCTGAAATTCTGAAAAAAGACTGAGATCCCCACACTGAACATGTTGATGGCAGAAATAACCACCACAATACATCTAGAACGCACCATTTTATAAATTCTTATAGATAAAAACCAACAATTTCTGAATTTATGGTCTCCATTCATTTAAATCCATAAATACATAGATAAATGTAGAGTGCTGATAGCATTGGGTGGGTAGGTTTATGTTAAATCTTTTTCATACTGCATTTTAGGAATGGGGGCATGATGGGGCATAAGGCAGCCAACCACTCAACCGTCAACAAACCTAAGTGAACACATCAAAACACTATTTTATAACTGTTCTAACTCTAGCTATTCTGTCATACTGTATTGAGCCATAATAATACTGTAACAGTAATTGCCAATGATGTAAAAGGAATCTCTGAAAAAATGGTTCAGTCAATGTACAATCAATTACTGTACATTAATGACAGAACGGTTCCTCCAGTTCAGTATATAGGCTTTCATTCTTACAGATTGGTAAATATTAATCGAACCCAAACCACCCCCACCTCCCCCCACATCTCTCAACAAAATTTTACATTTCCCATGTTAACAAAAAGTTTGCTCCAAACCTGTTGTTTTTTTATTTGCACTCATAAAGTCATTCCTGCCAGACCCAGTTCTGCCCAGTTACATTATTTTTCAGCATCCCTTGTTCAGAATATGTTCTGCAATGTCCAAAGGTAAAGTTATAAGTGCCAACTCGTTCCTGTGTCTCGTCACGCTAATGAGACATCTTGTTAAAAGCAAGCTTGCAGAGATGCCCATATAGAGAGAAAGCTGATTCTCAGTCAAGAGTTCTTAAGATAATAACAAAACAGAGTATTGGGGACGTTTGTTGCAAGGTTTATATATTGCTCGGAATACCTGAGAATTTTATCATTAATTTTCACGAAATGATTTTAACTGCACTTAATTGTTTGATTCCTCTCATTTTCAGTGTTACATCAGACTGATAAAAAAGCAATATTCTTCTTTTAACAAGTCAAGTTAAAAGTTTTTTTCTATAGCGTTTTTTTATAACTGACGTTGTCAAAAAGCAATTTTACAGAAACCAGATCTGAGCCCCCAATGAAGAAGCCAAAGGCGACAGAGGCAAGGAAAAACTCTGTAAGCTGTAGGAAGAAACCAAGGCTCAAAAGGGGCAACCCAGCCTCCTCTGATCAACACTGGATAGCAATAACAAAAAAAACCAACAAAACAAAAAAAAGTGTGCCAATAATTCTGGGGGCTCTGTATATACCTGTATACACAAACCAGCAAAAACATTAAAGCCACTGGCAGGTGATGTGAGTAACACTGCTGATCTTGTCTTGTTATAGTGGCTTCTCTTAAGGGGTGCAAGATATTAGGCAGCAAGTGAACAGTTAGTTCTTGAAGCTGATGTGTTAATAGCAAATAGAAATAGGGGCAAGCGTAAGGATGTGAATGGCAAACTGTGATAACCAGATGCCTGGGTCAGAGAGGAGCACCTTCAAAATGACAGCTCTTGTGGGGGTTCCTGGTGTGCAGTGGTTAGAATCTACCAAAAGTGCTTCAAGGAAGGTGAGGGTCATGGGCATGCAAGGCTTACTGATGCATGTGGGGAGAGAAGGCTAGGCTGACTGGTCTGACCCCAAAGAAGAGCTGTTGTAGCACAAAAAAATAAATGCTTTCTTTTATAGAAAGGGATCAGAACACACAATGCACCACAGTCAGGCACAAGGGCCATCTGCATTGGCTGATAATTGTATTTTTAATAAAAGACATGTCTGAACTGCTGGGATGCCTTTTTGTAGGTGGGGCCATTTCTGTTCAAGGACAGTAACATATATTTGGGGTCAGCTCAGGACCTTAAACAGAGTGACATTTGGAGATGACAAACCTGCCAGTTAGTGTTACAGTATTGTAGGAAACATATTGCAAATAAAAAGTTCATTAATTATAATTACATAAAAACCAATGGCATCAATCATTTATGGAGAGACAGAATAGGGTCAAACTTGCCCCAAAGAGGAGGGTCCAGAAGAAGGTTCTAACTGGAGAAGGTTTATGTACATAAAAGCACAATAAGCATCTTCCTCATCTTCTCTCTCCCACCCAGAAGAGACAGGAAGCTTTAGACAGTGAGAAAGAGCAAGCGGAGGAGAGGAACAGCCTGAGGGTTTGAATGCAGAGTGAATTTACTTCATTACGCTTCTTCCCGCTGATCAACTCTATCAGCCCTATCAGCATCACACTGCTGGAGCCTCTGCTCCATCCATCAGGACTGGCAGGGGCCGAGCATGCAAGAGAGAGAGAGACAGACAGAGAGAGGAAGCCTCATTACTGCACAGCACCATGGAGGAAATCCATCACTTTTAGCCCAGTACGGTGCAGAGTGGCACAAAATGAGGGCCACTGACACACTTAACACTCACACACGCACACACACACACACACACATACATATTACAGTCATAAATTCACAAGTCATATGTTTTAGCACGTACACACAAACACACACATAAACACACACACATATGCACAAGTTGACACACCACATTTAGTTGAGATGAGCAGCAAGGGGGGGATAAAAGAGGGAAAAAAACAAACAGAAAGAAAAACGAGAAGATAAAAAATGAGGTAGAGCGTTTTATGTACTGTGATTTTCGCTGTGAAGCTTCAGTGACTTAAGAAGAATATACCTCCATATGTTTAGGTGAGGGGTGGCACGGTGGTGCAGTGGTTAGCACTGTCGCCTCACAGTGAGAAGGTCCTGGGTTCAATCCCCGGGTTGGGCACAGGTGCCTTTCTGTGTTCGCTTGGGTTTCCTCCGGGTGCTCTGGTTTCCTCCCACTGTCCAAAAGGCTTGCAGTAGGTTGATTGGATTGGAAAAATTG
>JBBPDA010009307.1:0-16794 GCA_037974385.1 Arnoldichthys spilopterus | reverse complement strand
AGGAAAGGATGTATATTTACAAATAAAATGAAGTTGACCAGACAAAACATGACATATTTTGTGTTCATATTGTCTGCCATGAAATATAAGTCAAAGTAAATTTAGAAATCACTACTTTCTTTTTTTATTTACGTTTTCCATACCGTCCCAACCTTTTCTGATTTGGGGTTGTATTTTGGTCATTCTGGAATGAAGTGATTTGCTTTTATAATTTCAGGTTTGGAATGGTTTAGGAAATTAAAACATTTTTAGAACAGAAACAGCATTAAAATGTAATTTTTAGCATTTACATAGATTTACATTGGTTTCTTCTAATAAATGACCAGAAGCTCTTTATTTTGTGGACCTAAGTACATAAGCCACCAACAATAACTATAAATATACTGTTTTAGCTCTGAATATAGGCCTGATTTACATCTAGCCCAAGCTGTAGATTTAAACAGTCCATATATGTTTCTTTATCAATTGTGTTAATATTTACATCAATCAGCCATAAAATTAACACAGCTCTAACTGTGGTGCACTGTGTGTTCTGACCCCTTTCTATTCGAGTCAGCATTCATTTTTTAAACCACAGAAGCTCTTCTGTGGGATTGGACTAGATGTGCTAGCCTTCACTCTCCACATCCATTCCTTGGATCACTTTTGGTAAATACTAACTACTGCATACCTGGAACACTCTACAAGACCTGCAAGTTTTGGAGATGTTCTGACTCAGTCATTGAGCCATCACAATAAGACCCTTTTCAAAGTGGCTCAGATCCTTAAGCTCATCCATTTTCCTGCTTCCAGCACAATGGGAACACGTTCAGACAAACACTCTCCAAAATCTTTTGGAAAGCCTTCCCACATGAGTGGAGACTGTCGTAACCACAGGGGCAGTGGTAGTATAATGGTTAGGGGTTGCCCCTGTGGCCTAAAGGTCGGCGGTTCAAATCCTGAACCAGTACCCGTAAGCAAGGTGCTGTCCTCAAGCACTGCTCCCTGTGTGCTGTGTAAATCAGCTGCCCACTACTCCTTTACCAATGGGTTAAATGCAGAGGTCACATTTTGTTGTGGTGCCCTGTGTGCTGTGCTCTGGTGTGTTCACAATGACAATCACCCACATTCACAAAGAAGATGTATAAGAAATATCACATGTAACCAATGGTTAAATTAAATTATTTTAATTAAAACATGTCAATTTTACCTTTTAGTCTTATATTTCTTTTCCTTACAAAGTCAAATTGCTGTTTAAATAGATACACCCTCAGTCTGATTCTGTGTGAATCTAAAACTGATCTACACCAACTCCTAGCACTATTGGAGTTTAAATAGCTTTTAGAACTTCATAATAGTGCTACTGCATATTTACATTTACATTTTACATTTTACATTTTATTTATTTAGCTGACTCTTTTATCCAAAGTGACTTCCAGGACAGAGGAAACAATCAAGCATTAACCCTGAACAGGGCAACACTGAAGTGAGTGCTACAAGGAAGTTCAAAGCATTTCTCTTAATTGTAAAATAAATAACAACAGACAACAACTGCTAATAAATACATATGCCAAGTGCTTACAATAACTACCGACACTAACTACTATAATAAATACATATGCCAAGTGTTTACAATAACTACCGACAGTAACTACTACAATAAATACATATGACAAGTGTTTACAATAACTATCGATAGCAACTACTACAATAAATAAATATGCCAAGTGTTTACAATAACTACCAGCAGCAACTACTACAATAAATCCAGATGACAAAAGCTACAGTAAACTAAGTGGAATATTACTATCTGGGGGACATTTAGTCAGTTATTAGGTACCAATAGTTCATACGTGACCAATGGGTGCGGAACAGTTGAGTCTAAGTTAAAGTTTAAGATGCTTCTTAAATGTGGAGAGAGACTCTGCAGATCTAGTGTCACCGGGAAGCTCATTCCACCATTGATGAACAATGTAGGAGAAGAGTCTAGAGTGGTGTTTGATTCCATGTGGGGATGGTATGGGTGGGGATAGCGGTGTCACATGAGAGCGTTTCGTCTGGTAGAAGATCAGCCGAGCTGCTGCATTCTGAATCCTCTGCAGTGACTTGATTGAGGCTGCAGGCAGACTGGCCAGTGGCAAGTTGCAGTAGTCAAGGCAAGACATAACCAATGCCTGGACTAGTAGGTGTGTCATATTCTGGAAGGTATGGCCTGATCTTGCGGATGTTGTAGAGTGTGAATGGTTAGCTGGTCGTTGATGATCACTCCAAGACTCTTTGCAGCTCTGGTCAGATAAGCCAATCTGGATGGAGATGTCATGATGTATAGTTGGCTGGCAGGTAGGATGAGCATTTCGGTTGTGGATAGGTTGAGCTGGAGGCATGCTGTGATTCTGGAGGAGATGGTGTCATCACCTTGTGGGAAAGAGAGATACAATTGAGTGTCATCAGCATAACAATGGTAAGAAAAGCCATGTGAATTGATGATCTGGCCCAGTGAAGCAGTGTACAGTGAAAAGAGGAGGGGGCCAAGCACTGATCCTTGAGAAACATCGGTGTTCATCAGGGGAGGAGCCGATACTTCACTTACAGGATACCTTGTAGGATCTGTCTGTGCGGTAAGACCTGAACCAGTCAAGTGCCCTTCCAGTACTGCCGAGACTGGAGAGGGTGGAGAGGAGCAGTTGGCTGCAGATAAGTCTAGCAGTATGATGACTTACAGGTAGCTCTTGCCATCCATAGGGAGTTCAACACACTTAGCAGGGCTGTTTCGGTGGAGTGACCCCTCTTTAAACCAGATTGGTTTTGATCCAGAAGGTTGTTCTGTAAGAGAAAAATAGACAGTTGGTTATAAACAGCACATTCAAGGATTTTGGAAATAAATGGTAGGAGAAATACCGGTCTGTAGTTAGCTGCCTGGGAGGGGTCCATGTTGTGCTTCTTTAGTAGCTGTGATATCCTGGCTTTCTTAAATGTTGCTGGGAATATTCCAGATGTCAGCGATGAGTTTACAACCCGGGTTAGTGACAGGATGATTGCAGGTGAGATCGCCTGAAGAAGTGGGAAGGAATTGGGTCAAGGGGGCAGGTGGTTGGGTGGCTGGAGAGAATAAGCTTAGAGACCTCAGTTTCTGAAAGCAGGCTGAATGCGGAGAAGGTCTCATATTGTAGAGGTAGTTGCTGGACATCAGTGCATGCCTTGAACTGTTGGTTGATGGTTGCCACTTTTTTCTACAAGAAACATGCAAGATCATTAGCTGTAAGAGAGCAGCCTGGGTGGGGTGGGGGTGGGGGTTAATAAGGGTAGAGTAGGTGTTGAATAGCTTGCGACAGTCTGTGATCCCGTTAATCTTATTATGAAAGTATGATATTTTTGCAGCTGTGGTTAGTCTACGAGGTCGTTCTGGCAGTCGTGTTTGTGCCATCTTCTTTCCGCTGCCCTTAGTTTAGTTCTCTGATTGCGAAGGGTGTCCGAGAGCCATGGGCTGGGTGGTGTAACTCTGGCTGGTCTGGGAATGAGGGGTCAGAGCCTGTCAAGAGAAGAGGTGAGAGCAAAGCAAAGTGTTTCAGTAGCAGCATTAGTATCTAGTGTGATAATGAGGTCTGGGAATGTGAGGGCAGACAAGACAAGGGAAGATAGGTGAGTGGGAGAGAGAGAGCGTAGACACAGAGGAACAGAGAAGTTGAATTTTATGAATGCATGGTTAGATACATGTAAGGGTGTGAGAGAAGGATTAGAGGCCATACAGTTATGTGTTAGGAACAAGTCTAGTTGATTTCCTTTTCTGTGAGTTGGTGGGGTTTCTAGCCGTTGTAGGTCGAAGCTGGCTATTAGTGCGTTGAAGTGCGTTGCTTGGGTCTTGTCAAGGTGAATGTTGAGATCGCCAAGGAGTATGAGTGGAGTTTCATCATCCTTGATGGCGGACAGCAGTTCCTCAGTGATCTCGCGTAGTTGGCCTGGTGGTCTGTAAATGACAATAATAAAGATGTTAGCCGGGTGTGTAATTTTAACAGCATGGTATTCAAATGAAGTAGTATTACATAGAGATGAAAGGTGATGTGTTTCCAGTGCTTGGAGGTGTGCAAACCTGTTTGGCCCTCCCGACCTGTGGGGCGGGGGGTGTTTGTGAAGACGAAGTTTCAGATAGGGCTAGAGCTTGAAGAGACTGTTTCTGAGCAAAAGCGATGATGAAGTCTGCTTTGTTGACCGCCAACTGACAGTTCCTGGATTTCCAAAGCTGGTGGAGGTTGTTGAAGTTGCGTGTTCTCCTGTGGAAAGAGCATGGCTTGCGCCTGTGATTAATAACCTGAATGGACTGAGAATACATGGTAAGTATGGCATATTTTTTCCTTAAGTTATATGGACTGATCTTACGGTCCTTGCTCGGTGGACTCGCGCAGGTAGACTCGCAGGTCTTGGTGTACAGAGGTCTTCACGCTTCTGCCGATGCTTCCACATAAGCGTCCCAGGGTTATTTAAATAGTGGGTGATAAAAGGTGGTTGGGAGAAAGTTAGCACTCCTGATTAGTTGCTCTATTGTACACAGTGGCATATCAGTGACACTGTGCATCCTTGATAATCTATGACACATTTGGCTATCCTATCTACAGGCTGAGTGCAGGCTAAGGTGATTTGATCTATTTTATTTAAGCATAACATTATACATTTTTAACAAAAAGAATAAAATCACATACCCTACAGCAAAGAGGAGTGTGGGAGATGCAGCTGGCACTGCGCTGATGCAGCCAATATCCAAACCAAAGCCTGAGGCTCATCACATGCATAATGAGGGCAAGTAGTTCCTGAATGTCCTATGGTTCAATCAGAGTGCAGTAAGCATCTGGGAATGCATCGACTGCTTAGAGGAAAGGATGCCTCAAAAGAATGTGGCATCAGCAGTTTTCCTATTGGCTTTTAAAAGGTAAGATCCACCGATTTTTAAACATCTCTGCATACTTCAGTGGCTGAGACCACGTAAAACCACATTTGGTTTTGGTGTGAATTGGTTCATCATAGAGAAACCTACTGACTCAAACATCTTTACAGTGGTGGTGGTTGGAATCAGATGTCATGTCTCTGACACAAATAAAGCCATTTGACTCTCCACCCCACAGTGAAGCTCCAGGTCTCAGCTCTGACTGTGGTGCACTGTGTGTTCTGGCCCCTTTCTATCAGGGTCAGCATTCACTTTTTAAACCACTGTAGCTCTTCTGTGAGATTGGACTAGAGGGGATAGCCTTTACTCCCCACATGCATCAGTGAGCCTTAGCTGCCCATCACACTGCTGCTGGTTCACCAGTTGTTCTTACTCGGATCAGCTACTGTACACCCGGTACACTCTAGACCTGCTGTTTTGGAGATGCTCTGACTCAGTTGTCTAGAACGTCACCAATAAGGCCATTGTTAAAGTGGCTCAGATGCTCATGAGCACCCATTTTTCCTGCTTCCAGAACATCTACTTCAAGAGTTGACTGTTCACTTGCTGTCCACTGCCCTGACAGGTGCCATTGTAATGAAATAAGTAGACAGTCATTGTTATTCACTTTACCTGTCAGTAGTGTTAATGTTATGGCTGATTGGGGTATGTACTAAGAACATTTATTTTTATCTCTTTGTCATTCAGAGTAAAGGAGGTTGCTTTTGTTACTGTACCTTGCATGCCATGCACCTTATCTGTAAATCTAATGTATGTTTTATTATCTTTACCCATATATTAATTATTAAATAACCATATATCACATATACTCTACCTGTAAATAGTGTCTCATCAGCACCTTATTCAACTTTTTTGCACTTTTGGTTGAGGCAAACTGCATGTAGACTCTTTTATTTAAAAGTTTAGAAATATGTCATTTTACATAATGTTTAAATGCTGTGGGAGTGACATGGAAGGCTACAGTATTCCCAGTTTCAGCTTGAATTTAAGAAAAAGGAGGAATGTTATTCAGATTTCAGACCAAACAACCAGGCATGAATGGAAGCAGGTCCTTTGTGCTGTTTCTGTTACAGACATAACAACCAGTGTCCACAAGATGGCCCTCATCAGTTATGATATGATGCAGTGAGTCTCATCCGGAGCCTGGTTCCTGGCATGAGACATTGTAAGTGCTCTTACCCAACTACTTTGGAAAAAAAATTACAGTCATTTGGCTGATTGGGGGGCATTCATTAAGCAAAGCTCTTGTAGGTGTAGCTGCTATTGGCTGGATAACTTTGGGTGGTGGACGACCTAGCAGCCTCACTGCCTTAGCCTAACAGTGACACTGATGTGAGTCAGAATCGCAATCTGATACACTCATACCAGCACCATGTCAGTGTCACTGTATAATTGCAATTAACATTACAATATTATTAATAGTGTACATATAAATGTTAAATGAAATAAAAACAATTATTAATATCAATAATGATTTGCAAACTATTGAACAGAAGGGGTGTGTGTGCATGTGTTTAATATATATATTAACATAACTATGGCTTTCCTTTTGTATTCATTTTTAAATTATTATTATGCAGTTGTTTGCACCCCCCACCCCCATTCTGTTTCATCTGTTTCACACACAATAATATGACTAGGGTGTGCAGTAAGAACCCCCCAATTCATCCCATCCCATCCCTTTCCCCCACACAAAGTAATAAGGCTAGGATGTGTGGTTAGGAAACCTCCACCCCCTCAATCGCACCCCCACACAAGAATATGACTGGGGTATGGGGTTAGGACCCCACCCCCACAAACACATACTCCCACCACCACCACCACCGCCACTCACCCCAAATGAACCATACAGTAACTGTGGATTATACGCCCACCCAATCTTTTTGCCCCTTCCCCAGTCTCCAAACAGCAGGAAGTTACAAAGAGACGTGCATTGTCCATGACGTCAGAATTTTTTGAAGCCCACCGTGACGTCGCGTGCGCAGGGTGGCGTGATGACGTCGGCCCCTTTGATGCTGTGGGCGAGCGAGCAGCACTAAGGTGGGGGTGGATTTTGGGGGGGGGAAGATGAGGTGAGGCTGGTTGGGGGGATGGAGAGGAGATGAATGGGACGAGGCGGCGAAGAGAGACGCTTTACCGCCGGGGAAGGACGCGCATCCTCTCCGTCTGCAGAGCGCAGCACGACGCGCCATCGCGCGCCTGTCGGATCTCCATCATAAGGGCTTGTTGTCGTTTACATCACCGAGGGACGGGCACCCTGCTGAACGGACGAGTAATGCACCAGCCAGGAGAGGAAGCCCGGGGTGGGGGGGATGTGTCCCAAATGATCTGATCTTGGGCTTCGAGCATCATCCGTGCGTCCGCACCCACACCTCCCCGTCCACCCCCGTCCCCCCTCTGTGGTGGTGCGCGCTGGAGCAGCTGTGGAGGTCGAGAGAGCAGCCCCTTTCAAAAATAATACGCCAAAAAACGGGGCAGGAGCGCTTGGAATATAATAATAATCATTGTTTTTATTACAATTATTATTCTCGCCGGGAACAAGCGCATGCAGCCGGGCCCACCACACGGGAGAGGTGTGGTGCCAGCTTTTGGAGGGGCAAAGTGAACCGCTCGTTTGGAGATAAGAGGGGGTTGGTGGTGGCGGGGAGGCAGTGTGTCATTTTTGGGAGGATGAAACTTTCATGCGTGTCCGGCTTGGCCACCGTGCGCCCACACGTTGGTCTGGCTTCACTGTGAACACACACATACACATACACACACACACAGGACGGCGAGCCATGTTGGGCTGAAGCAGAGGGACTCAAAACAGCGAGACTGCCAAACAACGACTGTTTTGGAGGGGGCTGGAACGACCCCCAGCTTCCACAGACCGCGCGATCAGCCAGACAGGCAAAATGGGGTACGTACGACGCGGTGTGCGTGTATGTATGTGTGTTTTTCTTGCTAAAGCTAACGATTTGAGCTGCTTAATCGAATTTTTCCGTTCCACCTTAAATGGTGCAGCAGTTCCATTCTGGCGCCCCTTGCGCCAGAATGGTACTGCTGCACCATTTAAGGTGGAACGGGAAAAATGGAATAAGCAGCCAACTTCGGGCTCGTAGGCCTTGGTGTTCTTGATCAAAGACATCTTCATTATGATTTTAACTGCCTTATGAGGAGAATGGCTTGATATATGATCAGCTTAGGGCTTTTAGACAAACTTGCCCCCCCCCCCAGAATGCCCTTTTTGGGGGACTGTCAGCTGGTCACAAGAGAAAACTTGCTTTCTAATTATAAATAAAGTTTGCTCCTGCATTGCTCCTCAATAAGAAGTCTGGGCTGGAAGATTGCTGTCAGCATTTAATTGCAGACACAAGAGCACAATAGTGAGGTCAGGTGCTCATGTTGGATGATTAGTCCTGGATCACAGCTCCTAAAGGTATGCTCCATAGCCCACTGCTGAGAGGGGATGGGGGAGGGGCTTTGTACCCCTGTATATGTGCATGGTGACCTTAGGTTCATGCACGTCCAGCTCCGCAGCGTCCTGTTCTACTGGCGATGACTAGAAAGAGGATACTTTTGGACATGCATAGTCAAAGAAGTGCTGTATTAGGTTTTGACTGCTGCAGTGCTCTGAGAGATGTGACTGTGGAGCTGGCTGGCACCATCAAGGAGAAGGTCAGACATAGTCCTTAGCGTGGCCTCAGTTGACCTGAGCAGTGAGGATGCAGTCAGAAATAAAACAGTCATTCTCCAAAAAAAGGACAGAAGCACAAAAGACATCCCAGCATTTCTGCCTCGCTTGGCCTACCTCACTTGGCCTTGTCACTGCCTTGCGCCTTTGCGTGCACATGAATAAGTGCCACGCTCTCGGACACAATTAGCTGCTCTGAAGGAACGTGGTGGCATAAAATAGAGTCTGCTTGAGGGATGGTGGTCCGTATAGTGCAGAAAAAGAAAGAATTTAATATTGATGGGCCTGGTTTGTGCTGAAGATGAAGCTGTAATAATAATAATAATAGAAGTAGTAATAGTAGTAATAATAATAATAATAGAGCTGAATTAGGCCTTTGGAGCAGCCAGATTACAATATGATCACATCACTACTAAGGGTGTAAAAATGAATCAGTATGTACTGATACATCAACAAAAATAGAGCACAATCCGATGCATCATTGTAGCAAATAAAAATCGATGTGTGTTCATTTTATGATTAGACTAGACTACACTGCTGTCTACTGTTGACCTTTGATAATAAAATGTTGACATTATAATTTGTTTGTATATGTGAAATTATGGAAATGTAGCAGTGTGAAATTGTGTGAAATTTCATCATATTTCATACTGACTGCAAACCCCAGTATCAAACAGAATCGCATCGCAGCAAATTTGAAAGTATTTAAAATGTGTCAGATCATTGGCTAAAATGATCAATGTAGGATCAAATCTTGATGAATCTTGAGAGTTACACCCCTAAGTACTATGGTTTTCATGGACATTTCTTAGTGATAACATTATCAACATGGACTGTTACGTTCATGCTGTTGCTGTAGTGGTCTTTTACCTTTCTTTCTTCTTAACCCCCAAGGTCTTCTTTGTGGACATGTTCTTCATACATCTTCAGGCACAAATGTGCATTTTTCCTTTTATTTTGACCTGCAAGATATGGACAGAATTATATTGCTACATATTGGGATTGCAATATCACATATTAATCGACATATTAAAGGGCCCATATTGTTACTTTTCTTGCACTTGAATTTAACAGTTATTAAGTGGACTGACTGTTGATTTTTCAAAATATACATTAATTCCCCCATGCCTACAGTCTGCATGTTTTAAACTAAGTCATCTTCCTTTTGCGCCTACAGCAGTTTTGCCCCACTCATTCATTCATACTGAAGTACTAAAGAGTGTTTCAGCCCCCAAATAAATTGGCTTTTTTGGATTACGTGAGCACCTTGATTCTTAAGAACATGCTGTAACACTCACCTGAAGCCATGACTGGTCATGCTGTCAGAAACACTAAGATTGGTCAGATGCTCGTTTGTATACTTGAGCTTCCTGCAGTATCAATATTGCAATGACCGATATCATGATATAATTAACAGATATTACGCAGCACACATTTTATCCTTTAACTTGAGGTTCACTTTTAACATTTGTGTGGTTAATCACAAAAAAAGAGTCATAATTTATATTTACGAAACATTTTCCAACCTCATGCTGCTTCTGTTGCTGTCCTTTTAAGGCTGAGACATGTGATTAGCTTTTCTTCTGATTGGCTGCTCTCTTTTAGATCAGAAGGCAGTCCTGGCCGAAACACTCCTTACAACTTTAACATGAAAGAGACGCTATAGTCTTGTGAATGTATGCAAATGCGTCGGTTTTTGTGACATTACAGAAACAGTGAATTCAAAATGGGCTATTTTTGCAGAAGACAAATAGCATGCATTGGAGTCCAACCGAGAGCCACGCAGCATGCAGGCGCTCCTAAAATAGTTGCTGTATCTGAAATATGCTCCTTTTACTGAGTTAGGGCACAGCAGAGCAGCGAGAGCCAAGGCTGCTGAGCTTTACATAATGAATGAATGTAAACTAGCTGTCAAGCTGAAATCGCACCTCTGCGTTTATGGAGCACACAGCACAGATTGGGCAGATAAACGATGATGTAACAGTGGTGGTTAAAGCATAAGAGCAAGCTGGTTTTGTCTGATATCACTAAAAGCTATGGGAAGTGTGTGTCCTCCTGTGTTTGCGAGCGTTTGGGTGCAAGGATGTGTGTGATTTATAGTTTTATTTGTGGTCTTTTTGTGCGTTTTTGTGGTAGGTTAGAAAAAACAGAATGCACATGGTACCTGATGTACACACATACACACACGCGCACACACACATGCTTGTCCACTAAAAATAGGCTTCAAAATTTCATCTTTGTCATATCAAAGCATCATCTCCTGAAATGGAAATTTCAGCATAATTAAATAATTGAAGTGCAAACACAGACGTTTATAATGGGTTTGGTGTGAAATGCTATGTTCTTGAGAAATTGTCCCGGTCAGAATTGTTCACAGTGCTGGTGAATGGAACCAGATGTCTGGTTGTTTATCACACATTATGATATGGATATGAAGATGCTGCTTAATGCATGAAACATTGTTTTACCAGAGTTTTGAGAAGATTTTGGTCTAAAATCTAAATCCATGCAGGGTGATCTAAGACAACATAGTCCCCAAAGAAAACTTGTTCAGATTTGACCTCTAGTTTCTATCCCCACCACTGTAAAGAAATCTGAGTTTGTAAGTTTGCTCTACAATTAACAAGAAACCAACTTTGACTGACTTTGTTTACAGCTCTGACATGATTTTTAGCCTTTGTAAATTCCCTTTATTAACAATAAGTACAATGAGTTTACATGGTACTGCATTTAGCTGAACAGTGAGTGTTAAGACATAATCAGCCTGTGGCTGTGAGTGGTTAATGTAGGCTGATGTAACAGAAATGAACTATTTCTTTTGATTTATTCATCATGAAAAATTCACACTATACCAATCACAGCATCTTAGCTGATGATTAATTGCCATATAAACAACTGTGATTAACAATTAATTGATTGAAATGTGATTGTCCGTTTCTTGTATGCTACTATAAGAGTACAGACATAAATGGGCCTAACTGGCAGGTCTGCTAAATTCTAGTTGTCTCTGTAAGTCTGTAAATCTTCTGATGCTTCCTGATAATGTGGCCTGAAGCAATAGCAGATATAAATACTACCATTAATAATACTACGTATAATAATTCACTTTTTTTATCTGGTAATTTTTTTTGACGCTTCATGTCTATGCAGTTTTGGGTGTGAACAGTGATGCCTATGAGTTGACACCTAATCTTTTTCACGTAAAAAGCATGATAAACATGCAGCAGAACTTATTTAATGATACTGGAATCATATCGGTATCAACAGACATCTGCTTGAAAAATGAATACTGGCATTGTAAAGGCATTTAGATTTGGAATGTTTAGGTGACTCGGGTTGAAAATCCAGTGGACCATGGACTTTCCTCACATTTTTATGTAGCTGATTTTTGATGCAGGGAAAATACACAAAGCAAAGCCTGAAGGCCTACAAAGAAAATTCTTGTATACATCAACCATAATTACATGTATTCTCTTCAGTGTTTGCTTTTACAGTCATACACAGAGCCTTGTGAAAACACTAAATCCAGCAGAGGATATGTGTCTGGGTCGCTGCTTTATCACCTCACCTTTAATGACTGATTTTTGTGTAGTTTTCCTGCTGGGTAACTCACTAGCGAGACTTAATTTTGACAATATAATGCAAACCTTAAAGCGCAAGGCACAACATTTACAGGCGTGTGCAAATCTAATTTCTATTTTCTATAATCTATCAGCAAGGTGTGTTTTGGGTATAACATGCAAAAAAACAATTAGAATGGTACATCACCTCACCTTTAAAAGTGACGTGAACTGAAAGTGACTCTTTGTCATTGTGAACACAAGCACCACAACGAAATGCAACCTCTGCATTTAACCCATCACACTTGCACACATGGAGCAGTAGGCAGCTATCGACAGTGCCCAGGGAGCAGTGTAGTGGGACGATACCTCGCTCAAGGGTACCTCAGTAGTGCCCGGGCCAGGACTTGAACCTGCGACATTCAGGTCTCAAAGGCAGCATCATAACCACTAGGCCACCAGTGCCCACTTAAAGGCAGGCATTGCTATTGTAACCGATTTCAGTCTCAAGTAAGTTCTGTGCTTATTTGTGATGTACTGGTATAGCAGTGCTTACGAAGAGAAAGCCACGCTCTGTTTGCTGCCACTGCAGTGACCTCTACCTGCTGTGACCTAATGTGTAGACCCTGTATGGCCAGCTGAAGCACAGCTGCCTGTGCACTGTATACTTCTGTAGAAGCTGTGATTGTATCTTTTCATTGAATATGAGCCAGTCAGGGTCTAGTGAGTTAAAATCATTTTGTTTGGACAGTTGAATGGAGGACTACGTTTTTTGAGCTATAGGTCTATCTAGATGTAAGAATGACCATCATGGAATTGGTACTTCTGAGCCACTTTGACAAAGACCTTAATGTGATGGCTAGATGAGTCAGAGCATCTCCAAAACAGTGTTCTAGGTATGCAGTAGTTAGTACCTACCAAAGGTGTTCCAAGTAAAACAACTGATGAATTGGCAACACTGTCCTGGACACCCAAGGCTCACTGTTACATGTGGAGAGTGAAGGCTGATCCCACAGAAGAGCAACTATGGTTCATAAAGTGAATGCTGACTCTGATAGAAAGGAGTCAGAACAAACAGTGCACCACAGTCAGAGTTGTTTCGGCAACATGAGGGACCTACTCAATATCAGGCAGGTGGTGTTTATGTTATGGCTGACTGGTGTATATTTATATTTTGTCGCTTGAAAGCTTTTGAACAAATACGTACATAACAGATCTACTCTAAATTGCCCTAAAACTCAGATTTCAGTCACAGCTCTAGTTCTAGTGGCCTTTCAGTTTAAAAGAAATTGTAAGAAGCACTTTACATAGTCTGCAGGATTTTGCTGATCCTGAAGGTTAGCTGTTTTGTGTTTGGTTTTCCTCCAAAGTTGGGACATTTCCTGTCCTGAAAATGTCCAAAAGCAAACACATAAACTCTGTCTCTCTAGAGGCCCTGGGTCTGCCTGTTAGCAGAAGAATGAAGCAGCTGAATAGTGCAGTACACTGGCTTGGCGTTGTGGTGTTAATGCTATGGACAGGGATTAAAGGCCTGCTCTTGTATACAGCAGAGCTGTGCAGGGTATAGGACATGGGTTGGGGGGGTTGTAGCTCAGGAAGCGTAATGAAAGTGGAGCTGAAGAGGGATTTGATTGGTTGGATTGTGTCTGCACTGTGAGCAGATGGGCGCTCTCTCACCCTCAGCCTGTTTCTGGTATTTAACACAGCAGTGTGTGTTAGAGAGAGAAAAAAAAGAGAGAGAGATACTTTACCCTCTGTCAATCTGTTGCCTGGTAGTGCACTGAGAAACTGGATATGTATATTGTGTGTGTGTGTGTGTGTGTGTGTGTGTGTGTGTGTGTGTGTCTCCAGAGAACCAGAGCTGTCAGTAATGTACTAGCTTAACACAGATGAAAAGAACAGTACAGCCATATCATATTGTGTGCTGTGTGTGTGTGTGTGAGAGAGACAATGAAGGTTTATTTCACATATAGAGGAATGATGGTATGTGTGTGTAGCCATCAGTGGTGAACAGTAAGTGTATCTTTAAAACAAGACAACACTGGAGTTTGTGTGTGTGTGTGTGTGTGTGTAAATCAACATCTGCACTGTGGCCTGTGGCACCACAGCTTGTCTCAGCTTGAGCAACCCTGTCTTCTGATTGGCTGGCAGAGGGGGCGGGAAGGAGACATGACTGGACAGAACAGCCGTCACTCCACCGGATCAGTAGTCATGTGACTGTTGCCATGGAGATCATGCAGCTAAGATTTTTCCCTTTGTCTCTTTTTTGTGCCGGAGTGAAGGAACTCCGTACTGCTGAGAGAAGTGCTTTTTTTGGTGTAGTCTTTCCTTTTGATTCCTGTTTTTTCCTTTACTTTTTAATGAAGAATTTTCTTTTTTTTCTCCACTCATTTACTTTAAAAAGGGGCAGCTGCACGGGCAGTGTGATTGGCTTAAACCCTGTGCTTGGCCTTTAATAGGACTCTGACCTCTGACCTTAAGTAAAGATTACATTACGGTTCTTTAGGAAAGGATACTGTTTGTCCTATAATGATACATGAATGTTCTGATTTTGATGATTTTGGTACAGTTCACACTTATTTTATAGTGTTGTGAAAGTCCCATAATGTGTCACTCGCAGACTCTGAGCAGTGACTTGGTTCTCTGCGTTCAACCCATCTGTGACACTCGTGAACATACACACCCGGAGCAGAAGCCGTGGGCTGAACACCTGCCTCTGGGGTGCAGTTAGGGCAGTTAGTCAGTTTGCCTTGCTCAAGGACACTTCAGCCATAGATGTAGGAGGGGGGAAATCACTGTGTACTCACTCACCAAGCCCACATTTTCCCAGATTGAACAAGCAATCCCTCAATCACTTGCTCTCTTCATCAAGCATTAGACCATGGCTGCCCCCAGGCACACAAACACAGTTTGCAGTGTCGGGGGTGTAAAGCAACACTATTTTATGTTTACATTTTATTTTGGAGAGTTAATAATACTGGGCAGTGGTGGCCTAGTGGTTAGGACGCTGCCTTCGGGACCTGAAGGTCACAGATTTGAGTCCCGGCCCGGGCACTACTGAGGTACCTTTGAGCAAGGTACTGTCCCACTACACTACACTGTTGGTAGCTGCCTGCTGCTCCACATGTGATGGGTTAAATGCAGAGGTCACATTTTGTTGTGGTGCTTGTGTGTGTTCACAATGACAAAGAATCACTTCACTTCACTGAAAATAATAATGAATGTTAATATTTGCAGCTTATTGTCATATTTCTAAATTGATACACTTGAATCAGCACCTTATGAATACTGGAGTATCACTGGAACAGTTACAGTTAAACCTCACTTCTGTTCAAAAGTTTGGTCACTGCTGATATTGTCATGTTTACAATTTGTATTATATTAACTAGATCTCAAATATACACAGATCAGCCATAACATGTACACCACCCACCTAATATTGAGTTTGTTGTTGTCAAAGTGGTTCAGAGCCGTATGCCCATTTTCCTGCTTACAACACACCAACCTCAAGAACTGACTGTTCACTGGCTAATATATCCCACCCCCTTGATATGTGCTATGTGCAGTGTTATTCATTTTACCTGTCAGTGGTGTGTTTCATGTTATGGTTGATTTGTCTCTATTATTTACATGTATTTATATTAGTTTTTATATAGCATCCTTTTCTACGCTGTACAGCTATACGCAAAATCAGCCATTGAACATATTTCTGTCTCAGTTCACATAGCTGTTGTGGAGAGAAGCAGTCTTTTCCAGTGCTTAGGTTTCAGCCTTTAATTGTTTAAGTTGAGCTTGTGACAGGAGTGCTTGTCCTGGATTAGTGTGAAAGGGCATTCGCCAGCTTCAGTCAAGTGGAATGAAACAGTAGCTGTTTAAGTGGCCAAGCGCAGGCTCAATAAAGAGTTCTGCTGTGGGCCATGCAGAATTACTTTCCCTTTTGACTGCTTTATGCAAACGCAGAACAGATAGAGCTGCTGCTGTGTAACTGAGAGACAAACAGAGACCGAGAAAACTGCTGATGCGATAAGATAATGAGCCAATTTCTCTTGCAAAGTGACTCAGGACCTTTCATCGCTCAGTGTGTAACAAACCGTCAATTGTGTGAGAGATTACTAAGTGCATTCAGCACGCATACGCACATACACACTGGACGCACGGAGAGGTGGCCCAGCAAGAATCTGTCAGACATGCGCACACGCACGCACACATTTGCTTTCTCAGACGCATGCATGCATATGCACATACACACACGCATACACATACGGGTGTCTTTTTCCAATCATGCAAATCAAGAGCATTCACTTCATTTATTACTGCCCTCTTGCTACCACTGAGTGTTTCTGGTGTGTATGTGTGCCATGAGTGTGTGCATGACTGCATTTATAAACAAGCTGACAAAATACATGAAACACCACTATGTTAGTATTGATTCCATGCCCAGTGCATATCTAGAGCTTACCCCATGAAGAAGTCTTGATGGATACATACAGTCATGTGAAAAAAGTAGGACACCCCTATAAACACTTAGTTTTAATTAAGAAACATTAATATATTATTGATTAAGTGAAACAAAAGTGACTATTTGTCATTGTGAACACACTCAAGCACCACAACGAAATGCAACCTCTGCATTTAACCCATCACAC
>JBBPDA010009288.1:0-16794 GCA_037974385.1 Arnoldichthys spilopterus | reverse complement strand
ATCCATCCATCCATCCATCCATCCATCCATCCATCCATCCATCCATCCATCCATCCATCCATCCATCCATCCATCTGGGCAGTGGTGGCCTAGTGGATAGGACATTGCCCTTTGGACTTAAATGGTACAGGTTCAAGTCCTGGCCCAGGCACAACTGAGGTACCCTTGAGCAAGGTACCATCCCACCAGACTGCTCCAGGTCTTGGAAGTTGTCAGCCGAATGGATAAAATGTCTATCTACATTTTGCTACATTTAACTACAAATTCAAAACTTGGAATCGCTTTGATCAAAATCAACATTGTATTTCATGGAAAGTACCTAAAATATCCCCCAAAGTTTGATCTGAGCTTTAGCAACTGGAGGAAAATGATATTGATATTCAAGGTGAGCTGTTCAAGAGATATCAATTTAGAGACACTTGACAGGCAGAGAAAAAGATATCAGGCAAGCAAGGTGAAATCCAAATACAAGGAAATGTGTCAGACTGTGAAGGAATACAAATAACCTTGGTTCCTCTGGCTGCAAAATGATCCAGTCTGACAGTTAAAGGTATATCTAGATATTGATGTAGCCACTATTAGCACAGACAAGTTTGGCTTGACCTAGACAATGGGCATGAGACACAGTATGCACAAAGATGTTTTTTTTTTATTGTAACCACTGCAGCAATTATAAATAAACAATATAGCAATTTTTGTTTATTTGGAAATTTTTTTTCTAATCCTTATAGTTGTAGTCGGCGTTACTGAGAAACCATCAGACTTAAGTAGAATTTAATTCTTGACAATTCTAGGTGTGGATAAAGCCATCATACATTGTATCATACAATTTTGTATTATCATGTGGAAGTGACTATTTGTCATTATGAACACACCCCATCACAGAAAGTGCACCACAACAAAATGTGACCTGCATTTAACCCATCCACACATAGAGCAGTGGGCAGCTATCAACAGTGCCCGGGTGGCAGTGTAGCGAGTTCCTTGCTCAAGGGAACCTCAGTGGTACCTGGGGTGGGACTTGAACCTGTGACCCTCCAATCTCAGAGGCAGGTCCCTAACCACTAGGCCACCACTGTCAAATAATATTGATGCGCTAATTGCTATTTTTAAATGATCCCTTTCTAAAGGGCTTGCTATGGAAACACCCACTAACTGGGGGGTTAATGTTACTAGCATGTATATTTGCACCCACTGATTTCAGTCTTCAGTCATAAATCATAAACAATTATCTCCTTGTTCAGTTATCTCCTTATAGAAACCCCTTGAAGAATGGGAGGTGGAATGTCAGCACATATGCTAACACTCAACAAATTCCTTTCTCCTTAATCATAAATTAGCTCTAAACATCTCATGACTTCATTGGGGTTTTAACTGGTTTTAACTTCATGACTGTTCTCTCAATGGACCAAGAATCACTCGGAAAGAATCAACGGCAAATCCACTTGGACAGAAATGTTCCAGAAGCACCCTCTCAAACACAGGGGTGCTCAACGCTTGGCTCGGCACTGCCTCCTTACCACCTGCATGAAATTAGGAATGTTTGTTTCCTTTGAGGCATATCCACAAGAAGATCACTTCCATTGGCTTGTTGGGGCTGGAAGTCAAATTTCTCCACCAAACCTCTGTGAAATGACTGCCCTAGGCATGACTTCCAAGTGGCTTTAACTCATAGATTCCAGGCTCTCCATCCCTGCAAGTACTCAAAGATGAGGAAATGGTACTTTCAGAGATTCTACTCAAGTGCATCCATTACCCTCTCTCACCAAGGCACCATCTGTTCAATGAGAACCATCTGATTTATACTTTTTGACTAAAAGATGATGTGTTTGGGGGGTGCATGGTTGGCATTTCCTCTGGGGAAAAAATGATTTGAGTGTTAAAGTGCTTCCTTAATTAATTGTTGTGTGTCCTTTACTGTACCTCCTGACTCGCTGAAGACCCTTTTTTGAGGACCCACTGAATTTTCCAGTTTCAGCCATCCCCTTTCCAGCACCAGCTGATCCAGCTTTTGGGAAGGGTAGGAGTAAGATTTAGAAACACTGGCCTAAGGAAATAGATGAAGCAGGGACTGCTCAATCGATATTTCACATTTTTCTTCCTTGCTTGCCCAAGTGCCAAGACCTATTCGTGATGACCACTGAACTTTCTGTCTATCAGGGTTTCCAACATAAAAGGGCAAGGTCCAGCCAGTGGGACTCCACAGTGTACAACACAATCAGTCATTCTTTACTTGTAGGAGGTTTGTCAATGTAGGCAGAACATCATAGACAAGAGACCAGCATAAACTTGACCCACTGCCCTTCTATCTTCCAAAGGTCTCGCCAACTCAAAAAACCTCCATCCTCATTGCATCAGCCTAGTAATAACCTTACACACATCCAGCGCTAACATCTATACTCATTATGTTCCTCATCACTCACATTTTTTTCAGCCACTTTGGGATGTGGGTCCTATCCCGACATACACCTTCTGCAGTTTGAGCCCAAACACAACGTACATCTGTAAGAGCTATGGCATCATAGGCAGAAGATCTAGAACTATCTGTAGATGCTTTGCTGTCAGACTACAAACACATGACCTCCAACAAGGTCAGGAGAATAAACAGCACATTTACCACTGAACACCCAGCCCAGCTGTTCGCTGGATCTCACCTCCATCACTGACCCATGTGAACCTTCAAGTTAGCGAAAAGCGTGTTATTCAGATGTGCAAAATAAATATGTAGCAGGCAGGCGGAATGACAGCTGGACCTTCTGCCCTTTCTGGTCATTGCATTTTTGCAGCTTATCTACAACTGGCATGTAGGAGAACTGGGATAGAGAAAGTTTGAACTTGCCCCATGATGCCCAGGGTCATGCAAATTCCCTGCATTTCCCAAGAACATGAGAAACAGGAGCTGCTAATGGGAACATTTGGGTTCGTCCTCCTCAATGAGGAAAACAGTAATAACGATCGTTCTGCTTTTGTTCGCAGGGTGTTTGTGGAGGTGTGGATCACGCTTTGTTTTTCCTGCCACTGCTATTGAAAGACATGAATTAGCACCTTTTGCAATCATTATTCCCACTGAGCTGGGAAAAACAACAGCTACATGGGGAAAAAACGTAATTGCACTATAAAAGTGACTTCCCAGTAATTCATCATAATGTTAGCTGAGCACTATAGAGAATTATCTTGTTTCCCCAATGGCGCCTAATGAGTAAGTCAGTAAATAAAACAAATACATAATTCATACGCCAGGTTCAGATATTCAGCATTCAGAGCTGTGGGTGAATCTTTTGACCTGTGATTTAAATGTTAGAGTTTCATTTGCTTGTAATTATACAGGGCAGTTTGTTTTGGACCTAAAGGGCACCTCCATAAAGACATGGACTAGAATAAAGTGTCTTTGACCTTTGCAATGACTTCAAGGCCTGAAACATTCATTACTCTGGCTCCAGGTATCCAATGGAGGAATATTGCCTTTGTATCCACATGATGTTCATTAGGGTCTTTGGGGCTCATGAAGCAACTTGAAGGGAGCCGTTGAAGCACACTGGGGTGGAGGGTCCTTCTGCCATTGTGGTGCCAGTCTGTATATGAATGTTAATGAGTGAAGGTGAAGGTGAAGGTGAAGGTGACTATTTGTCATTGTGAACACACTCAAGCACCACAACGAAATGTGACCTCTGCATTTAACCCATCACACGTGCACACAGTGAAACGTAGTGTGTTATGCTGAAGAACACCCAATGGTATGACCACTGACTGTAACACCACTGGCAACATGCATAAAATATGAGCTCAAAAAATGTTCCCCACCCAATATTTTTTATTTTGATATAGCAATACTTCCTGTAAGTCAGGGGTGCCCAACTCGGGTCTTGGAAGGCAGCACAGTTTAGTGGTGTCCCTGCTCAAATATACTTCAACTCACTTGTTCATTGTCAGAATTAGTGTGTATGTGTTTGAGGAGGAGAACAAGCAAACTGTGCTGGACACCAGTTCTCCATGATTGGATTTGGGGACCCCTTCTATAAGATGACTTCAACTAAACTCATCTGTCTGTATATTCACAATTGCCTCTGTAGACTAGAATTTATTTGGACTGAACATATTTTGGTCTGTATACATTGTTAAGGGTGGGTAGTACTGTCTAACTTTCTATACTGTATTGTGAGGTTTATGGTTTAGTGTAGTTTCCTATTTATTATTATAAGTTTTTTTTACCTGCCTACATTTTATAATTCATATTTTATTCTATTTTAATCATTTTTACTTTTACATTTCTTTTTAACCTTATTATTTATATATAAAAATGTCTCAGGAACGATCAGGGTACATTTCACTACATGTTGTACTTGTATAACTATGTACGTGACAAATAAACCTCTTGAATCTTGAATATTGCCTATGAGAAAGATTTTTTGTTGAATTTATGTTTATTAACTTCACTGACTAAATCTCAGAAGAAGATTAAAATTGATATATTTGGAATAATTTTAAACAGGCCAGACAAAATTGATAATGTGATTTTTTTTTTTACAATTAAACTGACAAACCAGCATTAATCTTGTTTTTTTGCATAAAAATAAATTTTTTTTAAATGTGAATTCACCGTTGTGACGAAATTGCGCAAAAAACTGACTGAAAAGGTGAGTCCGGCCTTTCTAATAGGCTGAGTACTTCACAAAATGCTTCAACTTGCAAAGAAATGGGAGGACTGCTCTTCTAAAGAGAAGAAATGAAAGAGGCATTGCCTTTTGCCATGAATGCCAGCTCTTCTGCTCCAAAAGCAAAAGCACACTGAGCCAGACTGACAGATTCCAGGCTCTGTTTTTGCCTGGCATGTTCCTTGGCACAATGACAGCAGCTCTTTGCTCAGGTTCTGGACCCCTGGCATGGTCTCCTGTAGCAGTCCAGCTTTTGTCCTCTGCCATCCAATCTCCCAGAGCAAATCTCACCTTTGGTACAGAGCAGGTATAAATGTGATTCCAGTCAAAGGACACTGTGTAGGGCAAAAAAACATCCTAAATGCCCAAATCTGGTCCTGGATGGCTGGTGTGGTTCCCCTCCTCAAAAACTCTCACTGGCAATGACGAAGTGAGTTGAACCAGGTGGGTTTGAGAAGGTAAACCGCCAAACTGGCCCTCTAGTGCCTGAGTTGGGCAACTCAGCAAATCAGGTCTAGAGCTAAGATAAAATACTGTAATGCATTAGCCAGACAGAGTGAAGATGTCAGTCAAAAAAGCAACACCTTCATTCCAATTCTTTGCTTTTTTTTTTGGTTTTACAGACAGTCACATGAATTCCGCCATTGGTTTTGCCTTCAGAAACCTAGCATGTCAAATATTTTAGTTCATTTCAATCATAATTGAAAACAGATCAGAAAAGGAGGCTTTTATGGAATAATTTTGCCTTTTTGCTTGTAACCATAATTGATTTTCATGACAATTTTCGCAACAATAAATGTGCCCAAAAGCTAATATAAAGCATAATTAATCTCATAAGCCAGCTGTAATTGAAATTACATTACACTGTCTGACATTAAGTTAATATAGACCTGCTGCCCCAAGACAGCACAGCACTATAGGCCTATAATATACAGCAATCATCAAGAAATAAAGTCAATATTAGTATAAAAATACAGAACAACAGGGATTCCGCAAGGTAAAATTCCTATTAAACCACCAGTATCCCCCTGGTTAAATGGACTGCAGGCCAAACTGTTGCACAGCTGTTAGCAGAGGAAAGTCTAATGCATTAGTGTCTAATGAATTACACTCATTTATAAACAGTTCATCCACCAAGACTTTAAGGGTGATTTTCCAAAATATGTGCAATGCATAAACAGACTGTGGAGAAACGACTGATTTAGGCTTCTTTGCTGGTGGGCATAGTTGGGTACACAATGTCTACCGTACCAAATACTGACGTTTGATTTACTGCTCAGCATCACCAGTACATTTTCACATATGGACTTACGGTACAAATTGTGGGAAATCTAAAGATAATGTTTTGGGTCATTTTCCAAGCATGACTTGAAATGAAATGTTTGAGGAACATCTGTTTCCTAGCAGCTCCACAGTGGACAAGTCTTACTTGGTAAGTTTCTCTAGAACAGAGCATTTCACAGCAAACTTACTCTGACAGAAAAATAATTATGCACAAATTTGGAGGCGGGAAATCAGCTTGAACAGGCAAATCTCCCTCAGCATCAAGAGGACGCATGAATAAACCAAGTTGAACTGAAATAACTAAACATAGGTGGTGAGTTTAGGTTCAGAGTTTTTTTTACCAATCTCAATGGGAAGTTTTAAAATATAAATCATTTTTCCTGTTTTTTACTATAAATACTGTTGGTGATGTTTGATATGTTATAAATTTGGTAATTTTTTAACATTGCACATATTTATTGTTATTTATTATCACAGCATATTTGCACATCTCCTCCGCCTTTATCCACTGCCACTGCACTGATCGTTGTCTTGTTTTGTCTTGTCTCGTATTCTTGTCCAGTTTTAGTTTTAGTCTTAGTGTAGTTAAGTTTAGTTTAAATCTAGTTGTATTTTTGCTCTTGTGTTCTGTCATGTTTGCACTTGTGCTCCTGTCTGTCTTGCTTTTGTGTTGCACCTTGGACCTGGAGAAACATTGTTTCGTTTTTACTGTGTACTGTGTATACTGTAAAAAATTACAATAAACCTACTACTACTACTATATGTGTATGGGGCCATCTGCAGGGGAGAAGAGGACACCACCTCCCCGCTTGCCCCAGCCTTCTGGCGATGCCAGATGTAAACACGGCGCTGTGTTTGCTAGTGTGCACAGTTAGCAAACCTGGCTAGGGGTTAGCATGGGCCAAAAGAGGGCCTGCTCTGATTGACGGGTAATGTAACTCTTGGGTTGGAGATGAAAACAACAAAACCTACGGATGTGAGTGCTGGGCAGAGTGCTGCGAGAAAGGGCCATGAGAGCATGTGAATAATGTGACTCCTTCACAACAACAGAAAGCACACACAGCCCACAGCCCACAGCAGCCTGCGGGGAACATACGAAGACCTCCCATGCCACAACTGACTCCACCCGGGAGCTTGCGAAGCCGAAAAGCCAGCTCACTCGCTAACCGGAACCAAACAGAACCCTAGGAATAACGGGGCAGGGGAACGGAACCCCAAGACGCCAGAACTGGAAGCCCAACAGACAGCCAAACAAGCACCACATGAGCCCTGTCTGCTAAGGACACAGGAAGGGAAAAACCCACGGGAAAAACACCCAAAAGTCTTTACCAAAATACTGGTGAGTTCGGTAATAACCAACACAAACCTGCTAACCACACCTGTAACCAGAGACAAGGACTCCACGCCACCTGGTTAGACAACCATGCTTATAAGGGCTTTGGCCCAGGTGAAACACTTATGCGTGATTGGCGTTACCATGGTGACACGTCGCCAAATGCCCCCAACCAGCCCGTCACAGAGCGGTCGCCCCCCTGTCGTCCCGGCTGGGCATTAACCCTTACACTGGCAAACTGAGTATTATAATATTGGCCTCCAGATAAAGTCAAAAACATCCAAATATGATCAAAATGCTTGTTTCTACTAGCCCACCTATGGAATTCGATTGGTGTTGCAGGGTTAAGTCAATGACATTGTGCTAATTTTGGTCATATTAGATGGAACACAGACATCTGATGCTTTGTAAGGCATTCTGTTCGTGTGCGAAGCCTTGTAACAGACATAGGAACACATATGTATAAGAAATGCTGCACACACTGTTTGCCACCATTCGTATTCACAGTCAGTGACATATGTCAAACCCGCCAAAAAGCCTAGAGTGACATTTTCCTTCATTAAACTGGCCCCACCCATTGGAAATCAGAATGCGATTTGTCAGTTCTTGACGTTTCCTAAAAATGTTTGTTGTTAATCTTTCAACGTAGGCCTTCATTAAAAAACCGACACGTCTATGTGACACGTCTAGTTCATGTAAAGCGCCAATGAGTATGAAATAGGTGCTACATCTAGGAGACGACGATGATGGTGATGGCCCCAGAACAGCCTTGAGCTTTGCTTAACTACAAAGATCAATCTCCCTGCTCACTTACCTTTTATGTGCGAACATAACCACACTATAGGCATGATAAATGGTAAAGAACACAGTGTGTGATAGGAGTGTGTGACCTCTCATTTAAAATGTGCTACAGATATTATCCCCTCCGATCCAGTAAAACTGCAGCCTTGTTCACGTTTCATGCCTTGACTGTGCAGAGATGATATAATCTCAATATATCAATGTCCCAGCTGTGCCACGATGGTCCAGATGGTCCTTGGTAATACAGTAATTCAGATTTGCAGACCATTATTATTACTGTTATTGTTTCATGCTTATATATTTTTATTGCTTAACCAATACACATTATTTACAGTCATGATGCTGCAGTTCACAATTATAGTACATTACTACAGTATTTATGGCTGTTTTTTTTATTCACAGAACTTAACTGCAATGTTTCTGCAGGAAGGCATTGTTCATGTCTCAGAGTACCAATGCTCTTATATAAATTATATATTTATATACATACTATTCTACAGAGATGCAAAGAGATAGTATACTATAGAGAAACACTACATGTGCTGTATTTTGGAGATACAAGGAAATACGCTACTATGGAGACAGGTGGTGATACAATACTATGGAGACATGAAGAGATACTGTACCATAGAGATATGAACAGATACTGTATAATAGAGATATGAAGAGATACTGTACTATGGAGATATGAAGAGATACTGTACTATGGAGACATGAAGAGATACTGTACTATAGAGATATGAACAGATACTTTATAATAGAGATATGAAAAGATACTGTACTATGGAGATATGAAGAGATACTGTACTGGAGAGACAAGAAGAGATACTGTACTATAGAGATATGAACAGATACTGTATAATAGAGATATGAAGAGATACTGTACTATGGAGATATGAAGAGATACTGTACTGGAGAGACATGAAGAGATACTGTACTATAGATATGAACAGATACTGTATAATAGAGATATGAAGAGATACTGTACTATGGAGATATGAACAGATACTGTATAATAGAGATATGAAGAGATACTGTACTATGGAGACATGAAGAGATACTGTACTGGAGAGATATGAAGAGATACTGTACTGGAGAGACATGAAGAGATACTGTACTAGGGGGACATGAAGAGATACTGTACTGGAGAGACATTAAGACATACTGTACAATATAGACATAAAGAGATACTGTACTATGGACATATGAAGAGTTACTGTACTATAGAGAGATGAAGAGATACTGTACTAGAAAGACACAAAGAGATACTGTACTATAAATACATGAAGAGATACTGTACAATAAATACATAAAGAGATACTGTATTATGGAGATATAAAGAGATACTGTACTAGGGAGATATGACGAGATAATGTATAATAGAGATATGAAGAGATACTGTACTATAAAGACATGAAGAGATGCTATACTATGGAGATATGAAGAGATACTGTATAACAGAGATATGAAGAGATACTGTACTATGGAGACAGGAGGAAATACTGTACTAGGGAGACATGAAGAGATACTGTACTATAGAGGCATTAAGACATACTGTACAATATAGACATAAAGAGATACTGTACTATGGACATATGAAGAGATACTGTACTATGGAGAGATGAAGAGATACTGTACTGGAGAGACACGAAGGGATACTGTACTATAAATACATGAAGAGATACTGTACTAAAGAGACATAAAGAGATACTGTGTTATGGAGATATGAAGAGATACTGTATAATAGACATATGAAGAGATACTGTACTATGGAGAGATGAAGAGATACTGTACTGGAGAGACACGACGAGATACTGTACTATAAATACATGAAGAAATACTGTACTAAAGAGACATAACAAGATACTGTACTATGGATATATGAAGAGATACTGTACTATGGAGATATGAAGAGATACTGTACTATGGAGATATGAGAAGACACTAAATTATGGAGATAATACAAAAACCCCCAAAAATTGTGTTTATTAAGTATATTAATATTTATATCTGTATATTTTTGTAGGAAACATTTACCCAAATTCAAAAAACCTTTAAAACCATTGGGGATGTCGGTGCATGTCCTTCCACTGTACTGCACTGAGACCTGTATCCTCCTCCTGACCTCCAGAATGCTTCTTTTTCATGGCTTCCAAAACAGAAAAGCCTCTCCAGTGGAAGGTGAAAGGTGCCATGTCCTGTGGTGCTCTTGACTTTGGAGTAGGTCAGGGATTGCTGGCCAAAACTGACCTGTCTCTATGTACCCTGCAGGCGTGATGTGTGGACTTCAGATAATTACAACCAGCAGAGAACTCTCTTCTGTGCCACCTTTCAAAATGTACTGCTGAGACCGACTCAGTCAGGGTGGTAGACACAGTACTGCAGGTCTGAGATTGAGGTGGATATGACGATTCCTCGTCCTGAAATGTCAGAATGGCTCTTCTCCAATTGTTCTTCTGCTTGTGATGTGTTAGTACAGCTACGAAAGTCTAAATGTATTGTATGGTATTAGGAAAAAATATATACATTATTTTTCTGTATAGTCACAGTAACTTGAGGTAGCTACTGTGATGCATAATTAATTATATAATTAATAAATAATAATTAATTAATATTTATTGTATTTATGCTGTGATATTTGTTTACAGCACTGCTACATTACACTGTATTTTTTTTTTTATCCATACATATGCACTACATACTGACGGAGGTACATTATTGTAATCAACAATATTACTGTAATAGCAATGTGCTGAATGTAGCAATGTCAAAACTGCAGTTAAATTGCTTATTGTTGCAAGGGTCAGGCCAGCAGGGGACGGCTGAGAGCCCTTGCCCCACTGCTGCACCGCCTGATGACAATTAGCTCTTATTATTATCACCTGGGCATGTGCCATCATCACAGCCCCAAAGGGCAAGGCAGAGTCCAAGTCTCTGATGGCAGGTGTGGCCGACATGGCTCCTAGGCCACACGGGACTCCTGGACTCTCTCACGTTCCCAGCAGCCATGTCTCACGTGGGGCTTGTGTGGCAGACTGCTGGGTTTCTGAGGCCTCTCTCTCTCTCTCTCTCTCTCTCTCTCTCTCTTGCCCATGCCTCCTGTGGCCTGATGCAGCACAAGAGGGCAGAGGTGCTATTCTATTCCCCCAGCAAGTGTGCCAGCCACATCACAGGAGGCCCACATTCTGGTTCTCTTTTGGGCTCCCATGTACGACTGGTTAATGAAGCGGGAGGCTCGCATTTTGGTTCTCACGAGGTCCCACAAACCTCTCGACTGGTGCCACCAAAGGAGGCCCAATCGTGGCTCATTATTAGTAAGCTAAGCTAGCTAGCATTGCATTGCTGCTACTATACATGCCAGTGGGGAGCGGTTTACCACTGCTTTCCACTGTATTTGTTTTCCCACCTCTTGTCGTTGCAGGGCTTCTTTACCAAAGCACACTTGTCTAATAAACATGGCGGCACAGGTTCGAGCTCTAGGTGGACAGGGGGTGCTACTCGCTCGCCGCTGGACTTGGAACCCGCTCTGAAATCCCTTGTCAGCAGCACTCCGGCATGTTACAATTGGGGTAAATTTCATGAAATATTTCTTAAAAACTCAAAACGTCTATGGAAGATTCAATTATATCTCACTAGATAAGCTAACAGGCTAGCAGGCTCCTCTTACAAAACTCACATGTAGGCAGTAATGCGCATTACTATAGGAAAGTGAATGTACACCATTATTGACTTGGAAGCAACATGACAAAATAAATCCCACAAAGACATTTACAGTAAAGTTAATGACATCGTATGTTTTGGGGCAAAATTGCTATCAAAATATTACAGTAGACATACAGTAAGATGTTTGGTACAATATAATATGACTGTACTCCAAATTGTCCACTTAGACAATACTGTAAAACACATATAGCGGTTGGACTACAGAATTTCTTCACAGAAATGAAAAATTTGCATCCATGGGCGCTTCATCGCACCCCAAAAACAACTTTAAATTTAATTCTATGGATGGGCCAATTTTAAAAGATTAAATTCTGTTCATTTTTTTATTTATCGTTTTTGTTTGGCTACATAATTGTTGCATTACAAAGTAAAATGTTTTCTCTATTCTGTGATATTTTCCAAATCATTCAGTGTTTAAAACCAGAAGGTGGAAAAGGTTTATCCTTGATAACAGTTGTGTGTAATGATCTCGGGTGTTCTGGCAGCAGTTGCGGGCAGGACGGATGAAACGTGAAGAGACATACATTCAACGAGAGACCAAAACAGTGTACACAAGCACAAACAAAGACGGACAAGGAGGGACGCCCACAAAAGCCCTTTAAACCCTCTGATAATTGCCCATTGCTTCGGCTCAGCTGTGGGGGCGGGGCTAGGGCGCCCTCCTGACATGGTGTGGAGGCCTGTTTGGCGTGGAAAATACTGATCAGAAAAATGTCATGTTTTTTTTCAGTTATTATATATATTCAGAACTGTTAGCAGGAATGTATGCCTTTACTGAATTATCTGTATACACTGGACGTTGTCTGCTGTGGGGATAATTAACGTTTACTTCCTTTAATTACCACGTCACCACCACGTCCACAAAAGCATCAGCCATAGAGTAAAAAAGCACACTGATGTAGATATTCATGAGTCTAACCCCAACCATATTCCATATACACCTCCAGAGCCAGAACAGTTCACGCTGAATGTAAAATTTATTGAAACCAAAGACAGATTTATGGGCGCAGACCAACCACTGATTCATGCAGGCCGGACTGCAAACGCAAAGGGAATTCTAATCTCAGACATCCAGCGCTGTTATTACAAGCTGTGCTGCGGTGTAGAGATGTCTACCACTGTATCACAGCAACCAAATCTTTGATTGTGATGGGATAGCTCCATACTAGCTGTCACAGAGGCCTCGGTATAATCTGCATGCCATGTAGCAACTGAGTCCACCAGTCACTCTCAGCTTTTTGCATAAAATTGTTGATCTTTGTGCCAACGTTTTGGCTGATGAGCTTCACTCCATCAAAGACAGAAGCAATCAATAGTTTTTAAAGCCCGAAAACACAATTATTCTCTTTTCTGCACTGCAGCTACATGGCAGAAGTGAGCAGAAGCTGGAAGGCCCAAAACGAAAAGCGGATTAACTCGAAAATGCCAAAAATGTGTACAGGTACTGATCAACAGATCTGGGAATTTATATTTACATACATACACACACACACACACACACACACATTTACACTCACATACAGGTTGGCTAACCCTGACCTTAACCTCAGTAAACAAAGGACAATCTGCTCTTTTAGTTTACTAAAAAGCTGAATATGTGAAAAAAAAACCCCACAATAACAGTAATTTGAAGACCAAGACGTTTTCCTGTATTCCTATCATTATGAGGACATTTGGTCCTCATAAAGAGTTAAATACATTTACACACACAAACAGCAGCAAAATGTCCTTGATTCAACAGATTTTCCTGTATTTCTATCATTATGAGGACATTTGGTCCTTACAAAGCGTTAAATACATGTGCACACACACACAAACACACACACTGTTGAAAACCCCAGCCACGCATCCACCTCTCTATGTACATCCCTCCTCTCCTGGAAGTTCTGAGAGTCTCTCATATATAGAATGCTGTGGGCAGTGGTGGCCTAGTGTTTAGGGCAAGGTGCTGGGGACCTGAAGGTTGCAGGTTTAAGTCCCGGCTCAGGCACTACTGAGGTACCCTTGAGCGAGGTACCGTCCCATTACTCTGCTCCACGTCTCTTTGGATAAAAGCGTCCGCCACATGAATAAATGTAAATGTTAATGTAATGCTGCTCCCTGGCAGCCGGAAATGATATGCTAGGTTCCTAAATATCCCTAAAAATCCATATTTTCTTCAAAGCAAGCAAGTGAAAAGCAGATGGAGAGAAAAAATCTTGGCCCACCTCACCCCCCCACCCCCTGTTCACTACTAAATACGTTGCCCTCTCAGCCCCATCCTCTCCCTCCCTGAAATGAGTTTTTGCTGGGTGGGATACCTGAACCTAATACTTCTGACACCTAGTTTTACAGTAAAGCTGATGGTACTGTATAGTTATTACGGAACTGTTCTAGCAGGATTACAGTTCCCATGCAATAAGGTGCTTGGTATAGTGCAATAAGTCTGTCCTGTATATATATATATATATTTTTTTTTTTTTTTCTTCTTCTTCCAGGATTTAACAATAGATGCTGGGTAAGACTGTAGAACACATCTGGCGTTTCACACTGACTGGAACACAGCACATTTACATTTACAGCATTCAGCCGACGCTCTTACCCAGAGCGATGTATACAGTGCTTTATAGCGCTTTATATAGACCTGTTACACCAGTAAACCTAGACTTGGACTAGACTTGGAATTTTTACAGATTATTAAAGAACGAAAACACATAGAATCGTCAAATTTGGTGGACATGTGCCCTGGAGGTCAGAGAATCAAGTAACGTCGAAGTGTTGGTGTTTTATCCAGTAGATTAATTACAGACCCTGACGTTTTTAAATGACAATTGTGTTTGGAACGGGGCTGTGCCAGCCACCAGGGGGCAGTACAAATAGGGTTAAGCCATGTATCCATAAAAATCACACGCAATGATACAATGTAGAGCAGTGGCCCAGAATTCAAGCCTACAGAAGATACTTGATGCTTTTGCTGTCCTTCAGAAAGTCCATCGTGCAACGATGCATTTGAATTGGACGCCTCCATCACGCTCAAAGACGTTGGCGCCCCCGTTCTCTACACTGGCTGCCCGTTTCATGCCGAATTACGCTTAAAATCTTACCCCTCACCTATAAAGCTCTTCACGGTCTCGCTGCCCTACACCTCTCTGAACTGATCCCTCCACACCCTCCGACCCTCAGACCTCTCAGATCCTCCAGCAGCCATTTACTCCCTGCTCCTCATACCAGGCTTTCCACTATGGGAAGTGGTCATTGTTCCTAATCTCTGGAACTTCCTCCCTCAGTCTCTCTGTAAATAAAATTTTATTTTATTTTAATTTTCCTTCTTCTGTTTAATCTTTCATCTTTAAATTCCACCGCGTTGCACAAAACATACGTTTTCTTTTCGCCCTGATCAGCAGAACTGGTGTTTTATTCTGCTGCCTAAGAGATACAACACACACACACACACACACACACACACGAACACACACAGTTTAAAACCCCAGTGTAGCACTGCCACAAATGCTACAACGCTGCTATTATGTCAGTGTCACTGCTGTGTTGAGAACGGTCTACTACCTAAATAATATCTGGTCACCGGTGGTCCTGTGGCGGTCATCTTCCATTGATGGAGTCCTGATAAACTGTGTAACGATAGACGGGGTACAGTCAGCGCTTGTACACCTACAGAGTAGATGAGGCCAATAAGGGCGGATTACCTCACTGTAAACAAAGATCAGCCATAACATTATCACCACTGACAGGCAGAGTGATTAACGTTAGGCACCTGTCAGGGAGGTGGGATATATTAGGCAGCAAGTGAACAGTCAGTTCTTGAAGGTGGCATGCTAAAAGCAAGGAAAATGAGCAAATGTAAGGATCTGAGCCGCTTTGAGAAGGTCTTATTGTGATGTTCTAGATGTTCTAGAAGACAACAGGTCTTGTGGAGGGTTCCAGGTGTGCAGTAGTCAGTACCTACCAAAAGTGATCCAAGTAATGACAATGGGTGAATCAGCAACAGGGTCATGGGCATGGTGCATGTGGGCCGTGAGGGCTAGGCCCGTCTGGTCTGATCCCACAGAAGAGCTACAGTGGTGTAGAAAGTGATGCCGACTCTGAGAGAAAGGGGTCAGAACACACAGTGCAGCACACTCAGCGTTATTAATAATATAGTATTATTAGAATTACATTCATCATAAGTGAAGGTGACTCTTTGTCATTGTGAACACACTCAAGCACCAGAACAAAACGTGACCTCTGCGTTTAACCCATCACACGTGGAGCAGCGGGCAGCTACCAGCAGCACCCGGGGAGCAGTGTAGCGGGACTGTACCTTACTCAAGGGAACCTCAGTGGTGCCCAGGGACTCGAACCTGCGACCTTCAGGTCCCAAAGGCAGCGTCCTCACCACTAGGCCTCTGCCTGAAAAGTGGTGGAATATGGCTCATCAATACAATATAATATTATGTATTGATGTAGCTGATCGGCGACACTCCTGCACTCGTGTGGTTCATATTACGTATTATGCCTGGAAAATGAAGCGTTGACGCTCCCTAATGATGCTGATCATTCTGCTGAAACTCCTCCTCTCTATGCCACACATTTGGGCATTAAGGGCATTCTCGGCCAGAGGCTCATCTCACGATGACTGTGATCATATCCGAGCAAAATGCAAACTAGATAAAGGTAAAGAACGTTTTGTTTGGGTGAAACGACAACGAGAAGAACAGCATGCCCAAGTCAGTGAAGGAAAGAATAAGCAGAGGCTTTTAGTTCACCCACATCTCAATATGCTAACGACATTCCGCGCTGGACCAGCCTGACCCGCACTGATACCCTCTTAGTGGTGGGCAGTGGTGGCCTAGTGGTTAGGACACTGCCTTTGAGACCTGAAGGTCTCGGGTTCGAGTCCCGACCCGGGCACTACTGAGGTTCCCTTGAGCAAGGTACCGTCCCACATCACTGCTCCCCGGGCCCTGTTGGTAGCTGCCCGCTGCTCCACGTGTGCACGTGTGATGGGTTAAATGCAGAGGTTGC
>JBBPDA010009267.1:0-16796 GCA_037974385.1 Arnoldichthys spilopterus | reverse complement strand
GTGATGGGTTAAATGCAGAGGTCACATTTCGTTGTGGTGCTTGAGTGTGTTCACACTGACAAAGAGTCACTTTCACTGTTTGTGTTTCTGGCTTCTAGGTGTTATATTTCAGCTGCTTGTGTCTACATCCTGTGTAAAAACAGCTCTATTCATCACAAACTCTTTTTGTATGACCATAGCCCACAGAAGTTTCATATTTATTCAATTCAATTCAATTTTTCAATTTTTTTTGTCACATACATAGTTATACAAGTACAACAAGTAGTGAAATATACCCTGATTGTTCCTAAGACTGTGCAATTAGGAATTAAAAGGAATTAAGAAGCTAAATCTAAGTTTAAAAAAATATTACTGACAAAACAGGTGAATTTTTATCGTTTCAGGACAGTCCCAGTACATTCTAAAAAGTTCAAAAAGATTCCAGAAAGTTCTAGAAAGTTCTGTTTAATTCTAGAAACTTCTGGACAGTTCTTACAGTTCCACAATACTCTGGACGTCTACTCAGCATTCAAAGTGAGTGGGAAATGTTCTTAAAAACAGATACATTTCAAAACGACACGGAAGGAACGTTTTTTTTTGCAGAATAAAAGCCATCTTCAGTTTATTATACGCATAAGAGAAACACACACTTTGTACCCAGGAACAAAAATAAAATAGAACTCCACAGTCTTACCTCCGTATGTTCATACAATAAGGCAAAACCAGAAGGTTCAACAATATGGTGCCTCAAGGTACATAAAAAAAATGATACAGAGATATAAAAGGGGAAATCTGAAAAAAATACAAGCTACCTCCAAAGCACGGGACAGGATTTTTATGGTTTAATACCAATTTGTCTTTCTGAGTAGAAAGAACAAAGCAACAATAGAATCGGCGAAATGAAGTACAACCTCAAATCAGGAAAAGTTGGGACGGTATGGAAAATGCAAATAAAAAAAGAAAATAGTGATTTCTAAATTTTAATTTGACTTGTATTTCATTGCAGACAATATGAACACCTGAATATTTCACGTTTTGTCTGGTCGACTTCATTTCATTTCTAAATATACATCCTTTCCTGTCATTCGGACCTGCAACACATTCCAAAAAAAGTTGGGACAGTAAAGCATTTACCACGTTGTAATGTTGCCGTTAGTGTTCACAGCACTTTTAGAGACATTTAGGGACTGAAGACACCAAGTGATGAAGTGTTTCAGGTGTAATTTTGTCCCATTCTTCCTGCAAACAAGTCTTCAGGTGGGCAACAGTACGGGGTCTTCGTATATATATATATATATATGACACACATACATATATGACCATTTTTTAAAGAATAAAAACCATCACTAATATTATTAGGATTCTTTATTTCCTATCAGCTTGACTGGTCCAGGGGTCCGGCACTCCCAAGCTGTGCTTTGGCATAATCTCAGCTGGCAACTGTGAGTATATGAGCAAGTCTCGCAGGTGCTGCTGGGATTGCGCCAAGCACAGCGTCTTCACCCCCCCCCCCATGGCTACTGCAGGAACTGCCAAAAACCTTCACCTCACACAGGTCAGCAGATTGGATGCTGGGACAGGGACAGAGGTGGGTACAGCAGCAAAAATCTATGCAAATTGGGTCAAAAAACTCTACAGTGGACAAGCAGCATCTTCATCAGAAGCTCAGCATCTCTCTTAGGGATTCTTCTGTGTTTGGATTCTTCGGTTCTCTTTTAGTTGCTAAACCTAAATGTCTTAATAATTCATTCGTCCACTCATCCATCCATCAAGCACTCTTAGGCCAAGTTCAAACTGTGTAAAAGACGACCAACCAGACCACAGTGGCCTGGGACACGTGGCCATTGTAGGTACTATGCCATGCCAGTTGGGGAACACCAATAAGAATGCAAGCCTACCCCCAAAGAGGGATGGAGCGGACACCTTCAGGAGTTACACCCTTCCAGGTGTAAGCTCCACCCCTCTTTGGGGGAAGGCTTGCATTCCTATTGGTGCTCCCCAACTGGCATGGCATGGTACCTACACCATGTATGTTTTGCAGTGTAAACACTGATGTGAAGGCTAACCATCCAGTGCTTGGTGCCAATGCTAAACAAATAGAGAGATACAGTGTAAAATAAAGCCACACCCTAAAGCCATAGACAGCAGTAGCCAGTCTAGAAAGGACTGAGTGGATAATTTGCCTGTTTGCCCAATTATGCTATGAGATGCAACAAATTATGACAACTTTGGTAGATTTCATGCACCTTTCATGCAATTCAAGATGACCAAAAAAATGCCTGGCCAGACGTTCCAATATCAAACCAGACTGATGGTCAAAAAAGGTTCTCAGACATCCAAACGCAGAGATACAGATATGGTCCTGGACCGGCCAACGCAGTGAAGACTATATGCACATATGGCAGCTGTTTGCTGGGTTGTCCATTTGTGATCTGATTGCCCAAGACGGGTTTTAGAAGTGGTAACATGGCCCAATGAAGCTTCCTTTCCCATCTGCTTCCCTGATTCCACCTGATCTGTAGCCCATGACCTTGCTAAATTTACCGGCAGAGCTGACATGCATGTCCATCTTCTTGATTGGTCCAAATCCAGGAAAGATTCTAGGAAAGGAGATTTTATTCATGTTTGGACACAGCCACAGGCCCCAGCATCGCTGGTTATGGACGAGACACTTGCTAGCCTACCCGACCTGGGAATAACCTCGTTCAGGTTTCCGATTGGCCAACATGGCTTTACAGTTAGGGTTATATTGCCACTTGTTGGTTTGGCATGTGTATGTTTGTGTTTAGGCAGAGAAATGTGGACGGCCTACTTTTTAAAAAAAAACCAAAACCCTGCTTTAAGCAGATGTGGACTAGGCCTCAGCAACAGCTGGAGAACATGTGGAGTTTCAACACTGGCTGCTTGGGCTGCTGAGCTTTTTCACACTGACCTTTCCGATGTTGAGGATACTGCATCAGGAACTGATTGGATGAGTTTTTGGAGCCACCAGTTCCTGATGCATCCCCTTCAGCATCAAAAGATCCACCACACGCTTGCTGATGAGTCAGTGCTGAGTCGGCGGTTCCTGCAAAGTATGGTCTGCTGTTGTCTCAGAACACGTCATGCGAACGGTTCCTCTAAGGAACGTGGAACAGAGGCCCCTTGATCGTAAGGTGGGTTTTTGAAGAACGCCCAGAGGAAAATGAAACTTTTTAATTAAAAGATCATAGAATTTAATGTAAACAGTATTTAATATTAGAAAAGCAACGTTTTGCATGTATGTTCATTCGCATCTTGTTTTTTTGTCAAATAATATTTATTTACACTGATCAGCCATAACATTAACAACGGGTGAAGTGAACATTGACTCTGTAGTTATTTCATTACAGTGGCACCTGTGTGTGTGTGTGTGTGGGGGGTTATTAGGCAGCAAGTGAACAGTCAGTTCTTGAAGTCGCTGTGCAGGAAGCAAAAGCGTAAGAATCTGAGCCACTTTGACAAAGGGCCTTATTGGATGTTCCAGACTCAGAGTCAGAGCATCTTCAGGACGGCGGAACTTGTGCAGTGTTCCAGGTGTGCAGTAGTTCGTACCTACAAAATCATTCAAGGAAGGACAACTGGTAAGTTGGTGTGGGCACCCAAGGCTCATTGATGCACATGGGGAGGAACGGCTAGCCCTTCTTCCCACAGAAGAGCCCCTGTTGCCCAAAATTTTAATGCTGAGTCTGAACAGGGGTCAGAACACAGAGTGCATCACAGTTAGCAGCATGACGGACTCAATATTAGGCAGGTGGTTCTAATGTTATGGCTGATATTTTGTTCACAAATGTGGTAAAACAAATAAACTTACAACGTGAATGAATGTGCAGTGTTGTTTATTTGGATGCAGCCACTGTAGATTCACCTCAGTGAGTGGAACTGTAGGTCAGTAGGCCACTGGCACAGTAAGGGATGAAGTGATGGAGCTCCATCTGGTGGAGAACGTTGTGTACTACACTTTCTGAAGCAGCCTGCTGCACACAAGCTGCTGCAAACAGACACAAAAAACAGCAACAGACCAACAGCACAGAATATTTATGGAGTATCTATATCTTGAGTTCCCCTTGATTTTTTTTCCATTTGTGGACTGGTTTTAGGGAGGAAAGTAACACAGAGTGGGTGACACACACACACACACATACACACCCTATTCTTTCTTGCAACCTTGAGGGTAACCTAAGGGAACAACTTCCCCTATGTAAGACTAGAATAAAAGAATTGATTATTTTTTCATATTCTGAACCACTTATCCCAGGATCAAGGGTTGTGGGTCTGGAGGCAAGCTGGAGCCTATCCCAGCGCTCATAAAGGTGGATAAACACATTGGAAAGGTCGCCAGTCCATCACAGGGCGGACACACACACACAGTCACACCTATACAGCATCTCTAGTTCACCTCATGTGCAGGTGTTTGGACTGTGGGAGGGGACCAGAGATCCTGGCAGAGAACACTATACCCACAGGCCTCCCAAACACAGGACCTCCTCACTGTGAAGTGGCATCACTGCCCACTGTACCACTGTTGCTATAGTAATAATACTAATAATAATAATAATAATAAAGACTAGACTACATATGATGGAGGGATAAATGAGAGAGTGAGAAAGAAAGAAAGAAAGAAAGAAAGAGAGAAAATGGATAAATAATGACAGAGAAAGTCATACATGGAGAGAGAGAGAGAGAGAGAGAGAGAGAGAGAGAATACAGAAATAAACAAGAAAGAGAAAAAGAAACGAGAGGGAAAAAAGAGATGAATAAATAGAGAAAGTGTGCTAGATAAAAAAGAGAAAAGGATTGATAAAAAGAGAAATAAACAAGGAAGAAAAAATTAGAGAGACAGAGAGAGAGAGTGAAACTAAAAGAGAACACAGTGAAAAGGAAATACACAAGACATGAGGAAAAAGAAATAAAGAAGGGAGAGAAATAAACAAACGAGAGATAAAAAAAAAGAAAGGGGAGAAAAAGAGAGAAATAAACGAGAGAAAAAAAAATATAACGATGGAGAGAGAGAGGGGGGTATTTTGTACGGTGCAACAGCGGCCCCTAGCGGACAGCGCACGCACTGCAGTGAATCGCGTTACCCTGGCCTGAAGAAGGGCCTAGCGCGGCGAGTTCGCGACTACAGCCAGGCTACGCCAGTCACAGTCCCTTCATGGTGACGTGCAGGGGAAAAAACTTCCCTCAGAGGCGAAATAACTTCGAGAGGAGCCAGAGATAGAAGGTCCGCGGCACGTCATGGAGCCTGGGAGTGTAATAGCAGAGATTAAGCATTCAGACAGTTTAAAAATCATCCCCGTTGGGCGACAACTGCAGCGAACGCCGCCACCCAACGCAGCACCGGCGCCATGGAGCGGCCAGGCCCTCACAGGCGGAGACGGAGGGAAAGCGGTAAAGGAGGAGGCAGACACTCACACGGAGGTGGGTACAATAATCATATACATCCTCAGAGAAAAGGTCTTTCAATATAAACGATAAACTAGGGTGGAAATGAGTATTTAGTAAAGCTGAGGTCCCTGAAAGTCTTCCCAGTATTAATCCAGAGGCTGAATCCCAAATGGCTCACCTGTCCCTACATAGTGCACTCTGTGGGTTATCTCTGCTTCCATGTAGTGACTTTCTTTTCAGTGAGTGACTTGGCTGGATCCCTCAATGGCTCCATAGCTGTTCTTGTATGCACTGTTTATGAGCAGCATCCTGCATTAAAATTCTAACATAGTGCACTAGGTAGGGAATAGGGAGCCATTTGAGATTCAGCCAGAGTCAGTGTATCAACAGACTCTCCTCCCTTTTTAATCTAAAATAAAAAGCTAAATTTATTTATATAAAATTATTTCTGTAGCCGCTTTTACAACTGATGTCACAAAAGCAGGTCTACAAAATCTGGGTCCAAGCCCCTAATAAACAAGCCAAGGGCAACAGAGCTAAGTGTAGGAAGAAACCTTGGGAGGAACCAAGCCTCAGGGGGGGAACCCATCCTCGTCTGGTCGACACCGGATTGCAATAACAGACAAAAGTTGGACGGGTCAGGCTGGTCCAGACAGCGGGACTGGTCAGGCTGGTCCAGACAGCGGGATAGGATAGGATCACTGGTATCTCAGGTAGTATGTATTGCTCAACATAGAGATAAAGGGAAGGTCCAAAGTGAGATGTGTGAGCAAGAACAAAGCAAATGGACATTAAAACTTGCACAAATTTTGTAATTAGGAGTCAAAAGTGAATTTGTGGAGAATGTTGAAGATTGTACCTTCCAGTACTTGAGTAGACGTCTTTGGAGATGACAAATATTCTGAAAATCCTCAAAACTGCTCTATTTACCAGTAAATATTGTAGAAGACCCATCAGATTCTCCCAAACGCAAGTCTGAAGAATGTAACACTGGATTATTGGTGGCGAATAGTAGCAAAATCAGCCGCAAAGGATAATTCTACAGCAGAATTAGGCCAACAATGTGGTCTTCAGGGTCCTCATCCATCCATCCATCCATCCATCCATCCATTTTCTCGCCAATCCTAGCTGACTGCGGGCCTAAGGCAGGGTTCACCCAGGGACCGGACGCTCAACCCATCGCTGGGCAACACATAGACAGACAACCATTCACACACACACTCACACCTACAGGCAATTAAGAGCATCCAATCAACCTACTGCAGCCTTTGGACTGTGGGAGGAAACCGGAGAACCCAGAGGAAACACACGCCAACAATTAATTTGGTTCAGTGCCAAAACTACAGTAAAACTGTCTCAGGCATCAGCTGTTGTAGCTCTAACCACTTCATGTGTCAACTTTCTGTTATGGCATTGGATGTCTGGTTCCTGTCAGTGAGTTTCTCTGGAAATGTAATGCTCTGAATTAATTCGTTAAATTTTTTTGGTTCACATTTAAGTATGGAACGCATATGGAATTCCCCTTTAATGGTAGATTTACCGTCCATTCAATTTTCTGAAGATAATGACCGAGAGCAGCAGGCTGGACGCAGTACTGAGTCCTGCAGTGAAGGAGGAGAGAAAATCCATCCGGAGGTCCAGCGCCACATTAGCATCAGGTGCTTTTTCTCCCTTTGTGTAGTAAGATAAGCTAATATCTCCCCTATTAGCATAAGCAATTAGCTTGAGTAATCTCTAGTGGCCTTTATGAAGCCTGAATTTGTCTGTATTTCTGTCCACTATCTGGCTTGCATGTTTGTCCAGCCAAGATGGGGGATGCTGACCCTGAAACCTTCATCCAGGGCATGCAGGGCTACCAATGGACGGACGCCGATCTAGAGTTTGTCTACCAGGCTAAGCAGCAGAAACGGGTTCAGCAATTACAGGTAAACAAAAGATCCAAGCCGTAATAATGCAGCCTGTGGGCTGGAATAAGGCTTTCAGGAAACCGTGTTGCTATGGCATATGTCTAAGATTGTTGTCTTTCTACATGACCCTCTTTTTTCAGTTTATGGACAGATCTCCTGACATTTTCCTTAGTTTTAGTGGTAATTAATGGCTGTCCTGGCAGCATAATGGGCCCAAACTGTGGTACTACCACCACCATGTTTCACAGATGGTTTAAGTTTCTTATGTTGTTTCTTCAAACGTTACATTTCGCAGTTAAACATTTTGTCTTCTCTTTGCAACCCTGCCATATTGTTCATATTGTGCATTTTCTCATGGTGGACTTTAGACCTAGAGATTCACATACGCAATTATGTCATTATATCATTGGGTCTTTTTACATGAGTGATTGACCAAGTGTAGTATTTTTGTTTCTATTGTTTAATTGCGTTTCATGAATCTACTTTTAGGACCTCTGATGATACTTTAGGTTATATTTATGCAGACATATGATATATTTTAGGTAGTATAATGTACATATTGTACACGATTTGTTTTACATTTTAGTACAGTTTTAGTTCATCAGTTATGTGCAATATCCTCTCAGCTGCTGCATTTACTGTATTAATTTATATATGACATTCATATTTATACCACAGTGTTGCAACAATAGGTCCAGTACTTACTTAAAGCTCAAATGTGCTGATAAAGCCGTTTACATAGTATATAGTAATAGTAAATGTAGTGAATAGTGTAAAGAATGTTTAGTGTATTTTGACTAAAGAGCAGATTTGATTCTTTTATTTTTATTTTCTTTTTTCTACTTTTTATCTCTTAGTACCTACTTGTCATTTCCGTCTCTCTGAGCTGTTGTAACCAACAATTTCCTCCGGGTTCAATACATTTTTCTGAATCTGATATATAGATGAATCTGAAGGGTTCACATACTTTCGAGCACTACCATGTTCTTCTCTTTACAGCAAGAGTTGAACGAAGTGCTGAAGACCCTGAAGACTGAGACTCAGAAGCTGGAGATGACCGTTGCCTCTCAGGACAAGCTTCAGGCTGAGCTCTGTAAGGTGAGGTAGAGTCGGTGCACAACAAGGTGTATCCGGACGTCAGTCAACCAGTTACCTTAAAGGCGTCCTCTGCATTAACCTCAGTGTAGTCAAGAAGTTTGCTTTTGGAGTTTAGCTTGATGCTAGCTGATGATGCTATCAAGTGATGGATGTTTCTACCCATTAGCCTCAGTGCTAAACCGAAGAAGCAAACTGTGACTGCTAAATATGTCCTCACTGATAAGACTGTAGTTGGGGTAAGTGGCTTCAGTCCTCAAAGTCTTCCAGGGAAAGTGCCCTGTAATAGCTGTGATGTCCACTTCTGCACTGCAGACCCCTTCCTGTGAGTCGATTGTGGAGCTGTGTCGAGATGTCCTCTTGCGGTCACATTCTCCTGCTGAACTGGAAGGTCTGGAAGATAAACATTTGCTCTCCCAGCTCAAGGTGGGGGACCTACAGCGTGCCGTCAATAAGGAAACCGTAGAAGTCGGCCGTCTCTCGAGAGAGGTGACCAAAGCTCAGGAGATCAGGTACATCCGAGGTGCCAAAGTCCAGACCTAAGGAGACATAGCACATTAGATGGTGTCGACCCAGCCAATGAGATGATAAAATTGGGCTCAACTGGCAAACCCAGGGGAATTATTGTTGGGAGATTGCAAATTTGGTCCACAGCGACAACGCAGTAGGAGTCCAGGAGAGTACAACACTGCGGGCGTCTGTTCGCTGATGTAACAGAATTAGTGGTGGTTTCTCACCAAGAAACCTTCAAGAGCTGTCCAGTGATGTCACGCCAGGTTGAAAAGGTGCCGCGTTTGTTGACATTTCTTAAAGGACGCATGCTAGCTTTCGTCTTAGCTCACAGATGTAATCGGGCCACAGCGAAGTTAGGTTAAGAAGCTGCATGAAGATCAACACTGACAGTTTTGTGTTCATTCTTTACTGTTCCTCAGTTCATCACCGTCAGCAGAGGTTGGTAGGAAGGAAGTTGTCTAGCCTTTCACTCACAACAGCACAAATCAGTGGGACGGTTGGCCATTCTCAGCGTTCTTCACACTCGCATTACCTGAGGTGTGAACCTGAACCTGAGGCTGACTGAAAGGCAGAGGGAAAATATCTTTTTTTTGTTTGAATTTGAACCACACAGACATGGAAATGTAGGGGAAAATACTCATGTTGATTTGAAAAAATATCATTAGTATTGTAAATAGGGACTTTGGGCCATATTGCCAAGGAGTGTCCACCTGACTAAGTCAGAGAGTGGCTTGATTGCTAGCTGGTGAGATTCAAATCCTCCTCCTGTTTTATATTTAGAGACCGTCTGTGTCTGTCTGTCCTTTTAAAATCTTGTTAAGCATATTTTGGATGTTTATTTTCTAGAGACAAGGAAGAGCAGGCTGTGGAGAAGATGGATCACTGCCAGGAGAACATCAACACAGTCAAGGTGACCACTTCCTCCAACCGGTGTTTTGAAAGAAATCCAGAGAGTGGGATCATATTCAGAAAATAAAGATTTTTTTTCCTTTGAAGCCTAACATAGATGCCCTGAAGGTGGAGCTCGCCGAGTTGAAGGCTCGGCTGTCTGAGAAAGAGGTGCGTGTGGTCGTTTTTCACTAACTGTAGGATATTTGTTCTTCTGAAAAAAAATGCTCTGAATTTTCACAATCACCCGTCATTACATGAGCCAAAATAGCATATGAAATGTACACATGTATTTGGTTCTTCATGCCAGTGACTTCTGGTTGATGTGCTCAGGACATTGTGTAAAAGGCCCTATATGGCCAAAAGTATGTGGACATAGCCATGGCCAACAGAAGTATAAAGTCAAGCACATCGCCACTTATTCACATTTTGGAATTTCTAGTCTGTTAGAGCTGCCCCTGCCAACTGTAGGTGTTCTAATAGTGAGTTGGGGGATATTCCAGTTTGCTGGGCTGAGAGAGAACCATCCTGATTATTCAAGTTTGCCTTTCAGGAGGCCTCAAAGGCAGCTCAGCCAAAGAGAGGAGCACGCAAGGCCCCCAGAAGCGTTACGGCAGACGGAACTTCCGGTGCCTCTAAACAATCTGGGAGGAAAAATTCCGCAGTAAAAAACCCAAAGGAGGCGAGCACGAGCAAGGTGCTGGGTTCTAACACAAAGCGTAATAAATACAGTGTTTCAGGGTTATGGCTTATATCATCCCATTCATTTTGCTGTGTGACAATTCACCTTGTTAGGAGGCCCCAAAGCCGACCCAGGGAAAGGAGACTGGCTCCAAGGCCTCCAGAACGGCTAAGGCCAAAGCTGATCCTGTCACTTCGAAAGCCTCTAAGGAAAAGGCCCCTGCGAAGACGAAAACAGCAAAAGTAAAAGCCTCCAAGGAAATGAGCATAGTCAAGGTGCAGGGATTTAACACGATGCCCGTTATATACATTTCGTTGTGGTGCTTGAGTGTGTTCACACTGACAAATAGTCACTTTCATATACAGTTCAGATCACACTGTTATTTTCCCTGCATTAGGTGCACACAGATGATCTGGATGCGGAACCAGCAAACCAGAAAGGGGAACGTGAAGTGACTGAGGTCAGTGCACTCACTCTCTCTAGTCTTTTACTTCACAGACTGTAAACTGTAAAAAAGTAAAGTCTGATCTGCCACAACAATATGACCACCTGCCTAAAATAGAGTAGGTCCCCCTCATGCTTCACTTTTGGGATCGGACCAGACGGGCTAGCCTTCCCTCCCCACATGCATCAATGAGCCTTGGGTGCCCATGACACTGTCGCCGATTCACCAGTTGTCCTCGCATGGATCACGTTTGGTAGGTACTAATTACCTGGAACACTCCACAAGACCTGCCGTTCTGGAGATGTTCCTGAATCCGTGGTCTAGCCATCACAATATGGCCTTTCTCAAAGACACTCACCCATTTAACCTGCTTCCTGCACATTAGCTTCAAGAACTGACTGTTCGCTTGCTGCCTGATATGTCTCATCTCTTGACCGGTGCCATTGTAATAAAAATAACAAGACAGTCAATGTTATTCACTTTACTTGTCAGTGGTCATAATGTTATGGCTGATCTTAGTATGGATGTAGGTTGATGAACAGGTGAATAGGCTATGAACATATGTGAGGTCTCCACACTGTATCATCTTTACCGAGAACTTGGCTGTGATAAGGTGGCTCAGGCAAAGAAGAGGGTCCTCAAGGCCCCCAAAACGTCTAAAGCCCCCGATGATCCTACTGGTGTCACTGCGAAGGCCCCAAAGGAGAAGGCCCCAAAGGAGAAGGCCCCCACGGAGAAGGCCCCCAAGGAGGCAAAACCTTCCAGGGAAGAAATGTCAAAGGTCATGAGCACAGTCAAGGTGGCGGTGTTTGCTGGGATAAAAATAACAGTATGAATCAGTTAAACAATATTTTTTATACATTGTATAATTCATTTTTTTCTTGTTTTTTTCTTGCAGAAAGACAAACTGACAGTGCACAATCTTCAGTCATCAGAGGTGCAGGTCTCTCTGGTTTCATTATACTCTCCTATCGCAGTTTTGACCGTGGATCAGGCTTAAATGCATTGTTTATTAAAAAAAATGTTCACACAAGGCACCTTACTGTATGTAAAGATGCACCAAGACGTTGCAAAATGGTCAGGAGTGGCACTTTTACCTTTTTTGATCCGAACAAAAGCCAAAGACTAACTGGATCTGCAAGAAGATATTCCAGTGTAATCCCTTAGCAATATTAAATAGTATTTCATAACTCGAAAAGTGCAGAACTGAAGAAAATACTGAGGGACTGCGCAGGAAAAGCAATTCCCTGATTGCTAGGGTTGCTGCTATGGTGTTCCAGGTTGTTGCTAGGGTGCCGCTAAGCAGATGCTATGGTATTCCATGTTGTTGATTGGTATTGGTCTTGATTTGTGTTATTCTCATGGAAGTGAGGTGTGGCCACTATTACCCACCATTCATACTATTGGAAAAGGTTGGAAAAACCGTTGCTATGTGGGAAGCGTTCTTCTGATCATAAGGCCATAAGCAAGAACAACATTTCCAGATATTCTGGAGCTGGTTCTTTCAGGGAAAACTGTTGGACACGCGCACAGACAAATATATGATGGTTAACAATTTTCTTCAACACTTCTTTGTTATGGAAGTTCATTGGAAGGTGCTAATAGCGCCTGTGGAGAAACGTCAGACGGCTGATTGTGAGCATTAAGTCTCTTTTCCAGCCTGGTGTTTCTGGCCTATAAAGCCGTATTACATTCATTCAAGCAGTAATGATGTAGCACATGCATGAAAAACAACTTTTTTTCTGGGCGTTTCCTGAATTTCGGTCAAGAGTTTTCATTTTTTACATTTTTCATCACTAGTTTACTCACCATTTGTCTCTTAGGAATCATCAAAGCCATCTCGAGCAACAACAAAAGCCCGCAAGATGACCAAACCCCTCCTGCTTCCGGTCCCCCCAGAGAGTGATCCTGAAACGCTTCGCCGCTCCAAAAGGATCGCCACAAAGGGTCGGGGCCAAAGTGAGACGTGCCCTCAGAAAACCGCTCGCTCCAGGTGGTGATGATGATGATTAAAGGTACAAGGCTACTGCTTCCAGCACATCGATTTCAAGAACTGAATGCTCACTTGCTTCATAATACATCCCACCCCCCTGACAGGTGCCATTGGGATGAAAACTAGATATTCAGTGTTTTTACCAGTCAGTGGTGTTAATGTTGTGGCTGATCGGTTTGTGTGTGTGGACAGAGATCACAGTAAATGCTTTGCATTTCATTAGGTGTGTGGGACCAGCTCAAGTCAACGCTTCTGTTCAGGCCTGGTATTTTCAACACTGTTCATTCACTGCCCTCTTGTGGACACTTTTGGCTTTTCGCTTGTTCTTGTAATGAAGCATTCAGGCCATAAAGCATATGGTTTGTTCCTCAGTGTCATTGTGTTTTGTCATGTTGGGCTTCTTTTCGATGACCTCAGTTCCCCAAAAGCATTGTTTAGATCCGGCATGTCAAACTCTGGTCCTGGAGGGCCGGTGTCCAGCACAGTTTGGTGATTTCCCTGCTCAAACTGGTGTCCTGAGGACGTCCCGCTAACGTGAAGCTTAGCGCTGGGTACTCACTGCTGTATTAGTATCGTTTCTGTTTCTGCTTGGGTGTGTTCTTTTTTCCACACTCATGATTGATGAGCTCCATATGACTGGAAAGAGAAATGTTTACATTGCTCTGCACTGAAAATATAAGGATATCTAGAACGTTTTTCGCTAGGCCAACAACAAGCTTGACCTAAAGTATTGTTTTCTTTTTGTAGATGTTCAGAAATGGCTGCCAGCGGCCTCTAGCCGTGCTGTCATGAGCTGTGACCCACAGGATGAAAAACACTGGACTTGTGTGTTTCAATATCAGAAAGTACAAAAGCAAGCATGAGTTCCTCTAAAACCAGTGTGATGTGAGGAGATAAAGACATGCGGTTAGCACAATGCTAATTGGTGGGCTACAATCCTCCTTTACCTGTACGCTACATTAGCAGCGTAGCTCCTAACAACACTATAGAAGCAAACTTTAGAGAAGAAACCTGCCTCAAATGATTGATTATTTGGGGAAATGTGTGTCTTTCTTTCTTTCTTTCTTTCTCTCTCTCTCTCTCCTTTCTTTCTTTTGCTCTCTCTCTCTTTCTTCCTCTCTTTTCTTCTTTCGCTCTCTTTCTATCTTTCTTATTCTTTCTCTCTTTCTTTCTCTCTCTCTCTCTTTCTCTCTTTCTTGTTCTCTCTCTCTCCTTCCTTTCTTTCTTTCTTTCTTTCTTTCTTTCTTTCGCTCTTTGTCTCACCCTTTCTTCCTTTCTTTCCTTCTTTCGCTCTCTCTCTTTCAGTCTCTCTTTTTCTTTCTCTTTCTTTCTCTCTTTTTCTCTCTCTTTCTTTCTTTCTTTCTTATTCTTTCTCTCTTTCGTGTTCTCTCTCTCTCTCTCTCTCTCTCTCTCTCTCTCTTTTTCTTTCTTTCTTTCTTTCTTTCTCTCGCTCTCGTGTATGGGGTCAAGTTGCAATGAGTGTAGGCTAAGCAGGGTTTTCCCTCTCCTTAGCAACGCTCTCCATCTCTCCCTGGGGGATCCCAAGGCGCTCCCAGGCCAAATGGGATATATAGTCACTCCAGCGAGTTCCGGGTCTACCCTAAGGTCTCCTCCGAGTAGGGCATGCCCAGAAAACCTAAAGGGAGGCACCCAGGAGCCCGAACCACCTCAGTTGGCTCGTTTTGATGCGAAGAAGCTTCCAAGCTCCCTTCGGATGTGTGTTAGCTCTAAGGATAAGCCCAGCCACTCTGCAGAGGAAACTCAACTTTGGGATTCTGGAAGAAACGGCACAAATGTTTTGCTTTCGTTCCTCTTAGCATGTGAAACCCTTCAATAGTTGACCTGCATGTTGTGTAATTTGTGGTTCTTGAGCTCCACAGTTCATCTTAAATGGCAATAACACAGACGTTAACTCGGTCCGTCATAAACACATTGTTTATTCTACATTTTCTCTGTTTGCGTCACATGGGATTTGTATCTCCAAGACCCTGTCGCTGTGTTTTGGTCTCCAGGCGAACAAATGTTGTTGCACAGCGGTCCCGCATCCGCGCACCTTGCAGCTTGCGGAAAGACACTTTTAATGTTGCCCGTCTAAACACAGCGCTGGAGCTCTGGAGGTGTCGTAAACTTCCTCTCAGTGACCCCGCTGAACCACACGCGTCCCTCCCCCCACCGACCGCACTGACCCTTCCTCCGAGACGAGAAAGCACCCGGGTGTGCTGGTTTCTGTATCGAGGCATTGCTTAAATCGGCCTGTCGTTACTACGTGTTCCCTACAAATGAGAGAACCGCGTTTGTTGTGTTTGGTGCCTGTCAGCACGCCAGTGTGAAACTCTGCAGTCTTTGTGCTTTGGCCTGTTCTTGCTCAGCCAGGATTTTTTTCGGCATCTGCGGCCTGTCATGTAATAAATAAACAATGGCGGGATTTTTTCGCCTGATTTTTTTGGCCTAATTAGTCACGTCCAGTTCCACCCTCTTGCAAAGACTCCTCCAATCACATGATCCCCACTAATACTGAGAGGGCAAAGGCTAGTATGTGCTTCTTCCAAATTGCAACGACACTGGACAGCCCAGCGCGCTTGCTGCGTCAGCTAGCAGACACCCGTATTCACTAGCTTCGCCCTAAGTGACGGGAGGTGGAAGAGTTTGTTTTAAGCTGTTCCTTTAAAGAAGTAGTTCAGCGGAACTCAAACGGACAGTATTAGTGTATTAGCGATCAGCCGAGATGTGTAAGGATTTTAGCTTCCTTAGCTTAGAACCAGAGCTACAAGGCTAGTTTTGCTAACAAACGCTAGAACTCGGCAGTGACCCAAATTATTTTAGTTGAATAAATCACCTTTTAGATGTCGTCCAGCTCTTTATTACGGTGAAGGGGACTCATGGATGTAGCTAGGACACCGATTACTTACTGTACGCTAACCCTGCTACGTTAGCGTTACAGACAAACACAAGCGCTGGCATTCACATAAAGCCCTACATCGATTAGTCTGATGATCTTGAGCAAGTTTTGGCATCGTAGTTCAGTGGAAATAATTTTGGGCTGTTTGGGTGACCGTGTTTGCTACTTTAGACCCCGTCTACACGTATCCAGGTATTTTTGAAAATGGTGATATTTTTTTTGTTTCTTTTTTTTTTTTTTTAAATCCCATCCACATGAGCATGGTATCCAAATATCTCTGTCCCCAGGTAAATACAAAAAAAAACAATGTCAAACATTGTCAAAAGCTGCCAAAGCAACAGGTGGCACAATGTGGCTTCTTGAAGAAGCACAAGGTCGCTTTCAAAGTTGCCTTAAACCAGCAACTGCGATGGCGGCGGGCGCTTGGGTGTGACCGTGTCTGCGTTTATTATAATAGTCTGAAGCCTGTGTCTTGCATATTGGAGGGAAAGTAACTGTGCATGTGTGTATGAGCTGTAAAAAGTCCTCATAGCAAAGTTCCGAGTGACAGAAAATCACCTCTCGCATGTAAACGAACATGGAGCACAGTAACGTCAAAGGAGATGAAGACGCACAGTTTTCCTTGTCCACTCGTAAATGCAAAAACGTTTTGCTTTTAAAATAAAAAAAAAAAAAATTCTTCGCCTTGGAAGATTGAAAATCTCTGTTTTGAGTGACCAAAAATGCCGTTTTCCTGTGGACAGAAGCCAAAACATGTAGAAAAAGCTAAAAAAAAATTTCAAAAATGCCCAGCTACGTGTGGACAGGGCCTTGGCCTCAAAGCTGTAGTGCTAACCTATAGTAGAAATATTTGGGCTCCAAATATGTCTTGACTGATGGACTACATTCATTATAGCGGCTTTCGGGCAGTGAAGGCCTAGTGGTGAGGACGCTGCCTTTGAGACCTGAAGGTTGCAGGTTCGAGTCCCTGGGCACCACTGAGGTTCCCT
>JBBPDA010009219.1:0-16803 GCA_037974385.1 Arnoldichthys spilopterus | reverse complement strand
CCCGGGCACTACTGAGGTACCCTTGAGCAAGGTACCGTCCCACTACACTGCTCCCCGGGTGCTGCTGATAGCTGCCCACTGCTCCACGTGTGCACGTGTGATGGGTTAAATGCAAAGGTTGCATTTTGTTGTGGTGCTTGAGTGTGTTCACAATTACAAATAGTCACATTAACATTGATCGCAGCAGAATTGCACTGCAATGAAGGGATCACTGTGCAAAGTCTTAGGCCGTCGGAGAATAGGGCCCATATCATGGGAAACTGAATTTTGAACTCTTCAGTGAGGGGGGTTGTGTTAAACCCGTTGCTGGGTGAGCTTTTCTTTCAAGCGTTCCAAACTAAAACTAGAACTGGCTTGTGTAACAGCGGAGCCCCAAAGCAGCTGTTTCAGAGCAGCAGTTTTAGGCCAGTGAGAATATAGACAGTGGGCGCTGAACCCAAACTGTAAGACATCTATAGTGTTTATGACACTACTGCTGTTTTAGATCACAGATTTATCAGAAATCCTCCAAAAACAATTGTATAAATTGTTGGCACCCTGCAGAAACTGTTGTGTTTATTGATTTTACTCTGTTGCCAGTTTTGCTTTGACGTGTCTGCCTGTACAAAATTGTTTATATAGCATGGCATGACAAGCAAGTGTGTGTTTTCAGCTCTGGAGTGACCTGCACTGTGCTGGAAATGTTGCATGTTCTATGTGATTTATACATTGATTCACTGTTAAATGTAAAACAGTGAAAATATAAAAACACTGAATGTAATGACGATGGCGTCTCGACTGTAATACTGAACCCACAACTTCTATTGTTAAGTGGAGAGTTAGAACACCTTAGAACCTTCATTTTCCAACATTCCAAATCACACGCAAACCTTACTTTAGTTTTAAAACGCGCTCAGACTGTGCTGTCTGTACCACTGAAAAACAGCAGATCTACTGCTTTTGTGATGTCACAAAACTACCTATATCTACATATATAGTTCTATTCAGCCTACAGCAGCTTAAGCCACCATTCACACTTAACATATAGAGTGTTTCAGCCCAGATCTCTTTTTCAATGGGCTGAACAGAGGTCATTTTATATAAATCAGTCTTAAAACTACAGCAACAAAAACGAATTGTTTCATTTTTAAGTATTTCTAATTGTGTCTTGGTAAATAAAACTCCATAGACCTCACAAATGAATGTCAGGGAAATAAATAAACAAACACATTTACTTCATTGAAGTCCTCAGATGTCACATAGTGCAAGCAGTAACAACTGACATGCCTTTAAGAAAGAGCTGGCTGGGCATTGCATCATAAAATAGACCTTAAGTGACCTTCATGGTGCAATTGCATGGTCATGACTGAGTCATGTTAAGCTGGTGCATTTGACCAAGTTACCAAGGTTGGATGAGACTCGTGTCTTTCTCAACTTCACTTGATACTGCTGAACTTCTGTAACTCATAGCTACCGTTAGTAGTTAATGCCCATTTGATTTAAAAAGATCATATTGCCTCCCGATAATAAAAAACATATATTTGGCAATCTTTGATTTAAGGAAACAAAGGTCCATTAAAGGCCTCAGTGCCCTATGAAATGTTTCGCTTTAATCTGTATCTAGTGCTTAATGTTTCCCATCTATGCAAATTACTTTAGTTGATCTACCTTTAGATTTGTCTCATTTTGGCCAGATTCTTCCGCAATGTACATTGATCAGCCATAACATTAACACCACTCACAGTTAAAGTGAATAACATTGACTCTCTGGTTATTTCATTACAATGGCACCTGTAAGGGTGGTGTGAGAGTTGATGTGCTGGAAGCGGGAAAATGAGCGAGTGTAAGGATCTAAGCCACTTTGACAAGGGCCTTACTGTGATGGATAAAAAGTGAATGCTGATCTGATGGAAAGGGCTCAGAACACACAATGCACCACAGTCAGAGCTGTTTCAGCAGCATAAGGGACCTACTTAATATTACACAGGTGGTGTTAATGTTATGGCTGATTTCTGCATTTTTGAGTCTAAATAAAGGCTGGAATTAATTGAATTGAGCTTTTTCCACCAGCGCAGTTCAATCTTTTTTAAAACGCTGAAAATAAAAGCTTCATTCTCACATGGCTGTAAGATGACCCAGTTTTATTGCTTGAGTATAAAAATCCTTCTTTGTTGAAGGTGGTAGAAAAGTTCAAGGACAAAATCTCACCATCACGCCATCACACAGAAAGCCATGTTTTAAAAATAAACTGTAAATGACATAAAATCATATCCATACAAACAGCATTATAATCGAGACTCTGAAACGTTATGAATGGTGCGACCTTAACCTTTCGTAAGAAATGTTGTGAATTTACAATGATATAAATAAAATGCTGAGACAACTTCATTTCAGAACGGTGAACCTGTTCTCCAGTTTGCCCTGTGGACCTTGCCCTATGTTCACTCACAATCGATTTGTGCGAGCTGAACTCATGGAGAATAGAAAATAGTCTTGTGCTTTAAACTTTAGGAGCTGCAAGTTCTCCAGTGATACAAATATTAAAGCAACAGGTCTCGGTTACAGTGCATTACTGTAGATTTTCCATGGTTAAAAGATGTAAACAAATGATTATTATAGCTTTTGTTAATTGCCAACAAAATACAATATGGTAAAATATATATACGTGGTAAAATAAGTGGTAAAATATACCAGTGTTCAAAAACAATCATTTGATCTCACTATTAGTGGGTCTGCGTGTGACATCCCAAACAGAAATGAAAGCCAAAAGCTTAAGAAAAGTGAAGTGAACATGACTTTGTCATTGTGAACACACTCAAGCACCACAACAAAAAGTGACCTCTGCATTTAACCCATCACACATGCACACATGGAGCAGTGGGCAGCTACCAACAGCGTCCGGGGAGCAGTGTAACGGGTCGGTACCTTGGATCCTTAGTAGTACCTGGGCAACTAGAACCTACGACCTTCAAAAAAAGAGATTTCTGCAATTCACACAAACACCTACTTTTAGTAGACTAGAGGGGAACCACAAAAGTGGGAGTAAAACAAACTATTATCTGCTTGAATTTAGTGAAGTTGGGCTAGACTTTGATGCTTACAACTTACCAAAGAAGCAGAAGGCCGAGGACACTGACGTGGTCAGGAATTGTAGTAATACAACAACAACATAATAATAATAATGTAAAGTGTCTTTTAAATTATGAATTGCAAGGGATTTTAATTGGTGTATATTTTTTACATTTTAATTTTAATTTCAATTGTGGTAGTAATAATAATAATAATAATAATAATAATAATAATAATAATAATAATAATAATAATAATACTCTAAGTCTAGACTTACTAATATGAGGGACAAGTTTTCTCTGTAGACTACAAAGCATCCATATATATCACTGTGGATAAAAATAAAGAGAATTTTAGAAGCAAAGAAATTAAATCAATGTTTTAATAAATAAAATAGAAACCAAAAAAAAAATAGAAAAACAAAAAATAACAAAATAAATAAAAAATAAAAGAGTATAAGGCAGGTAACAGTAATAACTCTACCAGTGTAATATTGTGATGTAAGAGAATAAGGGTGTGCCCCCCAGTGCTGGTCGTCTCACTGTTTGTTACGATGTGGCTTCAGTTCTTCACAGATTAAGAGGAAAACAACCTTGACGGCGGGTGTTAAATTTCCCTGAAGGTTGGAGCCCTCTTGCTGAGCTGAATCACTGCACTAAGGTCCAGGGCGGGAGTGATGGACTGATTTGTTGCATAAGTTTCTTCCCTGGCTGGTTGGAGGAATGCTGAGGGCAGCTGTGGGCAGAGAGACAGGCATTCTCGCTGCGGGCCTCATGTCCATCAGAGCAGAGGGGACGTTTTGATGACAAGTGAATCATTTAAGGAGGATTTTACCGATTTAGATTAAAAGAATGACTTGGTTTACATCTCAACTATGAAATTCTAATGATTTTTGATGGTGTAACTAAGGGCTGACTTTCCAAACAGGTATAACTGTCTTGGGACGTGACCCTATATCATACTAAAAGAAGCATGCAACGTTTATCCGCTGCTCCTGTTTCACAAGTGTGTAAGTCAGTACTGTCTTTAATTCCAGCTGCTTCTCAAGTTGCAGAGCACACAGTGAGACAAAAGGCAGTGTAGGCCTAGTGGTGAGGACCTTGCGCTTGTTAATTGAAGGTTGTAGGTTCGAGTTCCAGTCTGGGCACTACTGAGGTTCCCTTGAGCAAGGTACCGTCCTCCTACACTGCTCCTCGGGCGCTGTTGATAGCTGCCCGTTGCTCCATGTGTGCACGTGTGATGGGTTAAATGCAAAGGTCACATTTCGTTGTGGTGCTTGAGTGTGTTCACAATGACAAATAGTCACTTTCCCTTTAAAAGACAGGGCCACATTGAAACATCCAGTATTAAATGCTAAAACCATGTAGTGGTCATTAAGGTATCATGGTTGAACCTCAGCTCTGGTAGGATCTTGGTTCTTAACTGAAGTCTAGGTTTACTGGTGTGAGTGAGAGGTTTTCTCTGTAGACTACAAACCTCCCCCATGTACATCACTCTAGATATGAGCATCTGGATTGGCTAATGCTAATGTTATTAGCATGTATGTAAACAGATGCAGAGGGTTCATGCATTTACACTCCCAATCCAAACATACATTACAAGTTACTTTCTTGTCTCATTGTCTATGGGGCAGCAGCTAAGGGCTCAGATTTTGCTGTAGACTCGAGCCAGATGTTGACGCTGATGTTTTTATGTATGGTTCACAGTAAAAGAAGCGTAAGTTGAGCAGCTGCGATGGTGTTTTTTTTTCGTCCTGCATTTCCTGGAAAAGCCTGTAAGATTCTCAGTGCCACATGTTTGGATGTTCACCTGCACCACCCGAACCCGTGCCACAGCGCGATGATTCAGAAGTGATGTGACAGCTTGTTCCAATAAAAATTAATTATTCAGGAGGACGGCGGCGTACAGTGCAATTCAGATAGAGAAGGTCAACACAGACAAAAATACAACTCTGGGAAAAACGCCAGTCCAATGAAAAACGAAAGAGGCAGGATGTGACATTGAAAGATGAAAAAATGGACACATTTATGGAGCAGTTCATTCCCAACGCTAATTTATATATACACTGGCAGTCAGAAAGAGCTGCTCACATCAGCGTATGTCCTACAGTGATGTTTAGCTGCTGATATTGATTGGTTTATCCCATCCATTCACTAAAAGGAGGAGAACCGCTAGAGACAATATGAGATGCCTTGCAGTTCTGATGTGTGTGTGTGTGTGTGTGTGTGTGTGTGTGTGTGTGTGTGTGTGTGTGTATGTGTGTGTGTGTAAATGCATACAGACATACTAGAGTTGACCCAATACCACACTCATCTGCTGGCACTCATACTCAACCAAATTTTTCTTGAGACCTACATCTGAAATCACATGTGGGGGATAAGCTGTAGTTATGTAAAGTTAGCACGTGGAGGTACTGTTGAGTATGGGTTTACCAAAAAATCAATCTGTATTGATGCATCAGTCAAAATAGGCACCATATGATGCATCAATGTGACACAAAAATCGATGTGTGCGTTCACTCCACAATTGATTCTTCTTCATTTTACTGTGAGCAGTGTTTTGTACTGAGAAGCTGCTTTTGTTTATGATTAGACTGCTGTATTTGACCTTTAAATCTTTACCTCATAATTCGTGTGCATGTGTGAGATCATGGAAATGTAGCAGATTATATGTCCTACTGACTGCAGACACCAGTATCAAGCCGACTCGGATGGCTTCAAATTTTAAGGTATTAAAAATGTATTGGATTGCTTGCTTAAATTATCAGATCAGATTGAATCTGAAGGAATTTTGTGATTTACTCCCCTACTACACAGGCATTTGATACCGAAAAAAAAAAAATGTGTGTAGGTACTTTACAATCAATGATGTTAAGCTGCTGTCCCCTTATCAAGAGAAGGAACAACATCAGTTAATGTCAAAACTAGTAACTGATAAAACGCTTAAGACGTCAGCATAAGAAAGAATACAGTGGCTTTTTTAAGACCAACAGGAGCCATGGATCACTGCTACCAGTTTAAAAAAAAGCACAAAAAGGGCGAGAAAAGATGCTGAAAAATAGTCGGACGATGAATATGACAAAAGCACGTCCTGAGTACACTGCTATTGATTACAAGTCATTGTCTGTTGTAGACAATGTTGATGTCAGTTGGGGCCTTAATTTGCTGGTTCCCAAACATGACCGCCTTTGGTTTTACCACCGACATATTGAGCAGTAGTGTTCGTCCGATGTCTATCATCAGCTTAACTGTCTGTCCATTCGTCTGCCTGCTCATTAAAACAGTCTTTACTAAAATATGAGAGCGCATTGAGATGTTATGTCCTAGAGGTGCCAAGGATCATCTACAGTGTCATAAAGAATTGGTAAATACACACTTACAGCATGGGGTTTATCAGCACACAGTAGCTCCTGTAGTCTGGAAGTTGACCTCATACTGCTTCTCCTGCTTTCCTACGTTGATTTGAAGGAACTACTTCTCACATGTTCTTTGCAGTTGTCCAAACATTCCTAAGCACAGGCCTACAAAATGTAAATGGTGCTGGAATCTCACTGAATGAACTGCGAGGCAGCTCATGTCTTGTTAACCCTGGATTCTACCAGGGGCGGCTGCATCGCATTACGGTTGGAGCATGGCTGCCAGAGATGTGCGCTGACACTCTAGGTAGCTCTTGCGATTCCACCAGATGCGCCGCGGTGCTTCCACAAGCGGCTTTCCATCAATATCTGCTCCTTCTCCTTCAGCCCACATCCTGTAGTGCTTCAAATAAAAGAAGAAATGCAAGTGTCCTCATCCTGCTTCCAGCCACTGTATGTGAAATATAGATATGGAATATTGATGAGGATGAAAGTATTTTTACGAAGTGAAACACGGCCTCAAGGCTTTAATTTCTCTTTCATTATTGGACTTAACTCTATTCACTTTCTTTGTATGTGGCACAACAAGGCTGAGGATTGTGGGATGGGCAGTGGTGGCCTAGTGGTGAGATGCTTCGCCATGTGATCGGAGGGTCACAGGTTCAAGTTCTGGCCCAGGTACCATTGAGGTTCCCTTGGGCAAGGTACCATCTTGCAATGCTGCTCCCTGGGTGCTGTTGATAGCCCACTGCTCAGCGTGTGATTGGTTAAATGTAGAGGTCACATGTCACTGCAGTGCATTTTGTGTGTTTGGGTATGTTCACAATGACAAATAGTCACTTTTACTTAAATAAAGCAGACAAAAACAGCAATAATCACAATTAAAACAGACCAAATAAATCATTTAGAAACACAAAAATGACAGAAATAGTAAGTCAATAAAATTTACCCTGCTTCTGAAATGGTCTTGGAATGGCATCAAGCCACATGGAGGACGGAACAAATCCACGGTCAAAGACCCTTGTTTAGTGTTATTTCAAGGGGTTAGAATATCCATCATTTGTTGTGGTTCTTCTACCTTAAAAGATGAGATCAACACATTTTACACAGTGGCCAGACATCAGTGCAGGACATACACTGATATGAGCAACTCTGCCAGTGTATTTGTGTTATGACGTGTATTTTTTTGTCCATTATTTACCTCTATATTATTCAAAAATACATTAAATATATTACAATATTGTAAAATAACTTCTTTGTGTCAGTCCATGTTCAGTGCACTAAAAGATTATAGGCTTAGGTCTCAAAATGTCAAGTGGTGCAGGAAAATGATTAAAAGAGACTTTTTTTTTTTTTTGGAAATTTTAAGTAAAATAATGTTACAGTCAGTTTAAAACCCTTTATAATGATGCTGTAAAATAAGCCAAGTCAGTGGAATTTTTCATATTTCATGTATATATTATATTCTCACATGTTCTCACATGCCCTTCAACACCATTAAACACAAAGACCTTTTACCCTTATATGAATTTTAAGAACTAGTGGGCAAGGACTTGAATCATAAAAAAGAAGAGACTTTTATGGTGCAGTGCCAAAGGTAACAATTTTACTTCAAGAACTGACTGTCCACTTGCTGCCTAATATATCCCACCTCTCTGACAGGTGCCACTGTAATGATAGTCAGTGTTATTTACCTCCCATGTCCGTGGTGTTAAGGTTACTGTATGTCTGGTTGGTGTATAAGAATCCCTACTGCCAGGTTCGACTGATGATTGCCTTACGTCAGCCCACAGTCACATCTGATCAGCTGCGAGTGGCGCAGTAATTAATGTGCTTGTGTGACCGGTGAATCTGCAGTGTGTAAAACTGCAGCACTGCAGTCAGGAATATGCTGAATAAGATTCAAATGTGCACATGTAAACTAAAGAAAGCTAAATTGCACCACTCTTAGCATGCACTGAGTGGGTGAAAAATAACTTACACTAGGCAATTGGCAACACAGTATGCAGGCACTGCCACTACCTGTACTGATACTTCATCATTTATCATTAAACTGCACATCATGCTATTATGAACGTGCTGCACTCACTGTGCTAATTTTTAACCTGCCATAGTATTGCAATTCCAATGTATTCACCATAACTCTAAGTCACTTTAGACCTATTTATATGTATAAAATGTTGTTCTTTATTTATTCTTTATATTATTAAAAAATTATACTATGGGAGTGAATGGGGAGTAAGCTTTCCATTGCCATAAAGAATCTTGTATCTTAAAAGGCTTAAAATTGAATATTTGTTCATTAGGAAACTGACGGAGCAACCACGACACAATGTGAAGCACATTTGGCTTTATTTATTTATTATTATTATTATTTTTTTTTTTCTGTGATCTGTTAATCCCCAAAGGGAAACTGTTCTCTGTATTTTCCTGTCCAGAGTAGTGAGCACTAACACACACAGCTGGAGCAGTGGGCAGCCACACAGCCATGGTGTCGAGGGAGCAGTTAGGGGTTAGGTTGCCTTGCTCAAGGGCACTTCTGTCATGGGTTCCAGGAATCAAACCAACGACCCTTCGGTCGTAAACCCGCTTCTCTAACCTTTAGGCCACGGCTGCCCACAATGTGGGAGTAGGCATTTATTATTAAAGCTCTCATGCATACATGCTTATTCATAACAATTATTTTTCTTGTTGGAAATAAGCTAAACAACTATAATTTGTGTAGACAGTCAAGCAGAATATTTATCTTTTTTTGTACATATTTAATAATATTTTTGTTATTATATAAATAATAATAATAATATTTAGATATTTATTTATTAAGTACAACATGAAATGTACCCCTGAATTGCTCCTAAGACTGTACAATGGACTATACAAATAGGCCATGGGCAGTGGTGGCCTAGTGGTTAGGCCTTTGAGACCTGAAGGTCGCAGGTTCGAGTCCTGGCCCGGGCACTACTGAGGCACCATTGAGCAAAGTACCGTCCTGCTACACTGCTCCCGGGCACTGTTGATAGCTCCCTGCTGCTCCACGTGTGCACGTGTGATGGGTTAAATGCAGAGGTCACATTTCGTTGTGGTGCTTGAGTGTGTTCGCAATGACAAATAGTCACTTTTACATTCAAATAGAGAAGATTAAAATAATAAGTAAGATAAATTGAACAGTGAACAGTATATGCACAGTAAATTGAATCTGTAAAAAAGGCAAATAGACATTTTTTCCTGTTCATTTTTGAACTTATTATTTTTTTTAAATCCTCACATAATTTTTAACACAGTGTAAAGATCAGCTGGTTATTTCCAGTTACATAAAAAAGTGAAAAACTACAAAAATGGCGATATGAGGTTTTGCTCCAGCAGCAATGATATGTGAAGTGGCATTGTGTGTATATGCATGGCAGTGACTGATGAATGTAAGTGAACAATTATTTGTCACTGTGAACACAAAAAGCACAGCACAATGAAATGTGACCTCTGCATTAAACCCATCCTTGAAGACGCATTGGGCAGCTGACATGGACAGCACCCAGAGAACAGTGCTTGGAGATGGCACCTTGCTCACGGGTACCTCAGTGGTACTTGCTCCGGTCTGAGATTTAAACCAGCGATCTTCAGAACACAGGGGCAACTCCCTAAGCATTACACCAACACTGTAGTGTTAAAGAATGTGAGGCATGTGCTGATTTAGGACCCTTATGACCTAAGTTTAAAGCTCCTGATTCAGACATTTAAATAGCAGAAGTTGTTAAATGCCCAAAAAAGGCAATTAAATATTGCTACATACACTAGGATATCATGTGCCCTCATGAGAGTACCGTTAACTTGCAGTGCTTGCCTTTGTTTTTCTTTGTTTGCTCTTTTTCATGGCTGATTGCCTCAATCTTCCAAAATATTTCCTCCACTGTTCACCACTGGCATTAGGCTGATCAACATCGAAATTACAGGACAGTACTCATACCATGTCCCATAATTTTTATTGCAAATGCAGGGATTTCGTCTAGGAAGGAATTCATTAATGCCACTAATTTTCTGTTATAATACAACATATTTAATGTCAGTCAGCCAAAGACCTCCAGATACAGAAAAATTGCTATAAACATTAAAGAAGTTTTAAAGGGCCACTTTAGTTCTTTGATTAAACTTATTTGATGTGTGGATTAGTTTGTTATGCATTAGGTTCCGAGTCTGCAGAGCAACGGTAAGAGAGAATATTAATGTGTAGTGATGGTTCCTGCCAATGCCAATAAGGATCTCTACTTTATCTGAAGAGCCAGCAGCTGAATGATGGATGGCTGCTATCCAACGCTACCTGTTGGATCAATACTGCCCTTGGACTACTGGCTGTATGCCATTTAACAAAAGAGGAACATGTTCCTCATTAGCAGCTACAAGAGGGGAATGCCAACTTCCTAAACTGGACCATCGCAGTAGGACCTTAACTCTTAGATATGGCAGTTACTGCAGCGATGGCATCTATAATAGGAATCACTCGATTTTAATTTTATCTTTAACTGCTAATCCTGGAGGTGCACATACGTTTGCTGCTCACAGATCTGTAATGTGGGATCATTTTTAAGTATTGACTCAGGTTCATTTTTTCCCTTTTGTCTAATTGGCTTCTCTTTATCTACTTTTAGGACTTGTGCAAATATCTGATAAATATGATCTAAAAATGTATGAAGAAATATAGACAATTCTAAAGGTGTTGCCTACTTTCAAACACCACAATAAATCACCTACCAATAAATCAAACTACTGTTACAGTCAGAACTTTTAATAATAAAACTAAAACAGTTGAATTCTACCTTTAACAATACAATTCCAAAAGAATGCAAGCTGTACCCAAACTCTTAATGATCCATGCATGTTTGTTTTCTCTGTCGTTCTTCAAAAAATAATACATTCCCAACTGCCCAACGCATCTCACTGTTTGTTCTTTTGATAGGAAACGCTGTGTAAACTTGATATTATTACTGATATGAAAAATTCACTTCCTCTGATGTAAATCAGAGAGAGAATAATTCCCAAACACACATTACATTTCCGTAATTAAACAAAGTTAGCAGTGTGCTGCTGGCGAAAGAGGCAGCTCTGTGTTCAAAGGGGGATTGAATGAGTCCCAAATTATTGATCAAAGACAGCCTCGGGTCTTCAGCAGCCTCTGAGACGCTAGCATGCCGGAGAGCGGCCTCACGTCATGCAGGCGCTCAATATTTGATGGCAGAGCGACAGTAATAGAAAGCTTTGAATGGGATTGCTCCCCCAGGGGCCGTGCAGTACAGCCTGAAGAACATACCTTCTGAAGTTTGTTCTCAGTAGAGCAGCAAGCCTGGTGTTAAGGCACAACATTCTGAGAAAAACCTTATTAGGAATGAGAACCAATATTTTTGGCCAAAAACACAAACTTAAAATAAGAGTTCTTTGTGGTCATTGGCTTGGAAATACAATCCCAGAAAAAACATTATCTGATGTTGGTGAGTGTCGACGTTTCTTCAGGGAGAGGTCAGGATTCACCAAAATTATTTTTAAAGGTTTTATTTAAAAGAGAGAGAGAGCAATTTTAAAGTAAAATTTAAAAGTCTTCTGCATTTTCCCTTAGGAGCTCCCAAAGACAAGTGTTAGGCAGACAAAAAAAAATGGAAGGGCAGAGCTTCAATTTGCATTAAATACCATTTCAGAAAAGCTGTGTGTTTGCCAGTATCAAACCAGTTTCAACCAGCTGTGAATGTCATGGGGCAGTGTCTAAAAGTCTGGTCTTTATGGAGTGTCCTTGATAGGAGATTGAATATGGTCATGCATAAAGTAGCATAGACGCGAAGGGAACGTTTGGTCTAGTGGACAACAAAACATCCGTCTGAACTGGTCTGTTTGGTCTACAGGTGTCAAGGGTCCTGGAGTTTTAAAGGGTGTAAGAAGCTCTGGCCCTGGGCCAAATTCACCCTGGTGTAAAACTAAAATGTAGTCAAATGGAATATTTGAGCAATGCTGTAGAAGTTCCCTTTGCCTCCAAATAGAATGACGTTTGAAACAGATTTGTGCATGTGAAGAACTGTAACTGGATCAAAGAATCTTTGTATAATGTATCATTTCTTTACTAATTGAGCAGTTATTTTAAGTGCTGTTTTTTTCATTATAAGTTTCCCTTTCACATGTTGTTCACAGCAGGAGATTGTTCATGTCAGGAACGTTGTAACCTACTGGAAATACTGCAATCTTTAAAGAACCATCTGCTGAAAGGGTCTTTTTAAGTTCTTTTGTGGCACAATTGTTTTGTTTTTAGAGACTGTATGGAATGTGTCTGGGTGAAATTGATGTTTTCACTCTTTAGCAACTGTATTTTATTTTTTAATCTACACCAGTCAGACTATCAGAGCATTTAGAAAGCCTGTAACATTTTCGGCAGGCCTCTGGTGTCGGTCTTAAAAAAAAACTGCCGTTCTGGCCTTAATTGACCCTAATATTTCTGTTGTGATGGACGAGGGTTTTATTCTGATCCCATTAATATGTTGTACTGCTGGAGCTCTGAGCAGAAATCTACAAAACATAGATGTACATGTAAACTCTACACAGATAGATCCCTGGCTGCCCTGACCAGGGATCGAACCCAGTGTGTTTCTGTATTAAAAACACTAGAAAACATTAGAATAAATATTAACTAACAGTAAAGCAGTAAAGTGGATCCCAATGAGCTGTTGTGTGTAAACAGTAGCTGATAGTGTGAGCTGGTTTGAAGACACAGGTTTGGCTTTAATGCCTCTAGCCATTGCATGAATGTGTAGCTCCATCATCAGCACCTGATTTCATTTAATGAGGGACTAATTGAGCCCAAACAGCAATAGCTTCTGTAATGTGCCCTGGGAATGGTTAATGATTTTTGTATTTACACCAACATTAGTATTTTTACTGCTCAGCTAAACAGTTTTTAAATTTTTAAAAAAGACATTTTGGAAAAGTTGGCACAACAAAAATAAAATTCTGTAAGCTGAAAAATGTCTTGAACCTTTATTAAACTGACAAAAGTAAAAAAAATAAAGACATGAAGCTGGAACAGAGCTGAAAGAGAGTGAAATGGTTATAGAAAATTATAAATATATAATATAATATAATAGATATAATATTATAATATAATTTATATATTATATATAATTTTTTCCACAACTTAAGATTGCAACGGATTGGGGTCTTTCATAATCTGTGGTATGTAACATTGTGAAAAGATTCAGGGACTGCGGAGAAATCTCAGGCCATGTAGGGCAAGGCCAGAAAGCACTGTTAAAATGTGCATGACTCAGCACTGCATGAGAACCCATCATGCTACTGTACTAAATATAGCCACAATAGCTTTGGATGACTTCAGAAAACCTTTAACAACAAACAATACATCAAGAAGTGCAACTTGAAACTCTTTTAACTATACACTGATTCTATGCAGAATCACTGCTGAGTTGATTTCAGGTGGACCAAAACATAGCAGAAATGTATACTTTGTCATTCTGTGAGCCCTGAAAACAGGCATCGAGTTTTCTGTGCCTAAGACAAAATTAAACATCCAGGCTGTCAACAGCAAAAAGTGCAAAATCTAACATTTGTCATGCTTTGTCATGGGATTTTATAGAGACACATGCTGCTATGAAGGCAACATCTTTTCTATGGTTTTTCAACAAGACAATGTCAGGTGACATTCTGCATGCTCTACAACAACTTGGATTTATAAACACATTGGCTGAGGCATCAGTGAGTCTGTCAAATGTTGTGTTTTGAACAAATCAGTTAAGCTGATAATATTATATGAACCTGTAGCGTCAGTCAGTCACTGGAGTGGTTGGTTCTTTTTTTAAAACCAAACATCTGTTAAAGATGGACCAGTGATGGACAAGCTCTCCAATTAGGGCCTTGCAATTAAACACAGCAAATGCAGATTCTGTGTAATAGTAGAAACAATCCTGCATCATGTTTACATTGTGTTTATATCAAACACAATATGATGGTTAATTTCCACATTTTTACAGTTTGTAAGCCAAAGAACCACCTTGGTTCACTTAATCTGAGCTGTGGGTCATGTTCAAGTTAGGTAGGGGACGTTAAGTTCAAGTTCAAGTTTTGTATTAATTATAATACAAAAAGAAGCAATTATATTACAAACCAACAAAAAAAAACAGTAATAAAAATTTAGAAGAGCACTGCAGAGTTGTGAAGTTGGTACGAGTGCATCAGTAATAATTCCTTAGCATCTTCAGAGGTGACAGCATAAGCAAGCACATGGAGGGAGTTATACATGATGAAACAAACAATAACAGTGCAGCTAATTTGGAAGCTGTCTCGCACCTGAAACACCTAAATTAACCCTGGCTAATAGCTTTCAGGTGGCAAATAAAGCATATCAATTAAACCTGGCACTAATCTTAGCAAGAGATTTTTCACCAAAAGCACACAGTGCAGCAGGCTAACAGATGCATTTCTCCAGGGAGCGCTCCATCAGCTGTGAGTCATCACTGCGTTTTCAGAACATCACAGTCGTCGTACACTTCACACTAATAAATGCCTCTGCCGGAATTAAAAAAAAAAATCCTTGAAGAGGTGAAGAGTCTGCTGAGGACAGACCTAGGGTGCTTTAACATCTCCTGCATCCTGGTGACCCATAAAGCTCTGCAGCATGTTCTAGCTTAGCTTGTAGCTTTTAGGAGGGAAGTGTCCTACAGGCCAAAAGTCTGGAAGCAACAGCAACATTTTTAAAAATAAAAATAAATGATCTTAAATAAATTTCTCTCTTTTTATTATTTTATTTACTTTTTTAATAAAGTGAAAATGTAATTGAGTCCTTTTGATTGACACTTGAAACCCCCTGAAGCCCCCTCGAAATTACACTCTGCAGTCTTTTGTTGAACCTGTCCCAACTTTACAAAAACACGTTGCTCACTTTAAATTCTGAATGAGCACACTGCTGCGGTCAGACAAAAAAACTCATCTTTCAACATGAAAACAGTAACTTTACAGGAGAGGAAAAAAAAAAAACCTTCTTAAAAACCTAACATGAGGGAGGTATATGTGAAACTATGTTTTCCCAAGTAATTCTGGACCGTTTGTCTAGGTCCAATACTCACAAAAAGTCCACACAATGTTAAGGTCAGGTAGTGTTTTTAAATTATGTATAAAATAAAAGTCATAAATGACAATAGTGACGACACAAGGTTTTGTTCTGACAGCAACACTATATTATTCATGAAGCAATGCAGTCTCTCAGTTTCAGCATTTGGGAAGTTGCCTTTAAATTTAAGTAAGGTTGCACTCCACAAGAGTCCCAGCTCTTTAGGAAAAGGGGATGTAATTTGTGTATATTCAGTTCAATTCAATTTTATCTCTATTGCACATTTTCAGCTGATCACAAAGTGACTTTACAGAATCAAGCCCTTAATGAGCAAGTAAAGGTAACTGTGGCAAGGACAAACTCTCTGAGTTTGGAGGAACCAAGAGGACAGCCAACAGCAATAACAAACAAAAGAAAGAAAATAAAAATAAAATGTCAGTTTGTGAAGGTGGTATGAGTTAAAGCCTGTAACTTTGAGCAGCAGTCCCTGGTTTTAAGCACATGGATGTGGTCTGTGGTGGTCAAACTGGTGAGAACAGATAAACAGATGGTCCCAATGATGGATGATCTGGTTGAATGTACATTAAAAACCCCCAGAGATTGTAGATAAAGTTGAATGGAAGCATAGCAGTTCCTCGCGTTGGCCGTGATGACTGTCAATCAGGCAGAAAGGGATGGACAGCAGCTCCCCTCAGCAATGATACCTTGACTAGTTTGACTGGAAGTATGTAGCCTCTTAGTCAGTTAAAATTAGGCTCACCAGTATCAATCTTTGAGGAATTGTTTACAAACTGTAAAGGCTCTCTTACATCTTGCTCATAGGTTTTAACATAAATGCTACAAAAAAAGTGTTACCTGTGTCATTACCTGTGTCATTACCTGTGTCATTACCTGTGTCATTACCCGTGCTTGCCCATATGGCTATATTTTTTCTTATTTTTTATAACTGTTTCATTGACATTTTGTGGAAATTGCATAAAAATTTCATCCATATTTATCATTTTCAATTAGAAAAGCTGATTGTGTACACATCTTATCTTACAGTAAAAATTAAAGCCATGCTTTGTAATTTTATGCCATAAAAACACTTTGACTACATACTCCAGCTTGAACAAACAAAATTACTACAACTAATCTTAAGACTTAGATGTAAAATATGTTTTTTAATCTTAATGATTTAAACTCTAAAGACCCTGTTTTTGAGTTTTTCCTAGTTTAATACCGGTGTATCCCTTTTTCAGAATCAGAATCAGAATCAGAATCGTGTTTATTGGCCAAGTATGTGAGTGAACACATACAAGGAATTTGATTC
>JBBPDA010009208.1:0-16805 GCA_037974385.1 Arnoldichthys spilopterus | reverse complement strand
GACATCACCTGTTTCAAATCACATCATTATTTAACCAATTTACCTCATTACTAGCCCTAAATTGCTCCTGTCCCAACCTTTTTTGGAATGTGTTGCAGGTCTGAATGACAGGAAAGGATGTATATTTACAAATGAAATAAAATTGACCAGAAAAAATGACATGTTTGGTGTTCATATTGTCTGCAATGAAATACAAGTCAAAGTAAATTTAGAAATCACTACTGTTTTATTTTTTATTTGCCTTTTCCATACATTCCCAACTTTTTCTGAGTATAATATCATATGCCTGACATGAGATTGAGGAGATGGGAATATCTTATCATTGAGATGAAGCTCATATGTGAAGAGGTAGTGATCAGAGATTTTTGTGGTCTAAGGAATAATAATAATAATAATAATTAGTTACATTTATATAGCGCAAACCCAGGGTCACTTTACACAAAAAAAGAAAATTACACCATTTAGGAGGAGGAGGAGAGAGGAGGGAAAGATGTCATGGAAGGTTTTTAACTGAGATTTAAAAGTGGGAAAACGTGCAGTCCTGAAGAGACCTGCCACCCATAGAGGTAAAACGGGTATGGGGGATTGTCAGGAGGTTAGTGCTTGATGACATATGAGGGAGCAAGAGGGGGAGTAGGGCACAATAAGATCACTAAGATATGGAGGAGCAATACTGTGTAGGGCTTTAAAAGTGAGAAGTAGTATTTTAAATTTAACATGGGATTGAATAGGGAAGAACAGCTATGCTGTCAATATTAACACCGAGGGTCAGAATTAAATCAAGAGAATTTGTTGTTGAAGTGATGTGTAGAACCTATTAAATTTTTGGGTAACGCCTAAGGAATCAAGGACTGCTACAAATGCTGATTTCAGGGAACCCTGTTCTTTATCAAAGTGAATATTAAAATCTCAGACAATTATTACATTATTGCAATAAATGTTAGCAAAAAAATCTTCTTGGTGTCTAAACTGGATACATTAAGGAAGATAACACAAAAGAAGTGAAGAAAAACATAGGATGATCAATCTCCAAATCAGTAATGATCTCTTTTATAACATTAATAGCATTTAACCCATCACACGTGCACACGTGGACTGCTTTTAGCTGTTAATATTCTTATATTAAACTTATATATCTTAGCTTTAGATCAAAAGTGCTGATGTGGGGTTTGTTAGAGAGTTTTCCACCTGTAGGCCAGGGCCAATCAACTTGTCTAGTCTCTCAAAGCGCCCCTCCCCTGTTCGATGACGCGACTGGGGGGGAGGGTGGTGCTCCCTTCTGCTACCCTGCGATTGGGCTCTATGAAAACTTGCCAGATTAAAAACTAATAAGTCACCTGGAAGTAACGGTTTCACAATTAAGTGGTGTATAGCCTTTAAAAATTATCTCATATCAGTGTTACTAACTACATGCAATTGGGGCTCTAAGAGAAGCAGAGATCCCTCACACTTAAAAAGATTTTCTCTTATGTCCAAAGAGAGAGAAGACAAGACTGAATGTGGGTCATATAGGCCGATATTAAATGTTAATGTTGATTATCAAGTATACATATGTGTAGCTGCCTAAAATTTTATTCTCTCTTGTTTAAATCACAGCAACCAGACAGGATTCATTCATAGGCATCAAACACAAGATAATGTAAGACATAGCAATATTATAAAACACATACAGAAACATAAGGGAAAAAAGCAATAATACCAAGTTTAGATGCTGAAAAAGGTTTTGATTCTATCAACTGTTAATATTTCTGCAAAGTTCTTGGTAAATTTGGGGTTTCAAGAAATAGTGGTAAACAGCATCAAAGCTATCTATGACAGCCCTGCAGCAAGAACTACCATAAGTGGCCATCTGACTTATTTAACTGATTTAAAGAGGTAAGATTGCCACTAGCACAATATATTAGACAAAAAAACAAAAATAAAAGTGATGAAGTCAGAACAGAAAATAGTCAACGATGTCCTCCTTAATTAAAACAAGTGATGAGTTTCCTAAGAGAAATCAGTCCACTCGCAGAATAGAAACTGAATTTAGAACAGAATCCCTAATCCTTTGAATCATAGATGCAAAGATTCTTCAGCTGAAGAATAGAAACAATCAAAATTATTGTCCTGCCTAGATTTATATACATTTTCCAACCCCTACAAATTATAATCACTCAAAATTACTTCTCAGAATGGAATATATTGATGTCAAGGTTAAAAAAGGAGTATTGGGGGAGAGGGGTGCTATTCCTAAAATAATTATATTTTTCTGCATACCAGAGCAACACCTTGCTGGTGTAATCCATCTTACAAAGCACAATGGAAGAATATAGAATGTAGTACAATGCCTAATGTAACTTTTGGTGTGTTTTCTATGTGTTTTGGGTGAAATCAATGGGGGTCTGGAGAACAGTAATAAAGGAACACAAATTGAAAGAAGACTGAGCTAGTATGAATACGATTTTTTTTTTTACACCAAATCATATGGACAATGGATTTAAACTTTGTACTACAAAAGGGATAACATCCATATGTAACATTTATAAAAGAAGATGAAATCATGTTTACAAAATGTAGGAGAAAAATTTTCTTGAGAAAGGGAAGATTTTCTATTAGTATATACAAATGTGGCATTTCTACAACCAAAACATTAAAAAGAAAAACACCAGTGATGAAGACAAACTCTATGTATAAATGCATATAAATGAGAGAACAATAAAGGGGATTTTGCCCATTTATAATAGTCTTTAAACAATTTGACAGTTCATTCTACGAAATATATTAAGAACAGATGAAAAAAGGAAATGTGCTATTAATAGACATGAATGGCAAGCCTTTTCCCAAGTCCCATCTGTGAAAAGGATTCTAGCTGAAAAACATTGCTAGATTTTTATTTACTTCTGATATGAATGCACACTCTGGTAATGGTAATTATCCATGTTTAAGGAATTATCACATTTTCTAGGATTGTCCAAACATATGACTTTTCTGGGGAGAAATACATAAGCCAATACAGATAATCCTCAATACAAAGGATTTTTATTTCAAAACAATTTACTTAGGCTATATCCCTTCAGAAACTAGATATTGATAGAGATTGATAGATTTTTGTATATTGCTGACAGCAAGGAAGAAGTCTCTGACAATGATAATAGGTGATTCTGTTGAATGGTCTGTTGAATCAGCAATAAACAATTGGACAGATTTCTTTTTGTAGAACTACAGGATGAACCTATTTGTTAAAATTTTAAGCATTATGGGTGTAGATATAGGTTATTATCTGAAGCAAATAATATGTTGTTCCATTCTTTTCTCATATAAGATTCTAGCTGCTCTGCAGTCCTGGACCTTTGTCACATTTCTCATTTCATGATGTGGCCAGTTCAGTATCCAGACTCTTCAAGTACTAAGCCATTCTGTTGTAATAGATGCAGTATGCAGTTTAGCATTGTCTAGCTGAAATATGCAAGGCCTTTCCTGAAAAAGATGTTGCCCAGATGGAAGCAGATGTTGCTCTAAAACCTGTATATCCCTTTCAGCACTGATGGTGCCTTTCCAAGATGTGCAAGCTGCCAATTCCATAAGCACTAATGCACCCCCATACAAAAAGAGATGCAGGCTTTTGAACTAAGCACTGATAACAGGCCAGGTGGTCCTTCAGCTCTCTAGTACAGAGGTAGCAGCATCCATGTTTTCAAAAAATAATTTAAAAATTTGATTCGTCTGACCACAGAACAACTTTTCACTTGGCCCCAGTCCTGGATCAAGTTCACATGCAGCTTCTTCTTTCCATGAGAGTTTTACCTGCATTTGTGAATGGCTCAGTGAATTGTGTTTACAGACAATGATTTTTGGAAGTGTTCCTGAGCCCATGCAGTGATTTTCATGACAGAATCATGCCTGTTTTTAATGCAGTGCCCCACAAAGATCATGGGCATCCAATATTGATTTTCGGCCTTGTCCCTTGCACACACAGAATTTTCCAGTTTCTCTGAATCTTATGATATTATGTACTGTATATAATGAGAAATTTAACATTTTCACAATATTTTATTGAGGAGCATTATTCTAAAATTGTTCCAAATTGTTTCTGGGACATGTTGCCATCATATTTAAAATGAGTTAATATTTTTCATGTAATAATAGTGTCTCAGTTTTAACATTTGATATGTTTGTATGTTATATTGTGAATACAATATTAGGATTATTAGATTTGTAACTCATTGCATTCTGTTTGTTTCATTTACATTTTACACAGCATCCTAACTCTTTGGATTGGGATGCTGGGTTGTAAACAAGGACACATATAGTACAGATAATAATAAAAGTTTAATAAAATGCAATGTATACTGGTAATATTTTAGGTGCAAATGTCATGTTCAGTATGACAATATGGACAGGTATAAATGGCAATGTAACAAAAACATAATTTTAAAAAATGTATTCTCTCAACTACCATTTAAATAAGTATAGTTATATTAATAATGTAAGCTTTAGAAATTAATTTTGGCACATTTTTGTGCCTTATGCATCTTATCAAATATTGAGGACTCAAATGGCACCCATTTCGTGGAATTGCAATTTTGGTTTTTGTTCTTTACATGTTGCTGCTAGTTTTGTGTCTGATATCTAATGTAAAAAAAAATTAATGTTAATTTCATTGTTATCAGGATGAGATCAGTCCATTGGAGAATGCAATAGAAACAATGGAGTTGGCAAATGAGAAGCTAAGTAATCTGGTTCAACATCAGGCATGTGACCGCTCACTTCCAGTCCATCCACTGTCCATGATGCTCAATGGTATTGTAGACCCAGCTGTCATGGGTGGCTTCACAAACTATGAAAAGGTCTGGCTTTGTCTTTCAATGTAAATTCCTTGCATGTTTTTTTAGAGAAGGCTAACAGTGTATTTTCTTTTCCTGTATTAAGATTAAATTTGATAATCAGGATATATAACCCAGGTTGCCCACTTTTTAAATGCAGTCAGTAATGCTTACATTTATTTACAGCTTTCTTTGTATGATAAATACCTTACTTGAAAATAGATTACCAACTGAGATCTCACCTCTGAATTGATAGAGTGAATATAAAACTGTTTTCTCCCAGGCATTCTTCATTGAGACTTACATGCAGCAGCACCCTGAGGATCTACAGCTTATTGAAGACCTCAAGCACCTTATTGCTCTACAGGTAGCACTTATTCCTAGACTTCTTAAGAAATAAAATGTGGCATTATAATAATTATAATTATATGGGCATTCTGGCTGGTCTGTGGTTTTGCAGCCCCATACCCAGAAAGCTGTGATGCACTCTGTGTTCTGTTCACAAGTTTGTGTTATAGACTGCATTATCGTTTTCAGGAATATGTGTTACAGTACATCTTCTGTGGGCTCACACTAGACTACCCTGGCCATGTGGATCAGTGAGACTTTTACCTCCATAAATCTATTGCTAAATTACCAGTTATATTTTTGATTCATACTAACCACTGCATACTGGAAACACTCCACAAGACCTGCCATTTTCGAGGTGCTCTGACAGTCATATACTCATCACAATTTGGCCTTGGCCAAAGTGGCTTAGATCTTGCTCATTTTATTTAGTGCTGGAACTTATCATGGCATTTCAGATATTAAACTGGAAATTCTTGTTTTTCAGATCCCATTGCTGGATGAGGGGATACAGATTCATGGGGAGAAATCCACAGAACAACTGAAGCCACTTCACAACCACCTGGTCACATGCTTCCAGGAGCTCAGAGAAAAAGTGGAGACACAGTATGGAGTCATCAATCTAGTCAGTGTGGCTTTTAGTTTCTCTTACAGTTTAAATGTAATCCACCTTTATAGAGCTTTTTCAGCTGTGTATTGCTTTTCTATCATCTAATTGTGGTAAGTACTCTTTATACTAAAGTATACTTTTTCTTTATTATATCCTTCAGTGCACTTGATATGGCATCATAGCTATAATAGCTCTTTGGGCAGCAGCATTAAGAATGGTTTGTTTAATTCCACAAATGCACGCCTGCCTTTTTGGCTATTTTTTTGTCTCTGTGTCTCCAGCCATATTCTCTAACAGAGAGGAGGAGAAGCCATGTGGGATCACAAGTGTTGCCTTACATCATGTCCTCTACACTGAGACGCATGTCTACTATCTCCACCAACTCTTATATATCCACCCTTTCCGATGCCTCCTCGGGATGTAGCACCTCAGAAAGAAACCCTTCCAGACCTGCTTCCCAAGAGTATGCTTCCAAAGCTCATTCTGCTCTCAAAGTTTTTGTAACCATCCTGTTTCCTTAACCAAAAATTAGTTTTTTGAGCATGATCTATTAAAATAACATTTTACATTAAGGTCGAAAATGAAAGAATATTTGTGTTGTCATCGGTTACTCATTATTCATATATTAATTAAATGTCCATAAATCATTAGTTAAAAAAAAATCTGGATACTTAGTTCATTTTTACACTGAAGTTAGAAGAAGAAATCCATCCTCCTCTGGCTGACACTGGTTAGCAATAACAAAAAAAAGAACAAATAAGTGTCGTAGCTTATAAAGGTGGCATCAATTAAACCCTATTACTTGGACCAACAGCCCCTTTTTTGGCTAGAGGGTGGGTAGTGTTGCACTTAATCCTCCACCCGCTGTGCAACCCCCTGGTCCGGAGAATCCCGTTCTGGTATTCAGTCACACAACTTCTTCATCAAACTGTTTATTTCCAGCAGCATCAGAGCCACAGGCGTGTCTGAGAGCATTTCCTGAGAACCTAGATTTTTATAAGCCAGTGTACACTGCTCTCTGTACAGAGAGACAAACAACACCATTTGTCAAAAGAACAGAAAACAGGTTATTTTGCACGTCTCGCTCACCATATACGTCACTATCACCCAGGCTACACAACTACTTTCTGTTAACTATTGTTGCCTGGCCGATTTTAGCTTTATGTCCTGTTATTCTCATGTCGTTGAGCAGATTCATCTGTGCACTTAAACTGACCCTTTCACACCTGGCTCTGCAGCCTAGCTCATTTTTTAGTCACGTACACATTATCCTGTTTATCTGAAGCGACTAATATATGACTTCTTACTGCTTTAATGCTATATGACGTCTTTAATACTTTATTGCTGTATTAATGCTTTATTGCTGTATTAAATGCTTTATGCTTTACTAAATGCTTTATGCTCCCACAGTAGCAAAAATGCATGGAGTTTGTGAGGAGGTCTGTGGTATTTGAACTAGTCAGAAGACAAATAAGTAGGAGGGTACAGTGATGAAAAGCTTGTCAAAAGTAAAAGTCTGCTGGAAACTCCTGTGATAGTAGATCAGGCTGAATGGAAGTGTAGAAGTTCCTAGTGTACAGTTGGGCTGCGATGGCTGTCAACAACTCTGACAGACCCAGGGCCAGGGGGATGGTTGGGTGTCATAGACATGAAAGCACGCTGAAAAACAGTTTACTACAATTCCCTACGTCTATAAAATCCCGACTCTGCACCCTTAATCTATCAGCAAAATAATTAATTAATTTTAGCCTAGACTTGAAAAACAGAGATTGAGTACCAGAATTTGAATGGAAGCCAATGTAATTTTGAAATTGGGCTAATTTGTTCAAATTTCCAAGTTCTATTTAGGAACCTAGCTAATGTATTTTGAACAAATTTTAGCTTATTTAGGGTTGTAGTGGAGCATCCTGATAGCACGGCATTAAAATAATATATAAAAGGTGATATAAACGTAAACTAATTTTTCCACATAGCATGAGGATAGTGCTCTTCTGTACAATAATTCAAAGATAAAGAAAACTATTCAAATTAGGTAACCTATTTGTGCATCAAAGAATAAATCTTGAGTCTATAGTGATGCCAAGATTTTTTTTTACAATTGAGACAGTAGTAACATGAAAATCAGCGAGTTGACAAAAACTGTAATATAGCCATCATCATATGGGTGGGCTGACACATACAGCTGCATGTCATTTTTAATAAGCTTGTAGTATTGAATTGAGTGTGGAAGTGGTGGATTTTTTGTCTGGGGAATCATGTTTCAATTTGTTTATATTTCCAAAATACATTTGCAAAAAATAACAACAATAATAATAATATTAATGATAATAAAAGTAATATTTAAAAAAAAAGTTTTGGCTAAATACAAGTTTTAGGCTGCTTTTTAAAACCATTAACTATAGCTGTCAGGCAAATATCAACTGGTGTTACAAAGTTTTGGTGCATTAAAACAGAAGCAGCAACTTTTCCAGTCACTTCTTAGCAGCCAGTGTGATGTAGCTAACACAGGGGTTACGTGTTCTCTCTTTCTTGTATTATGAACCACATTAAGTAATTTGTCAGTTGTGATTTTTGGGAACCCTGTGAATAGCACATTACAGTAGGCTAAATGTAAAAAAACAAGTTCAATACTCAGTTCCCAAGTGGTGCAACTGTATAAGCATTTGCCCCATCATCAGGAGACTGCGAGCTCAGTCCCCGTCTGTGACCAGGAGTCCAAGACAGCGTAACTGGCCTTGCTTTCTCTTGATAGTAACCTCTTCTCCCAGTCACTTAGTATCCCATGCTAGCTGACATAGCAGAACTGTCGGTTAGTGTTCTTGTTCAGTCTGATACAGGTAAACCCAAAATTTTTCACACCCCTGGCAAACTTTAACCCAAAGTGATCTTTCCTTGATAGTCTTAGCAGTTAAAAACAACCCAGGGTTTAAGTCCATTCAGCTTTTTTTCTGCACTGATGATGATAACAATAATAAAGTTCTCATAATTAACTTGCCAGTAAATCAGAATGTCAAAATTTCAACTTTTCAAAGTCCATACCTGTTTTTCTGTGCTTGTCCCCATCTGTAGTTCCTTGCTGTCCTGCCAGGGACACAGAAGAATGTCATATTCATCACACCCTGAAGAGGATAATCGAATCAGCAAAAAAAACAGAAAACAATGGAGCATGAGCAAGTCTCAGCTTGTCTTGGAGCGACTGGCAGACACAAATGAGGTTCCTGTTACTTACTTACCACAATACTATAAGTCGATAAAAGCATATATATTGTTTATATATATTGTTTTGTGTATTATTTTCATATACATGTGCAGTTAGCCTATTGAGGTTTTTACATAAAAAATCTTTACTACATTACTGTTATGCATGTGTTTGTTTTTCTTTCCATATATATGTGTATGTATAGACCCCCCCAGAAAAGCAGCAGAGACCTAAAAGTCTCACCATTGGGGATCGAAGGCTTGGATTGTCTTTATTTCATGGAGATTCAGCCACTCTCAACTTGAGCAACCCTCTTAGCCCTCTGCCAGTCTCTCCACACACACCTCGAAGCTCTAGTTAGTACTACTACACATTCTCAAACACAAAGCCACAGCATGTTAACACACAAGCTTCATGACTCCCGATAATCATATAATATGTGTATTTTAGGTTATTCATCTCTGCTGAGTGACAGCATCAACATGACTGATAACCCAAATATACCTCCACCCATGCCCCCTAAAAAGCATCAGCATGAGAATGACCACATACACTATTCCTCTCAGGTAAGACAGCACCACAAATTTAACTCTTCCCATCACTGCTTCTTTATTTGGAAACACTTTGCATTAAGACTACCCTTATAAAGTGTTTAAAAATTGGTTTTAATTAGTTCTTTAATTGTGATTTATTAGGTTAAAAACACCAATGGATTCATTAATAAGCTGTTAGAAATAAAAATGGCCACGGTGACCTGTTGTATCAGATGAATAGGAATATTTGATAAAGCTGTCAAGGACAGAAACAAAGACAAAGTAAGATAAGTGATCAGCAAGATTTGCATTTGGGCTCACTATTCGGCAAGCAACAAGTCACTGTTGGTGTTTCATCTGCTTATAAATGGTTTTAAAGGTGTTTATTACATAACTAATAACATTTAATTAAACAATAAACCATTAATAAATCATTTTAATGTAAATCCTATTGGAACGTTTCATCCTTGATTTCATATTTTTTCACAATTAAATTGAATAATATAATATAAAACCAATATTTTTAACTATTTCCTAATATTTTTATACTTATTTTTTAGTTTGTACAGGTGTTACCAATGAAAGTGGACAGCAAGCCACCGCCTCCCCCACCCAAAAATCGCAAATCAATGTTTCCTACCCTGGAAAACAATCCACATTGAAAAGGGTCATGCATTACCTTCAGGAATGAGGTTTAGTGAATTGTTTTGAAGAATAATCACAATTCTGCTCAAAAATAGTTTAGTGGGTATTTTTCTTTTATCGCCAATTTTTTTTTGCATTTTTTTTAGTTCTGTTAATGTAAGGCAATATGAGTTACAGTAATTACAGTAATGTAATACATTTTCTTTGCTGTATGTTCTGTCATTATCAAATCATAGCAACTGATAACTGACAATCTTCTGTGTGAACTACAATCTATTTACATAATTATTATTTGAAATAAATACAGTTCTATCCAATACAACAATGCAATACAGTAATGTAATTTTTTTTTTTTGCAGTATGTTTTTAAGATTTGATTAATTTTGACTGAAATTGATAAGACAGATTTTATTTAATTGGTGAGTATGTAAACCCACATATTTGATGTAAGCCCTCACTAACCACCTCTCCATGCCCTTGGTCGTTGTGCAATTTTCCAACATGGCAATGATCCAAAACACACATCTAAGATCACTGTTGCATTTCTGAAGAAGAACAGAGTGAAAGGGATTCAGTGGCTGTCACGTCTCATCTCATTTCCTCTCGTCATGCCACGTTTCTCGGTTGTTTTGTTGGGCTTTGCCATGTGCTTCTGTTCTCATGTTTATGTTGATGTCCTAGCCCCGCCTATGTCTCCTTGTTTCAGGTGTTCCTCGTTTCTTTATTTACTATTTAGTCTCTAGTGTTTGGTTTAGTCCTCATCAGTTCTCTGTTGTCTCTATGTTTATTTACCTGTTGGATTCCATTCGTGTTAGACCCTGTCAGTTCTTGGTGGTACTCTCTTAATCCTTAATCTTCAAGTAAAACCTTATAGCTTGCAGTTAATTCCTACAAACCCACAATACATGACGGAGGCCAAGTATGTCTCATGATCTGAACCCAATTGAACACCTTTGGGGAATACTGGAGTAGAGAGGAACTGTTATACAAATCTGGAATAACTTCTGCTCAATTTTAAGTAATTTTATATGGAGTTCTTCACTGTTCTTATTATGACTGTTTACGATTAAATGAAAGATGATGTAAGAGAGAGAGAGAGTTGTAATCAAACTTTTTTGAGTGTGTTGATGTCAAATTCTAAATTAGTTTATATTTACAAAATATATTTAAGCTGATCACTGAAAACACTGGAAACCTTATCAATTAAATAAAAGTTCAAAAGAGTTCATCACGCATTCTTGTTTTTTATTGTATTTGAAGTACAAACCCCATTTCTAGAAAAGTTGGGATTTTTCATTAAAGTCCTCACCAAAGGAATAACAAAATAGTGTGTCCAGCTTCAGGTTTCTAGTTATACACTTCTCAGAGGATCTCACATGGGCTGTCAACACCACCTCACCGGTAAAAAAAAGGCATAGCAGTTGTTGTACTACCTGGTGACACTTAAGAAGGCTGGTTTATCTCAACAGCTGTTTCTGACCTTATATTGCTGCATCACGACATCCACATAGCTTCATCAAGCACCACTGGGGTTTCCAGCTCACCTGTACATTAGACCAAATCATCATTGGGGTCATTTGTTCTCTTGACCAGTTTGAATGTTCACAGCTTGCATGTGCTACCCACCCACACAATGTACTATAGCATACCAGTAAGACTAAATATTGTCTTTTAATATTGACAAACAAAGGTGGCGTGGCCGAAGCCAGACACCTTCCTGTTCGCTCCGACCAGACTGTGTGTTTACTGCGTTTTTTATCCTTTTTTTTAACCAGTTTTTAGAAGGTTTCTCAGTCGATCCTTCGTGGCCATCCTTCAGCTGACCATCTTGTCGGCCATTTTACTTGCCCCAGGAATTTACATCGGTCATTGCAACAGCCATGTACATTCCACCCCAGGCGGACACAGGTATTGCTTTGGTAAAGCTACATGATGTGCTCAGTGACTATCAAAACAAACACCTGGACAGCGCCCTCATCGTTGCAGGAGACTTTAATAAAGCGAGGCTCAACCAAGTCATGCCTAACTTCTATCAGCATGTCTCCTGCCCTGACGAGAGGAAGCAACACTCTTGATCACTACTACACCCAATTCAAGCATAGCTACAAGGCAAAACCGCATCCCAGGCTCAGAAAGAGTGACCACGACGCCAAGTTCCTGATCCCGGAGTATTAACAAAAACTCACACAGGAAGCCCCGGTGAGGCTGGAGGTAAAGCACTGGTCCGACCAAACAGAAGCTGCACTGCAGGACGTGCTCAAAGACGTAGACTGGGAGGTGCTTCAGCTCACCTCAGCCAATGTCAGCGAGTTTGCGGACATCGCCGTGAGTTTTGTAAACACTCTGTCTGACCAGATTATACCTTCCGTCACCGTCCGTAGCTTCCCCAACCAGAAACCGTGGGTCGACAGATCTGTCTGGGTTGCAGTGAATGCCCGTGGCGTGCAATGATGGACTAACAACCGGAGACATGACCCAGTACAGGGCGAAATCCTACAACGTCAGACGCACGATGAAAGCATTCAGAGGTAAACACACCACCACTCTGAATGCTGACTCCACGTTTGTTGAGGAACTGAATGCATTCTACGCACGGTTTAAGGCTAACAGTGCTACTGCTAGCCTGGCTAGCGATAGCAGCAGCTTGCTACCTGACGATGCTGCGTTAACCGTGTCAGCGTGCGATGTGCGCAGAGCTCTGAAACGTGTGAATATCAGGAAAGCTGCCGGTCCAGATGGCATTTCAGGGCGTATCCTGCGGTGCTGTGATGACCAGCTGACTGATGTTTTCACCTACATTTTCAATGAGTCTCTGGCTCAGTGCGTCGTACCTGACTGCTTTAAGAGGTCCGTCATTGTTCCCGTTCCTAAGAATAACAAGCCCTCCAGCCTGAATGACTACCGCCAGGTGGCCTTAACATCGCTAGTCATGAAGGTGTTTGAGAGGCTTGTTAAAGACTTCATCTGTTCCTCCATCACCGGCTCCATCGACCCACTACAGTTCGCATACCATCCAAACAGATCCACAGAGGACACCATTGCTCACATCCTGCACACCACCCTCTCCCATGTGGACAGTAAGAGAGGGAATTATGTGAGACTGCTGTTCATTGATTACAGTTCAGCTTTTAACATCGACGTTCCACTCAGACTGTTCAAGAAGCTGAAGGATCTGGGACTGAATGGCCAGCTGTGCAGGTGGGTCCTGGACTTCCTCACAGGCAGACCCCAGGTGGTGAGAGTGGGCAACTGTGTGTCCAGCTCCATCACCCTCAGCACTGGAGCACCACAAGGATGCGTTTTAAGTCCCTTGTTGTATTCATACACGTATGACTGCGTAGCCACTCACAGCTCCATCACCATCGTTAAGTTTGCTGACAACGTTGTCAAAATCATCAAGGACTCGTTCCACCCCAGTCTGTTCCGGCTACTGAACTCTGGTTCTGTAGCCTTATGACCAGAACAGAGAGACTCAGTAGGAGTTTCTTCCCACAGGTCATAAGGCTCTTAAATCAGGACATGCCTCACATTCAGTAGGTCTCACATGGACTACACCTCACTATATCCTGTACTTAACTCAAACATGGCATTGCACTTCAACTAAACTCATCTGTCTGTATATTGCCAATTGCACTACGTTATTTGCACATTTAGCTTATCTGCACTTTCTATATCCTGTCCATTCGAGCAAATCACCTATCTGTAGACTAAAATTCATTTGGTCTGAATATATTTTGGTCTGTATATATTGCTTGGTCTGTATATATTGTTAAGGGTGGGTATTACTGTCTAACTTTTTATACTGTATTGTTAGGTTTATGGTTTAGTGTAGTTTCCTATTTATTATTATACATTTTTTTAACCTGCCTACATTTTATAATTCATATTCTATTATTTTGTAATATTTTTTACTTCTAAATTTCTTTTTAACCTTATTTATATATTTTTTTTAAAATGCACGTTCAGGGTACATTTCACTACATGTTGTACTTGTATAACTATGTACGTGACAAATAAACCTTTTGAATCTTGAATCTCTTGAAACTCTTAATTCCTCAGTTTGCACTTTGAAAACTGCCTGAGCCATATAATATTGTTACATTAATACTGTAATTTTGTACTCCAAATATTAAAATGCAACAACTGCTGCTTATACTTATTCACTGTTTACACTGCCACATATGGAAACACACAAATCACACAAGCTGCGGGCAGCTATCAACAGCACCCAGAGAGCAGTGTACTGGGACGGTACCTTGCTCAAAGGTGGTGCCCGGGCCGGGACTTGAAACTGCGAGCTTTGGTTCACAAGGTCAAGGTCCTAACCACTAGGCCACCACTGCCCTTCATGCTAGGCTAGTATAATTAAAAACAAACAAATTAATCAGTTAATTCCTGAATTTACTATGTAAATGTATAGATTTTTACAAATAGCACATAGTAAAAAAATTATATCTTTACTGGATTATACATGTTGTGTATATATACATATGGCCATCTGAGAAATAATTCATACTTGGTCTTACACACACCATCATAATCTCACACATACAACAGTATACTCTTACACAAACACTGCTATACATGCACAGTCAAGCTCTCTTAGCAGAGGATATTAGTACATGTATGCAGATATGGTAGTATATACGTAAATACATTTACATTTACATTTATTCATTTGGCTGACGCTTTTATCCAAAGCGACTTCCAAGATGTGGAGCAGTGTAGTGGGACGGTACCTTGCTCAAGGGTACCTCAGTAGTGCCTGAGCCGGGATTTGAACCTGCGACCTTCAGGTCCCCAGCACAATGTCCTAAGATGAGTAAGAGAAATAAATAGCACATATGAATGCAAAAAATCATCAGAATAGTTGTATGTGTGAGAGTTTGATAGAAACGCAAGCTATCTTTAATTATCAGCCACTGATTGGTTATCTTTAATAATAAGGCTAAAAGAAGCAGGATTTCATGGACATGCCCCGCCTTCCCAGTCATTGTTGATATGAGAAGATGGTGGACAGGGAGCTACTCAATGAAGCCATTGGCCTCTTAAACAATGTTTTAAACTCTTCAACCATTGTCACAACAATGTCAGAAATGTTAAATCAAAGTCGACAGCCATGTCAAGTGAAGTTTATTTTTATAGCGCTTTTTACAACTGACACGGTCACAAAGCAGTTTTACAGAAACCGGGTCCAAGCCCCCAAAGAGCAAGCCAAAGGCGACAGAGGCAAGGAAAAACTCCCTAGCTGTAGGAACAAACCTCGGAAGGGGGAATCCATCCTCCTCTGGTCGACACCAGATAGAACAAGAAAAAGAAAAAGGAGAAAAAGAATAAATAAAATAAATAAATATAATAATAATATTTCTCAGTATAAATGGGCAGCAGCAGTTTCTTGTGTACAGGAGCCGTGAAGACTTTAGATCAGTTCTTTGGTAGACAGGGCTGTTCATATGGGCTCCTCAGCAGGAGTGAATGGGTTAAACTTTAACTAGTAAGAGGGTATCAGGGTGGGTCAGGCTGGTCCAGATAGCAGAATGGGGCAGGGTCACTGATATCTTCACCCGTTTTGACTTCGTCTTGTCGTACTGTTGAAGAATACAAAGCCCGATGCTCTTTCTCGCCAGTGGGCCCCACCAGCAGTCGAAGGGTCTCCAGAGACCACGTTGGACCCTTCGCGCATCCTTGCACCCGTCCGCTGGGACATAGAGACTGTAGTACGGGCAGCTCTCCGTACTGAGCCAGACCCAGGCGGAGGACCCTCTGGGACTCTCTATGTTTCGACTGCGGCCTGGTCTCAGGTGCTGCGGTGGGCCCACGAGTCCCCCCTGGCTGCCCATTCAGGGGTCACTCGCTCTTTGGAGTTCCTTCCTGGCCATGGTCTCACCTGGCTGTGGATTTTGTGATGGGTCTCCCTCTGTCCAGGGTGAACACGGCCATATTTGTCATCACGGACCGTTTCTCTAAAGGGTGTAAATTTGTGGCTCTCCCCGGGCTGCCAAAGGCCAAGGAGACCGCTGGGATCATTTTGAGTCAGGTTGTGCGGGTCCACTGTCTTCCTCAGGACATTGTGTCTGACCGTGGACCGCAGTTCATTAGCCGATTCTGGGGGGCCTTCTGCCGCATGTTGGGGGCTTCCTCTAGCCTCTCCTCGGGCTATCACCCCCAGTCCAATGGGCAGACAGAACACCTAAACCAGGACCTGGAGTGAACGCTCCGTGTCCTGGCCTCCAATGATCCGACAGCCTGGGCAGACCACCTCTTTTGGGCAGAATACACCCATAACACCCTTCACAATGCCTCACTGGGGATGTCCCCCTTTGAGTGCCAATTTGGGTTTAAGCCGCCCCTATTCCCGGAACAAGAAGCCAAGACGGGAGTACTCTCGGCACGATTGTTCGTCCATTGCTGTAAGCGGTCCTGGTTATGGGCTCTTCTACAAGAAAGGGCCGCTAACCAGCACCGAAGGGCGGGCCCCTCTTACCGGGTGGGTCAACGGGTATGGCTCTCTTCAAAGGACCTACCCATACGGGGTGGGACAGCCAAGTTAGCTCCCCCGTATGTCGGGCCCTTCAAGATTGTCCGGCGAATAAACCCGGTCACTTACCGTCTGCTCCTGCCTCAATCACTCAGGGTCCACCCCACCTTCCATGTGTCCCGCCTGA